>BSBK01000766.1:232500-320237 GCA_027943335.1 Chamaecyparis obtusa | reverse complement strand
TTATTTTGAAAATGGTGTAGATTAAGGCCCTCAAAAAGGGGGGAGCATAAAAAATGGTCCTATTTTTTGTCCAAAAACATAACATAGCATCTGGTGTGCTCCCCCTAAAATGTTAACTTTTTAAAAAAAAAATTTTAATCACTCCAGTGAGAAGTTAGCTAACACCACGTAGTTTATCCTAGATTTTTTGATAATTTTTATATGAACGTATAATTTTTTATGAATTTACGAAGTTGCACACATCCTGAAAACATGAAATTTCTATTGTGCTCCCCCTAGAAGTCATTTAAAACTAATTGAAAATTAAATTTTTCTTTTTTTAAAAAGTGTGTAGGAATGGAGTCTAGTTTCTTAAAAATGTAACTTATTGCAAAATTTGATGAACGAGCCAAAATCTATGCCCAAAATACTGCATGTTTTTTTACAAAAAATGGACATACACACAAAAGAAATTAGAGTTGAAAAACTTAACATAATCAGAATTCAAAATAAATTATATGGTTTAGATAGCTAATAGAGAGATCTACAATATCACGTTGTCTAATTTTTGCATTCTTGAGCCACGAGTAAACTTGACGAGGAGCACACAAAAAAAGATGTCATTTTTTTTATATGTCTGCTAGAAAACATGTCTCAGGCCTATTTCAATTGTCCAAGGCCTTTGGGTTGGATCTCCAAGGCAAGCCTTAGGATTGGTAAATTCAAATCCTAATAAAAAGCGTGCCCACCCTAAAGCACGCACGCCCTATGTAAAATTTATGAGATTTACATAGTGATGAGAAATATTCAAAGTGGGAGGAAGAGAGAGCGATAGAGGGAGAGAGAGGGAGAGGGGGAGAGGGGGGGAGAGAGAGAGAGAGAGAGAGAGAGAGAGAGAGAGAGAGAGAGAGAGAGAGAGGAGAGAGAGTGCTCTCTTTATCTCTCCTCCCTCCCCCCATACTCTCTCTCTCCCTTTTTCTCCCCCTTATCACTCTCTCTCTCCCGCTTATCATGCTCACTCTGACCTTCTATATCTCTCTCCCTTCTCTCCTCTCTCTCTCTCTCTCATCACCCTCTCTCTCTCCCTCTGTCCCCCATACTCTCTCCCTCTCCCCTTATCATTCTCTCTCTCTCTCTCTCTCTCTCTCTCTCTTCTTCCCCTTATCTCCTAATATCTCTGACCTTCTATAATCTCTCTCTCTCCCTTCTCTCTCTCTCTCTCTCTCTCTCTCTCTCTCTCTCTCTCTCTCTCTCTCTCTCTCTCTCTCTCTCTCTCTCTCTCTCTCTCTCTCTCTCTCTCTCTCCCCTCCTCCTCTCTCTCCCTTTCCCCTTCTATAACTCTCCTCTCCCCTTCTCTCCTACTCTCTCTCTCTCTCTCTCTCACACACACACACACACACACACCCTCTCCTCCTTCTCTCTCTCCTACTCTCTCCCTTTCCCCTTCTATATCTCTCCTTCCCCTTCTCTCTCTCTCTCTCTCTCTCTCTCTTCTCTCCTCTCTCTCTCTCTCTCTCTCTCTCTCTCTCTCTCTCTCTCTCTCTCTCTCTCCTCTCTCTCTCTTCTCTCTCTCCTCTCTCTCCCCTTACCCTTCTCTCCTATCTATATTCTCTCTCCCTCTCCCCTTCTATCTCCTTACCCTTCTCTCCTATCTCTATTCTCTCTCCCTCTCCCTCTCCCTCTCCCCTTCTCTCTCTCCTTACCCTTCTCTCCTACTCTCTCCATTATCTCTCCTCCCTCTCTCTCTTTTCTCCCTTTTTCTTATTTTACATAGGGCGTATGCCCTATAGGGCATGCGCCCTATGTTTAAGATTAGATGCGCATGACATGTTTTTTTTTTTTGTATAGGGCGCATGCCCTATTGGGCATATGCCCTATAGCGCACTTGCGCTATGTAAAACTAGAAGAAATGGTCTTATTTGGCAAGGATCTTGTGAAAGAGGCCCCACATTTTGTTATGTTGTCTAAATTCTGTGTTTTCTCCAACAAGCTTTCACTTTTCATGGTGTTGATAGTGACAAATCAACATTGTTTTGCACCATAGTGACAAATTTTTCACTTTGCACCATCATGAAAGTCAATTATTGGAATAAAAAAGACAAAAAAGAGATTGAGGTAAGTTTTTTATTTTTTACTTGTCAAATGTTAATAGTGTTTTGGTTTATAATTTGTATGATATAGACTTGTTCTTGATACATAATTTGATATAAGTGTAATAAATTTATATTATAATTTGTCATATTGTAAGAGGTTTATATTATAATTTGACTTATTGGTTTACATTTATATTATATTTTAAAAATTGTAATCAATTGATATGTAGAAATCATCATCATGCCAAGGAAACGAGCAAAGAATTTAACACCGAAAGAGCATGAAAGAGACAAAGAGAAGAAAAAGGGAAAGAATGAGACAATTTCGTGAACAAAAAAAATTAGATACTATAGAAGAAGATTTTCCTTTGGATGAGGAACATGAAACATCAATACAAAGTAAGAGAGAATTGGAATTGGAATAAAAAAGACAACGAATGAGAAAATTGCGTGCAATGAGACAATTGAATTATGAAGATGCGGGGACATCATCTACGAGTTCCCAAGTTCAAGAGACATCATCATCCAATGTTCGAGGCACACCCAATGTATCATGTTGAAAGAACACCATTGTCTACTTCCGAAGTGGAGGCACACCAATGTATCATGTTGAAGGCACACCATTGTCTACTTCCAAAGGTGTGGGCACACTCTTCGATGATGTTGAAGGTAGATCATTGTCTACTTCCAAAGGTGTGGGCACAACATTGTCTCATGGTTGAAGGAACTCAAGATGGTACGCAATTCACACATAATGGTTTTTGATGCTCCTAGAATTATTAAATATAGAAAACCAAAATATTTGATTGATATTGATACTAACATTTTGCAAGCAATGCCTGACAAGATTCCCACACGTACTTGTCAAAGAAATGTTTATCGTATGTGGAGATCATTTTTTGAGAATTTAAACATGACAGGAAGATGTCAACTATTTGTTGAAATGATGAGAAATCTGAAATTTAGGCCCATCATGAAGATTCTTGGGCTAAGAACGACAGATGAATCAAGTGAAAAATCTATTGTAAAGAATCTAATGACTACATATATGAGTGTGGGTTCTACATCACGCACGAAAGATAGTAATGTCACATGATGTGTACTTACATCAATGATAGTAAGCACTCAAATGAAGAAATCTCAACTCATTAGAAAGACAAGAAAAACATTCAAAATAAGTAGAAAGTCTCTAATGAGAGCCCTGGGAAGGCGTCAAAGAGTGGAAGATCCAAATAGCAATGAGTTATGGGCATTTTTTGGTAGACTACCGTGAAAAGCTAAAGCAATTGTTGAAGCTTTGAAATCCTTGATTGAAGAATTTTGGAAGAATAATACACGAGTATCTCCTAATCAAAGAGATGTTGTAAGAAGGAGGATTGGTAGTCAAATTCGTGTTCCACATACAAAACATTTTTTGGATTCAACTTAGACACAATTCTTTGCAAAATTTATGCATACGTATCCTCAAATTAAAATTAGTCAGAGATATTTTGAAATGTGTAAACCTTTTTATGTCAAGATAAATCACACATGCACAACTTGTTGTTGTAGGGTACATATTGAATTTTCTAACCATTTTGAAGTTTATAGGAATATATGTGTAGCTTTGCACTCTAACAATGTTTTGCAAGATTGTAACATAAATGTCCCACCTAGATCTTCAAGGGAATTAATATCTACCATTTGTGAAAGAGTGGATGGTCAATAATTTTACAAGCTCTCATGCTTGAATGGTACATGTATAGATTGCGGAGGTTTGCGACGTTTGCCAATTTGTCAACATATGGAGAGTTCTCATGCAATCGGTAACGAAATAGTAGAATTTGGAAAATATAAGACCGTGACATACAATCTAAAAGATGGAAAAGAGGCTAAAAGATGTGATTTAGTAATTGAAAAAAATTCCAGTGTATCAGTTCATGGACATTTTTTGTAAAAAAATTATTTATGAGTATGCAGGCATACACATAGAGCACAATGGTTAGATATGCAATTCAAGTTGTGCAAGGACACATTCCCACTTGATACCATTGTTTTAGTTGTGGACTTTGTAGAGAACTACACACTACAACCACAGAATGAGGTGCAAGAAAAGTATTACAACTCTCAATAGGTTGCTATATTTGTTCATATAGAATTCATGCATGCACCAGACAATACAGAGGAGAACAAGAAGATATTGAGGGAGTATCATTTTTATATCAACAATGATCACTCACATTCTACAGAGTTTGTACACGGTTGCTTTCAACTATTTTATGGTCATTTGGCAAATAGGGGCATAAAATATCATCGACATATCATTTGGTCAGATAATTGTGCATCCCAATTCAAAAATTCATGGATGTTTTATTGGTTGTGCAGGATGCATAAGATTACTAGAATTCAATATATGTGGTATTTCACAGAGGCCGGTCATGGAAAGGGAGAGCACGATGGTGCAGGTGCATGTATTAAAAGAGCCTTAGCACATGAAGAATTAAAGTACACAGAGAAAGAAACATTGTCAGATGCAGGATGTATTGTCTAGTGGTGTAACTCTACAATGGGTCCAGGTAATGAAGGTGAGTCTACAGCTCATAGATTTTTTTGGTTGATGGATGAAACTAACATTGCACCATATGAGGATTGTTGTACATTGATAGGATCAAGTGAGCTACACTCTTTTAGAAGTTGTAATGCAGGTTCATGGAGTATCCACACATGACATATGGTGTGCTTTTGTTCATCATGTGTAGATGAAGATTGGGATGGGTGTGAGTCAAAGGAATGGGTTGATGAATGGTATACACGTATTTTGAGTCCACTTGCCTCCTATCATCCCCATGAATCACTACAATCGATAGAAATGGAATCATCCATTTACTTTGATCACTTATCTGATCTAGTACAACCAGGTCGGTATTTTCCACATACAAATAATCTCAAATTTAGTACTTTATCATAAATATTTAGTAAACTAATGTCCTCATTATGTTTATATCATTACAGGCCATGTTTTTTCTGTTATTGCACCTGAAGACAATGAAGAAGGGATAGATTATTATTTGTGTCATTGTGTAGAGGTAAAAAAGAAATTGGATTGCTCAGTTATCGATGGTGAAGAATTAGAATACCCTATAGGAGCAGTGGTTGTAACTGGTACATGGCTTAGATGGTATGCTATGAAGAACCCTAGGTTGTGGTTGTTCAATGATTGGGAGGCACATAGAAAGATTATTCATTATTCAAACCTCTTCATTGCATCAAATATCCACTTAATCAGATATGGGGGAAGACCACAAAATAAAACTCTTTGGAAGGTTCATGAGTCAGACCACGAGGCAATACTTGAGACAATCAAGGGTAGGGCAGACCCAACTGGTTCATTGGACTAAATGGAGATACAAAATATGTAACATGTCAAATTTATATAGTACTATAAATTGGGTGGATAGTAAATTACTGATGCATTACCCCATATGTATAACGGGAAGTTTGTAAATTGCTTATTCACATATTCTTGACATACAGTAAGATCTCAGTTTAGCATTAACTTCCACACATAAACCCAAGACAAAACCAACTTCTAAACAAGCCTTCCATAAACACCACATACAAAAAACTTAAAATATTCCAACAAAACCTAACCTAGAGTAGTAGGAAACTTGGTAACAGCCTTACTTCCTTTAGAAGTAGCATGCCTAGCCAGCTCTCCAGGCAGAACAAACTTGACAGCAATCTCAATTTCTCTAGAGGAAAGTATCACAATCTTGTTATATTTTAGTAGAGAAGAAGCCTCAAGAGTAATCTTATCAAAAATATCAATCATGAAGCTCTCCATGATATCCATGGAAGCACTGGATATTCCCTTGAGGGATGCACTTGTTTCAACACCTTGTATATTAACCTTTTGTAACTTCCTACACTTCTCTTCCTCTTCTTTTTCTTATTCTCTTCCTTTTGAACATCACTTTCTTTTCTTTTCTTAGCTTTGGAGAATCCTTTACTTCATTCTCTCCTTTCATACCATCTTGATGCAGAGCCCTCCACTATCACCTTAAATAGGCCAACTCAACTCGAGGATTCAACAAGTAACTTGGAATCAACTCAAGGAATCAGTCCTATTCAACAAGTAAAATGGAGTTCTCTAACTTTTTAAGTCACTTACACAACCACACTCATGAGTTCACTATCAATTTTCTTTGTTCCAATCTCTCTAAGCACCAGTACCCTCCTAGGCCACTTAGTGCACCTAGTGCCTCCAACACACCAAAAACCAAACCAGATTTCTTACCTTGATCCCAATGTTATGGATCATCTTAACATGGTACATTAGACATGTTAAAAATCCCCTTTCACTCCTATCCACTCATCTTTCACCATTCTTCCACTATAGCCTTCCAGGCCTGCTTAGTAGCCTTGCCAAAACTGAAATCAGTGTTTTTCTCCCAAACTTCCCAAACAACCTATCAATGTTTTTACATTTTCAAGTACCCTTTTTAGATTTCCTAAGTTGATATCAATATTAGACTTTAAGTCTTTGACTGGTGTAGACTTCCTTTTCTAAGTGCTCTTCTCCCAAGCCTAATTAGCCCCTCCTAACAAAGTAACCCTATCACCCACTTACTTCCAGGGTTCCATGACCAAAAAAAGTCTTTTATTATGATCCTAAACCAAGGATTTTCCACTTTTCAAGAATAGACAACAAGTTTTAAACACCCAACTACAAAACCCTCTATTTAAGGCCTTCACACCTGTGGCTTCTCCAATCTAACACCTCCACACACTTCCCAATCAAACTAATGGTTTAAAAACCATTAAAAAAACATAATATGACCATCCAAGCCATAAAATATGGCCCTCCAATGGATTAATCTCTCAGACCATGACTGGTCCCAACACTAGTAACCCCCAATCAACACTTTACTCTCCATGTTTGTGGTCTCTCCTCCACAACACCTACACAACCCTGCATTTAAACTTCTATGCAAGGATTATATACATGTTATGACTCCTCTCACATTAACCACAGGGGGTGGGGGAGTCAATCCATTCATTAAAATTTCAAAATAAACAAAGTGCTGTTTGCAAAATCCCTATTCAGGATAGTCAAGAATAATTTGGATTTACTGTCCCAAAATGTCACAAAATGCTTCTAGTGAATCCAAATTTAGTTTTTATAAAGATGAGATGTTAGTGAATGACTTCTTCCTAATACTACTCTTCCACCAGATCCAGATTTCAACCCTTTTGTGGATCTACAGGCTCAATCACGAGCCTACAGGATTGGCCAAGAGAAAATTGTGATTGTATATCAACTAATTACAAAATGTTCATTTGAGGAGAAAATATTGCAATGATCAAGAATAAAATTGGCTATGGAAAATCTAGTTATGAATTCTGTTAAGAATGAAACTATTAAGGAATTGCATGATATAGTTTAGAGATTTTTCACAGCATACATAGCATAATTCATATATTCTTTACATACACTAAGATCCCAATTCAGTATTAACTTCCACACATAAACCCAAGCCAAAACCAACTTCTAAACAATCCTACCATAAACACCATGTACAAAAAACCTAAAATCTTCCAACAAAACCTAACCCAGAGCGGTAGGAAACTTGGTAACAGCCTTACTTCCTTCAGAAGCAGCATGCCTAGCTAGCTCTCCAGGCAGAACAAACTTGACAACAATCTTCATTTCTCTGGAGGAAAGTGTCACAATCTTGTTATATTTCAGCAGAGAAGCAGCCTTAGGAGTAATCTTATCAAAAATATCAATCATGAAGCTCTCCATGATATCCATGGCATCACTGGATATTCCCTTGGAGGGATGCACTTGTTTCAACACCTTGTATTCTCAGATTTCATTGCTTTGACTACTAAATCCTCTGTGGGCTTGAACATCACTTTCTTTTCTTTTCTCATCTTTGGAGAATCCTTTACTTCATTCTATCCTTTCACATCATCTTCTTTAAGACTCCACACCTTAGGTTTCCTTCAACAACTCCATATCCACCATATCAAACAAGTTCTTGGTTCATGTTTGTTTAAGCTTGCCAATTGGTTGGACCATAAACAAATACTTGATGACTCTAATTAGAGAATTCTACCATCAATTTGAATATTTGACACTTCTAGATGTAAAAACCCCAAATTGGTCCCAAAACCCCCTAGAAATTAGGGCTCACCCAATGTCTTGTCTCCCAGCACCATAGAAACTGAACTAAAGTTGATTCACCATCATTTGACCATCCTATGATGGATTCATGCATAAAATACCCCCTCCAAAGGCTAGAACGTCTACTGTTGTACCCTTGCACCAATTTGATGACCCTTATGCACCCTTCAAACTCATCAAACTCCTTCAATCACTCTCAACTTGCAAACTCTTCAACCAAAACCAACTTCAACACATAAACCCAAGCCAAAACCAACTTCTAAACACGCTTGCCATAAACACCATGTACAAAAAACCTAAAATCTTCCAACAAAACCTAACCCAGAGTAGTAGGAAACTTGGTAACAGCCTTACTTCCTTCATAAGCAGCATGCCTAGCCAGCTCTCTAGGCAGAACAAATTTGATAACAATCTCAATTTCTTTGGAGGAAAGTAATGCAGAGGTGACAACAAGAATATGATGTGCCCTTCTTTTTGCTCCCACAACTCACTGAATCAATAGAATGGCTTAAGAAGGTTTCCAAACTCTTTTATTGGTGTAACAAAACCAATTCAAGTGATTTCTATCCCAACAAACTTCTTTTGAAAGACTACACCCTTAATCAAACTTTGATGACTTGTAGGCTTTAGGGACACTAGTCCTAATTCTAGCCCTTACCCAAAACTCTTCACCAGTGGACTTACTGACCAATCCTAAGCATGTGGATGGTCCTCATATGACCTAAGGACTCTGAACCAACTATTGGTTTATTCCCCTGATAGCCGTACAATACCAAACTAGGCCTGCTCGTCAATTTCCTTGTAGCCCTCTCAACATGAACTTTTTACTCTATCTTCTTCATAACTTGGTGTCTTGACAGAATCAAGATATTTTCAAATACCCATTTGGAATTTAAGTAATATTTCAAAGTCTTGTTTCACAACTCCACTCCAGCACCATCTAACACCTACTTGGGACATAGACCTAATTGGCCTAGTTAGGCTTGGTTTCCAAAGCAGGTATGAGATTTAGGGTACCTGGGTTTGATACAAGGCCTTAGATAATATCCTTCAACTCCAAATAACTTGAATCCACCTTTACTTCACTTATTTATTCACTCTTTATACTCAACTACTAACTTCTCCTACTTTCTAGGTTGAATACATGCAGATATTCAACCTAGGGCCTGATACATGAGGGCCTTGCCCTTTGAGCCAACCCTTGAGCCTTTGGAATCCATTGAAACACTGACCTAAATTGCATTTTCCAGGTCCTTAGTTGAAACCCACGGTTAGGAAGCAAGTTAGGCCTCCATTTGTAACCAGTGCCCTAGAAAAGCCTGTTTCCTAGACTATTCTTTAAGAAATCAATACAAACTCTAACCAATCAACTTAAATCTTTTCCAAATCAATCAAAAAAGTGTACTAACATGCCATGAAAACCTCTCACAACCAAATATCAACAGTGTAACTCCGTGCACGCTCGTACAACACAAAAAAGGGCTCAAAACCGTTTGATATTCCTCATATATTGCATCAGTATTACAAAATGAACTTCTCTCCAATATGGTTCGAAGTGAGAGTATATATAACCTTAAAAAATGAAGGTAGATCATTGGAGGACCCATTTTGACTCTTGGGTTTCCAATTCTAGCTTCTAGAGCAACTTTTAGAAAGTTGCATTAGCAATTTTTTGCAAAATATGCAATTTCTTGCATTCGATAGAGTTTAGGATGTTTCTTTAAGATCCAAACCTATAAACATGTTGTTCAAAACAAAGATACTATAAAATTAACTCTTAAAACATAACAAACCTAACCTAGTAACTTGCTACTATCTAGGTGAACCCAATGAACTAAGGTATCTTAGGCTTATAATAGTGCCAAAAGATCCTTGATCACACATAGGGTTTTCAAACCAAAACTAGGATGATCTACTGAGATAAGTCTTATTTATTACAATCTATAATAAATCAACTCAGGTCAGAACTAGTGGAGGGTGCCCTGCAGTAGAAAGTGTCATGATCTTGTTATATTTTAGCAGAGAAGCAACCTCAGGAGTAATCTTATAAAAAATATCAATCATGAAGCTCTCCATGATATCCATGGCAGCACTAGATATTCCCTTGGAGGGATGCACTTGTTTCAACACCTTGTATATTAACCTTTTGTAACTTCCTACACTTCTCTTCCTCTTCTTTTTCTTATTCTTAGCCATCCTTACCTACTCTTTAACAAAGATTCTCCAAAATTTGTATACAAAGGCATCCTACAGGAAAAAATGAAAAGTTTCCTAGAGAATATCCTACAGCTTTTGACCAATTGAGGAAGCAAAAAATAAGTGAATAAGCAATTGGCTACAAGCCACAGAGAAATTACAAGACTTTGAAAAAAAATATTCTTTCTTGATGCTGAACTCATTTGATGTGGCTGTATATGATATGTATGCTATAATTTACAAAGTGTTTTATGATTATCTAATTTCAACTTATTATATGATGCAGTCGAGTGTCGACACAGTAATTATATGTGGTATGTTTTACTATTTTTTTTTTGAGAACTAATGCTTCTAGTGAATCCAAATTTGAATATTTGAGAGTGTAATACCCCTCTAACCCTAATATAAGTTTTGTGTTTTTGAAAGAATTAAGATCCTTCGATATTTTCTTACAGCTTAAGTTGTACATGATACTTGTTTGATCTATTCCTATAGTTGTTTATAATAATTTCATAAGCTAGTACTCAATGATTCTAATATCAGACATACTATCTAAAGGTATCATTTTTGTATGTATTTATCTCCATGTATGTATTGAGTACCTACAAGACCTTTATGAACATAGTTAGGATGTTATATGATATGTACTTGATAGATATATATAAGTGGTTATTTATATTTTCTTCTATTAAGGTTACTTTGGATGAATCTTGTATCTCACTTGATGATTTGATTATGTTGATTTATTATTAGTATTGATAAGAGACTAACACAATGCTTGAGATTCTAACCTTCTTTATGATGATGCTACATGCTTTGAGTGTATATATATACATGATGTGTTTTCATGATTCAGGACGAAGTCGTAGTTACTCACATAGCTGAGGTCCACACGATGTATCGATCCTGGTCATCTGTCTACAATGTTTTCTTTTATACGTATATCCGTGCATATGTATTTCTTCTTTGTGATGCAGGCTTGCAGGTACCGGGCATCGACTTCACCTGGCCTCACAGGTCTGAGCATGCCCTCAAATCCTCGATGGTTGTTGTTATGGAGATAGTACTAAGGCCCCTACATGAGTATTTCTTTTTCATTATTCCAATTTGGGAATATTAGGGTTCCTTCTTTGTCAGTCAACCTCTGGGTCAAAAACCCAGATCCAACGCACCCGGTTGGGCATGGTTGTAGTTAGTGCCTTGTGGCCACTTGAATTCATTTGGTTGTATGATTTGTTTACTCATTTTATTTATTTCTCCTTCTTGGTATGATTCTTAGTTAATCTTTCTATGTTGTGTTTCAGGAGTTTGGCTTGACTTTCCTTGTTGACTTTGGTTGACCTTGTTTGATCTTATGGTTTTCTCGATATGTTTCATAGTTGATTTTTATGGCCTCTTTCGATGATTAGATTTATTTTGAGGATGTGATTTTATTCTACCTCAGTGTTATATCCTATAGTAATTATAAATAGGTAATAATATTGTGATCTATTACTTCATAATCTTATAGATTATAGTGTTTGGTATTTGGCATGTATATATATATATATATATATATATATATATATATATATATATATATATATGGGTGCACACATATATGTATTTATATGTATATATAATTTATATGTGATTATATGTTAATTATTGTAGATATTGTTGATGGTGTATATTTTGGGATTAATGTAAAGTATAATATTATTAATAATTAAATATTAAATAATGCGAGGTATATTATTCTCAATTGTTAATTATTAATAATGAGGATATGTTATATATATAGATATTGATGTAATTAATGATGGCATATGCATATATGTTAGGATAATATTACATATGTGTATGAATGAATACAAATAATCTTTTATTGTATATTCGAGTAATATAGTTGTATGATATTAAGTTATTTTATAATACCCTTTAGTTAAGAGTTAGTTGGGAGTTGGTTACTTTTCCTCTCAACCTTTGGAAATCTATTTATATGCACTACTTTCTCATTTGAAAGGAGGAGATTTTGGGGCTGAAGCATTGAGGAGAGGATGGCCTTACTTTTCATGGAGATTTTGGAGAGAAAACTTGGAGATGTGAGGGAGAGTTTGTAAGCATATGTCTTTAAGAATTTTTGGTTATCTTTGCTTTTGGTAGAGAAACATTTTTGTGAGAATTTCAGTAGTTGAGAGAGGGATTCTTTGCTGTGGAATTATTTCTTTCTTTCATGGAGATTTTTGAAAGTGGATAGGGTTTGAAGGATGCATCTCAAGTTTGGAATTGTCTTCTGTTTTGTTTCCTTCCTTCTTCGATTCAACCTTCGTAGGACATGAGGTATGGATTGAATATTTTAGTTACTTTATGTGTCTGATAGATTATGGATCTATTTATATATTATAATTATTTATTATATCTGTACTTTTCATTTCTATGGTTATTTTAAAGTTTTGAGTTTTTATTTGTAAGAATTGGCATGTGTTTTCCTAGGGTTTTTAGCAACCCATTTTTGGAGATCTATTATTATAATAATTTAAATTGAATCTATGGTTTTACTAAATTGATTTTATGGAAGTAGAATTCACAGATCTCAAATGGGTATCTCTCTGATTTTATTTTTAGGGTCGAATTAATGCCTTATTTTTGACATTTTGGCAAACTATGCCTGTCCATTCTTGATTCCAAATTTTCTGTCAAATGTATTCGTATGATACAGGCTGATATGATCATATAAAAGTATGAATTTGATATCAAAGATTATCCTAAGTCTTATATTTCATTTCCAATTTTTTTAGAGAATTTTTATTATGTTTTGTGAAAATTACAACCGTTTTAGTGAAGGCAGGTCTGAACCCTAACCAGAGTTTTCTATTTTAAACCAGAAGTCATAACTTTCTTTCCCACCGTTGGATCTTCCTAAAAATAAAATTGAAAGTCCATAATTATGTTATCTAAATCTCCACCGAAGCGATTGCCTTTATTATTTGTTTTGTGAAAGATATGAATGACTGTTCTATGATGACTATTCTTTGCATTCAATCCTTGCTTGAAATAATTCAGTTTAAGAACATCATTAAGTTTTAAGGTTTCGTATGGTTACCAGAGGCTATTAGAATTTGTTTTTGGTTAATTGGATCTATTTATACTTTGAATATGTTTATAATATCACTTGTATGTCTTCTTATATGTTTGGAACATTCTGAATGCCATATTGGGTTTAGGGTTGTCAAGTGGACTAGGGACAACATATGTTTTCCTAAACTCAATCAAATGTTGTTATGGAATTGATATGAATTTTTGATGATGAATCTATTATGTTCTTATGATTTTTATATGTATGTTAGGGAACCTAAGTACACTAGGTGAGTGGCTCATAGTGAGGGGCCGGGGCCCTAAGTGGCTAGTACCAGGATAACCTACTATGAGTTATTTAATCGAGTGATAACCTAAATAAATGAATTGGGAATGAGAGATTATTGGAATGGGAAATTACACACTAATCAAGATTAATTGTGCGTCGCCCATGCCTTTAGTGCTATTAAAGACTAAGGATGGGAGTGGGAGAAGGTACCTATGCGTAGGTACGACTGGATGACCTTGTCTGTACGAGAGGCATTCGGTTCCGCATGTGCCTACTTGGGGGCCGCGGCCAAGAGTGGCTAGTACTAGGACAACCCAAGGGGTGAGGGCTATGCGATGACACTCACCTAGCTTGTAGCTTAGAGTCTCTATCAAATTTGATCATGCCTCTGGTATTCTTTGTGGTCTTCTTGTCTTTTCTTTTTTTGTTGTGACTTTGGGGAACTTTTATCACCACCTTAGGAATTTTCTAGTTGTTACCTCTTGTATGGGCCTTTGGTTCTATCTCCTAGCTCGGGGGAGTGGGCCTATTGGTTCCACATGGTTGGGTGGTTAATATTTATATCGAGGTATTGATCGTGATTCTTTGGATGATCCTAGCACATATTCCATTCCAGATCTGCAGTTGAAGATTTCTTATTAGATATTTTAATATGAGATGTACTTATGTATTTGTATTCATGTAATTTTAATCTCCTAAAAGGAGTCTTGTAGTATTGATATAATCTCAATTCAAATCAATGCATAAGGGAATGGGTAGTTCTAGGTAAAAGAAAGGGAAAAGAATGTGGAATATTGGACATGTTACTAGCATTAAAAGAAAGTGTTTATGTTATTTCTCCTATCCTCTTATGTTGTCCATATGTAAAGGAAATGACCTTAAATATAGTTATATATAATTATGTATCACAAAAAAAAAATGTATTCTCTCTTGATGAAAGGATCCAAGGAAATTATTGAGAAATGATAGGTTAGTGATTGGAATTATTAACAATGAATGGTTATGAAACAATGAAATAAAATAGTAACTTGATTATAATGTTAATACTTGGTTCATGTTAATGAAGTACCTAGGATAATGCCTACCTTAATGAATATTAATCTCTTACCTAAATTATTAGAGAAAAGTGATATAAAGGATAGTAGATGTAGATGAAATCAATATGAATTTATGGAATGAGTTGATAAAAGGAATAATGATGTTGGATGATTAACCTATGTTTAATATAAGAAATAAGTTAGGGACATTTAACTTGGTGCATTAAAATGAATGTAGATCTTTTAAGCTCATGATTCTGTGAATATCTTATGCATGCAAATGGTTTATATGATGTTGCTTTAGTAGCAACGTTAGGGAACCCGAGAGGACTTAAGTTGTATAAATATTACATTCAAGTAGTAGAAAATTATTTCTTCTTTTAGAAATATGAAGTGTAATGATGAATATTATTCTAGTTAAAATAAATAAATAAATAAATAAAATTCACTACTTGCATTTTATAGAGGTTTTATGTCTTGTCCTCTTGGGTTGCCTGGCGGGGCGTTACATCTGGTATCAGAGCCCTAGGTTTCTACACTGGGAACTTTGGGACTCATATCTCACCTATGCATAACCTTGAGTATCTTAACTTTGTCTCTTTTTGGATTATGTTGTTATGCTAAAACTTGAATCTTAGGAAACGAAGGCTACATTTCGTGTTCTTATGTTGTATTGTCTTACAAGGGCACACCTATTCCTCTATGATTGAGTTATATTCTAACAATTACTTATGTTTTTGCATAATGAGATCAATGATGTGTTAAGTGGATGTTTCCTATAATATTAATGGAATGGCAAAGAATTCTTGAGACTTGTGTTTGTTTTCTTGAAAGGTACTGGTATCTCTAGAAGGGTCAAAAGTTAAAGGATACTAAATGTTTTGAATCTTAATTATGGTAGTAGATAATATTACCCTTTGATCCTACCTATAATATAATGTTGTGCACTCTATCTTCTTACAAATACGTAGTTGAATTTTATCCTACTCAAGGTATCTTAGAAATAGATTTTTTTTGGATCTTTAAAGAATGAAATGATTGTGGTAGTACTTGATAGGACTGATAGGGCAATAATTAGATTACATGGCTAATAATATGTACCTAGGAAAGAAGTGAAAAACATAATAATAATAATAAATAAATAAATTAGGAACAAATAATTTACTGTCATATGCATTTCTCTCTCTCTTTCTCTCTCCCCTCTTAAGAAATAAGTTTTGCATGACTAAAATTGTTTAGACAAGGCAATAATATATCAGGAAAATTTGTAAATACTCAATTAGGAAACCCTTGGGTGAAGGACCTATGTCCCCAAGATTTTATCGTAGGCTATAATTCACATTTTCATTTAGGAAGAGGAATTTTTGTCCCTATCTTGGTAAGAAGTTATATCCTTTCTGCATATCTTATTAAATTGCACAAAAATGATTTAAGATAACATAATCAAGAAATTTTAGGGAAGAGTATGTGCGATGATGGATTATCTGTACTAATGATGGAAGTTGTTTTTATTAAATATAAGTCTTGCAAAATGCCTAGTGAATAGTTAGGATCCTAGATGGGTATTTTGGAAACAAATTCATGTTTTGTATACATTGTGATCAACACCATAGTAGTAAGAAATTAACAACATTAAGTGATTGAACAACTATGAATAAGGAGTTGTTGTGGTAAATAAATGTTATATAAATGTACCTTACTCAATTTCTACTTAGAACTGATGTTATCTCAAAATTATAAAGTATATGAGGGTAATGTTTCAAATAGGTAAAGGGTAGAAATTAAAGTTATGTATAGTAGTTAATGTTATTAATTTAGGTGTTGTGGTTATGAAGATAGTAGTAGGACTCATATACTTTTTTATCTCTTAATGGATCTATGATCGTTATGCAATAAAGAATTTGAAATAACTCTTAAGTAAATGCTATATGGAAACCTCCTGACATGCAAATTAGAGAAAAGTGCATATATAAATAGTAAGCTTTAAGAAGGGATCCCAACTTAATGAATAATGGTGCAATAAATTGTAAATTATTTAGATCTCCTCTAGGGTGTGAATGTGTTTTTGGAAATCAAGCACTATAAATATTATGAAAGATGACTTGGAATATGTATATTGTAAAATTTGTGTGTCCTATGTCATTGGAATTCTACTTAAAGCTTTGATGGAAAGGAATATTTCTTATAAAACTATGTGTTAATGAAAATGGTAAGTTTCAAGTATTTAGATTGTTTTATTTTCATGATTACAAAAGTAAATAAAAATTATTTGATGTATTCCCTTCATGATCATAACAAATATAAATGTTACATACCTCTCTATGTTTGGTATTCATAGCTTTTAAGGGACACAAATTTTGGACCCTGTTTGTAATAAGGTCTCACAAGTTGTATTATGTAGGGTTAGATTATGTCTCAAAAGGGAAAATATATCATAAATTCTTTCTTTTTTTTTATATACTGGTTACCATAGATAGGAACTTTGATATTGTGAAAGGAAGTGATAATCTTAGTTGGTAAAACATGCAATTTCCTAATATATTGATATTAGTGAGTAAACATGAATACCTTAGAGTTTCGACTTGATAACAATAATTTTGACGTAATTTCAAGTATCTTGTTAATAAACTTACTGCATAAAGTGATAGAATCACATAGGTAATTCTTTTTGAAAGTCATTACTAATTGAATTGAGTTAATCTACACTAAAGTTGTAATAAGATAGGATTTACCAAAATTCTTGATAGGAGAAGAATGTGTGCAGTCATTAAATGAGGATCTAGAATAGTAATAATATAATTCTATTAGATAATGTGTGATATATAGTTCACATTCCCGACTTCCAGGAGTAAGTCAAATCTTAGTGGGGGAGGATGTAATACCCCTCTAACCCTAATATAAGTTTTGTGTTTTTGAAAGAATTAAGATCCTTCGATATTTTCTTACAGCTTAAGTTGTACATGATACTTGTTTGATCTATTCCTATAGTTGTTTATAATAATTTCATAAGCTAGTACTCAATGATTCTAATATCAGACATACTATCTAAAGGTATCATTTTTGTATGTATTTATCTCCATGTATGTATTGAGTACCTACAAGACCTTTATGAACATAGTTAGGATGTTATATGATATGTACTTGATAGATATATATAAGTGGTTATTTATATTTTCTTCTATTAAGGTTACTTTGGATGAATCTTGTATCTCACTTGATGATTTGATTATGTTGATTTATTATTAGTATTGATAAGAGACTAACACAATGCTTGAGATTCTAACCTTCTTTATGATGATGCTACATGCTTTGAGTGTATATATATACATGATGTGTTTTCATGATTCAGGACGAAGTCGTAGTTACTCACAAAGCTGAGGTCCACACGATGTATTGATCCTGGTCATCTGTCTGCAATGTTTTCTTTTATACGTATATCCATGCATATGTATTTCTTCTTTGTGATGCAGGCTTGTAGGTACCGGGCATCGACTTCACCTGGCCTCACAGGTCTGAGCATGCCCTCAAATCCTTGATGGTTGTTGTTATGGAGATAGTACTAAGGCCCCTACATGAGTCTTCCTTTGTCATTATTTCAATTTGGGAATATTAGGGTTCCTTCTTTGTCAGTCAACCTTTGGGTCAAAAACCCAGATCCAACGCACTCGGTTGGGCATGGTTGTAGTTAGTGCCTTGTGGCCACTTGAATTCATTTGGTTGTATGATTTGTTTACTCATTTTATTTATTTCTCCTTCTTGGTATGATTCTTAGTTAATCTTCCTATGTTGTGTTTCAGGAGTTTGGCTTGACTTTCCTTGTTGACTTTGGTTGACCTTTTTTGATCTTATGGTTTTCTCGATATGTTTCATAGTTAATTTTTATGGCCTCTTTCGATGATTAGATTTATTTTGAGGCATGTGATTTTATTCTACCTCAGTGTTATATCCTATAGTAATTATAAATAGGTAATAATATTGTGATCTATTACTTCATAATCTTATAGATTATAGTGTTTGGTATTTGGCATGTATATATATATATATATATATATATATATATATATATATATATATATATATGGGTGCACACATATATGTATTTATATGTATATATAATTTATATGTGATTATATGTTAATTATTGTAGATATTGTTGATGGTGTATATTTTAGGATTAATGTAAAGTATAATATTATTAATAATTAAATATTAAATAATGCGAGGTATATTATTCTCAATTGTTAATTATTAATAATGAGGATAGGTTATATATATAGATATTGATGTAATTAATGATGGCATATGCATATATGTTAGGATAATATTACATATGTGTATGAATGAATACAAATAATCTTTTATTGTATATTCGAGTAATATAGTTGTATGATATTAAGTTATTTTATAATACCCTTTAGTTAAGAGTTAGTTGGGAGTTGGTTACTTTTCCTCTCAACCTTTGGAAATCTATTTATATGCACTACTTTCTCATTTGAAAGGAGGAGATTTTGGGGCTGAAGCATTGAGGAGAGGATGGCCTTACTTTTCATGGAGACTTTGGAGAGAAAACTTGGAGATGTGAGGGAGAGTTTGTAAGCATATGTCTTTAAGAATTTTTGGTTATCTTTGCTTTTGGGAGAGAGACATTTTTGTGAGAATTTCAGTAGTTGAGAGAGGGATTCTTTGCTGTGGAATTATTTCTTTCTTTCATGGAGATTTTTGAAAGTGGATAGGGTTTGAAGGATGCATCTCAAGTTTGGAATTGTCTTCTCTTTTGTTTCCTTCCTTCTTCGATTCAACCTTCGTAGGACATGAGGTATGGATTGAATATTTTAGTTACTTTATGTGTCTGATAGATTATGGATCTATTTATATATTATAATTATTTATTATATCTGTACTTTTCATTTCTATGGTTATTTTAAAGTTTTGAGTTTTTATTTGTAAGAATTGGCATGTGTTTTCCTAGGGTTTTTAGCAACCCATTTTTGGAGATCTATTATTATAATAATTTAAATTGAATCTATGGTTTTACTAAATTGATTTTATGGAAGTAAAATTCACAGATCTCAAATGGGTATCTCTCTGATTTTATTTTTAGGGTCAAATTAATGCCTTATTTTTGACATTTTGGCAGACTATGCCTGTCCATTCTTGATTCCAAATTTTCTGTCAAATGTATTCGTATGATACAGGCTGATATGATCATATAAAAGTATGAATTTGATATCAGAGATTATCCTAAGTCTTATATTTCATTTCCAATTTTTTTAGAGAATTTTTATTATGTTTTGTGAAAATTACAACCGTTTTAGTGAAGGCAGGTCTGAACCCTAACCAGAGTTTTCTATTTTAAACCAGAAGTCATAACTTTCTTTCCCACTGTTGGATCTTCCGAAAAATAAAATTGAAAGTCCATAATTATGTTATCTAAATCTCCACCGAAGTGATTGCCTTTATTATTTGTTTTGTGAAAGATATGGATGACTGTTCTATGATGACTATTCTTTGCATTCAATCCTTGCTTGAAATAATTCAGTTTAAGAACATCATTAAGTTTTAAGGTTTCGTATGGTTACCAGAGGCTATTAGAATTTGTTTTTGGTTAATTGGATCTATTTATACTTTGAATATGTTTATAATATCACTTGTATGTCTTCTTATATGTTTGGAACATTCTGAATGCCATATTGGGTTTAGGGTTGTCAAGTGGACTAGGGACAACATATGTTTTCCTAAACTCAATCAAATGTTGTTATGGAATTGATATGAATTTTTGATGATGAATCTATTATGTTCTTATGATTTTTATATGTATGTTAGGGAACCTAAGTACACTAGGTGAGTGGCTCATAGTGAGGGGTCGGGGCCCTAAGTGGCTAGTACCAGGATAACCTACTATGAGTTATTTAATCGAGTGATAACCTAAATAAATGAATTGGGAATGGGAGATTATTGGAATGGTAAATTACACAGTAATCAAGATTAATTTTGCCTCCCCCATGCCTTTAGTGCTATTAAAGACTAAGGATGGGAGTGGGAGAAGGTACCTATGCGTAGGTACGACTGGATGACCTTGTCTGTACGAGAGGTATTCGGTTCCGCATGTGCCTACTTGGGGGCCGCGGCCAAGAGTGGCTAGTACCAGGACAACCCAAGGGGTGAGGGCTATGCGATGACACTCATCTAGCTTGTAGCTTAGAGTCTCTATCAAATTTGATCATGCCTCTGGTATTCCTTGTGGTCTTCTTGTCTTTTCTTTTTTTGTTGTGACTTTGGGGAACTTTTATCACCACCTTAGGAATTTTCTAGTTGTTACCTCTTGTATGGGCCTTTGGTTCTATCTCCTAGCTCGGGGGAGTGGGCCTATTGGTTCCACATGGTTGGGTGGTTAATATTTATATCGAGGTATTGATCATGATTCTTTGGATGATCCTAGCACATATTCCATTCCAGATCTGCAGTTGAAGATTTCTTATTGGATATTTTAATATGAGATGTACTTATGTATTTGTATTCATGTAATTTTAATCTCCTAAAAGGAGTCTTGTAGTATTGATATAATCTCAATTCAAAGCAATGCATAAGGGAATGGGTAGTTCTAGGTAAAAGAAAGGGAAAAGAATGTGGAATATTGGACATGTTACTAGCATTAAAAGAAAGTGTTTATGTTATTTCTCCTATCCTCTTATGTTGTCCATATGTAAAGGAAATGACTTTAAATATAGTTATATATAATGATGTATCACAAAAAAAAAAAATGTATTATCTCTTGATGAAAGGATCCAAGGAAATTATTGAGAAATGATAGGTTAGTGATTGGAATTATTAACAATGAATGGTTATGAAACAATGAAATAAAATAGTAACTTGATTATAATGTTAATACTTGGTTCATGTTAATGAAGTACCTAGGATAATGCCTACCTTAATGAATATTAATCTCTTACCTAAATTATTAGAGAAAAGTGATATAAAGGATAGTAGATGTAGATGAAATCAATATGAATTTATGGAATGAGTTGATAAAAGGAATAATGATGTTGGATGATTAACTTATGTTTAATATAAGAAATAAGTTAGGGACATTTAACTTGGTGCATTAAAATGAATGTAGATCTTTTAAGCTCATGATTCCGTGAATATCTTATGCATGCAAATGGTTTATATGATGTTGCTTTAGTAGCAACGTTAGGGAACCCGGGAGGACTTAAGTTGTATAAATATTACATTGAAGTAGTAGAAAATTATTTCTTCTTTTAGAAATATGAAGTGTAATGATGAATATTATTCTAGTTAAAATAAATAAATAAATAAATAAAATTCACTACTTGCATTTTATAGAGGTTTTATGTCTTGTCCTCTTGGGTTGCCTGGCGGGGCGTTACAGAGAGCCCACAGATCCAGATTTCAACCCTTTTTTTCTTCCTAATACTAATCTTCCAGATCCAGATCGCGAGCCCACAGGATTGGGCAAGAGAAAACTATGATTGTAATGCAAAGAGTGGGAAGAGCTTCTTGGACCCATGATAGAAGTTACAGATAAGGATGAAGAGCTAGGAAGGGGAAAGCAACAAAGGAAAGAAGTAAGATATGCGTGTGACCCTATGTCAGATGATGATGATGATTACTCACCATCTGCTAGTAGCTCAAGTAGTGACAAAATCTCTTTAGTGCACATGTACACTAACAACACAAATTTAGATAGAGAAGTAACAAGTGTTGTGGAATTATCCACAGAGCAATGTGAAATGAAGCCTCAAATTGGTTCATTAGCAGGCAAAGAATTTGGTCATGCACTTCATTCTAGCACCACAAATATTTCTATTAGAAATGCCTATTCGTCAATGGCCTCTCATTTATGGGACTTGGGCATTATCCTTGAAATGTAAGTTCGTTGCCACCTTTGGCAAGGCAGTCTCACTCCTCATTTTACAACAGAGGGCAGCCATCTATGGTCCAAGGTTTTAATTCAGCTGACAAGTGGAGAGCTTCTCAAGGTACTGATCTCTTTCGTAGAGAAGTTCTTGCTTCATCTCAAGGTTCTCGTTTAGGTGACCAACTCCTTCAAGGTCCACAAATAGACCCATTAATTTCCCAAATTGGTTCATTAGCAGGCAAAGAATTTGGTCATGCACTTCATTCTAGCACCACAAATATTTCTATTAGAAATGACTATCTGTCAATGGCCTTGCATTTACGGGACTTGGGCATTATCCTTGAAATGTAAGTTCGTTGCCACCTTTGGCAAGGCAATCTCACTCCTCATTTTACAACAAAGGGAAGCCATCTATGGTCCAAGGTTTTAATTCAGCTAACAAGTGGAGAGCTTCTCAAGGTACTGATCTCTTTCATAGAGAGGTTCCTGCTTCATCTCAAGGTTCTCATTTAGGTGACCAACTCCTTTGAGGTCCACAAATAGACCCATTAATTGGTAAAAGGGTAGATGCAATTTTGAAAAGAGTATCCCAATTGAAGAGTAATGGAAATTCTAGTGAGCATGAAGTTATTGCAGATACAATGGGTGTATCTCCTCCATTGACAAATATAACTACTACTAGAGACTTGAGTTTAAATGGAGACTGTTTGTTCCCAAACATGCCCCAGTTGAGTAGATGAACCAGATGTTGCTTGAGTAAAGATGATAGTGGTTTATTAAAGCATCTGCATTATCCCACTTGCTATCAGTTACTACTTTTTGAGTAGCTTGCCAGCTACTTCTATGTGAGATTTCTATAATATATAATGTCCTCATGCAAGTACATGCCACACACAGTTGTTCCAACCCCATTGACGACTCTGTGCTAAAGTGTCCCTCAAGGTCCCTTAAGCATGAAATTGGTAATCTTTGTTGGGTCATATCTTGGAGCTCGTGTGAGGTAGCATGGATCCATCAATTGCTACGAGACCATATTTTTGGGGCCTACAAAAGCCTATCTCAGTTTTTCGAGATTCAATTTCGTTTAAATTTGGCAACACATTCTTGGTTGGTGTCAGAACTCAAAGTCTTCCTCAGCTGAAACGACCAATGTTGCGTATCTTTCCAACCATCGGTCATAGCATCGAACCGTTAGTTCCAATAGCTCTAAATGATTGAGTAAACACTAGTGGCAATCTCGTTTGGCACCCACAGTCGTTCGATCCCCGCTGACGACTCCGTGCTGAAGTGTCCCTCAAGGTCTGTTAAGCATGGAATTGATGATCTTTGTGGGGTCATATCTCATAGCTCGTGTGAGGTAGAATCGATTAGTTAGGTGCTATGGGACTATGTTGTTGGGGCCTGCAAAAGCCTATCTCAGTTTTGAGAGATTCAATTTCGTTTAAAATCGGCAACACATTCTCGATCGGTGTCAGAACTTAAGGTGTTCCTCAAATGAAACAGCCAATGTTGCATATCTTTCCAACCATTAGTCGTAGCATCGAACCGTCAGTTCCAATAGCTTCGAATGGCCAGGTAAACATTAGTGGCAACGTCATTTAGCACCCACAGTTGTTCGATCCCCACTGACGACTCCGTGCTAAAGTGTCCCTCAAGGTCCCTTAAGCATGAAATCGGTGATCTTTGTCGGGTCGTATCTCAGAGCTCGTGTGAGGTAGCATGGATCTGTCAATTTCTAAGAGACTATATTGTTGGGGCCTACAAAAGCCTATCTTGATTTTTGGAGATTCAATTTCATTTGAATTCGGCAACACATTCTCAGTCAATGTCAGAACTCAAAGTGTTCCTCAGCTGAAACGACCAATGTTGCGTATCTTTCCAACCATTGGTCGTAGCATCAAACCATTAGTTCCAATAGCTCCAGATGGATGGGTAAATGCTAGTGGCAACCTCATTCGGCACCCACAGTCGTTCGATCCCCGCCGACAACTCCGTGCTGAAGTGTCCCTCAAGGTCCCTTAAGGATGAAATTGATGATCTTTGCGGGGTCATATCTCGGAGCTCATGTGAGGTAGAATCAATTCATTAGGTGCTACAAGACCATGTTGTTGGGGCCTACAAAAGCCTATCTTAGTTTTCAAAGATTCAACTTATTTTAAATTTGGCAACACATTCTCGGTCGGTGTCAGAACTCAAAGCGTTCCTCAGTTGAAATGGTCAACGTTGCGTATCTTTCTAACCGTCGGTCGTAGCATCGAACCGTCAGTTCCAATAGCTCCAAATGGTGGGGTAAACACTAGTGGAAACCTTGTTTAGCACCCACAGTCATTCAATCCCCGCCGACGACTCTGTGCTGAAGTGTCCCTCAAGGTCCCTTAAGCATGAAATTAATGATCTTTTGGGGTCATATCACGGAGCTCGTGTGACATAGAATTGATCTATTAGGTGGTACAGGACCATGTTTCCAGAGCCTACAAAATCCTATCTCAATTTTTAGAGATTCAACTTATTTTAAATTTGGCAACACATTCTCGGTTGGTGTCAGAACTCAAAGTGTTCCTCACCTGAAATGACCAATGTTGCGTATCCTTCAAACCATCGGTCGTAGCATAGAACCGTCAGTTCCAATAGCTCTAAATGGCTGGGTAAACGCTAGTGGAAACCTCATTCACCACGCACAGTCATTCGAACCCTGCCGACGACTCCATCCTGAAGTGTCCCTCAAGGTCCCTTAAGCATGAAATCATTGATCTTTATGGGGTTATATCTCAGAGCTCATGCAAGGTAGAATCAATCTGTTAGGTGCTACGAGACTGTGTTGCTGGGGCCTACAAAATCCTATCTCAATTTTTAAAGATTCAACTTATTTTAAGTTTGACAACATATTCTCGGTTAGTGTCAGAACTCAAAGTGTTCCTCAGCTGAAACGACCAACGTTGTGTATCTTTCCAACCGTCGATCGTAGCATTAAACCATCTATTCCAAAAGCTCCAGATGGTAGGGTAAACACTAGTGGAAACCTTGTTCGGCACCCACATTCGTTTGATCCTCGCCGACAACTCTGTGCTGAAGTGTCCCTGAAGGTCCCTTAAGCATGAAATTGATGATCTTTGTGGGGTCATATCTCAAATCTTGTGCAAGGTAGAATCGATCCATTAGGTGCTACGAGACTATGTTGCCGGGGCCTATAAAAGCCTATCTCAGTTTTTAGAGATTCAACTTATTTTAAATTTGACAACACATTCTTGGTCAGTGTCAGAACTCAAAGTGTTCCTCAACTGAAATGGTCAACGTTGCGTATCTTTCTAACCGTCGGTCATAGCATCGAACCTTCAGTTCCAATAGCTTCAAATTGTGGGGTGAATGCTAGTGGAAACCTTTCAGGACCCACAATTGTTCGATCCCCACCGACGACTCCGTGCTAAAGTGTCCCTCAAGGTCCCTTAAGCATAAAATTGGTGATCTTTGTAGGGTCATATCTCAGAGCTCGTACAACATAGAATCGATCCATTAGGTGCTATGGGACTATATTTCTAGGGCCTACAAAAGCCTGTCTCAGTTTTTAGAGATTCAACTTATTTTAAATTTGGCAACACATTCTCGATCGGTGTCAGAACTCAAAGTGTTCCTCAGCTAAAACGGCCAACATTCCGTATCCTTCAAACCATCCGTCGTAGCATCAAACCATCAGTTCCAACAGCTCCAAATGGCCAGGTAAACGCTAGTGGCAACCTCATTCAGCATGCACAGTCGTTTGAACCCCGCCGATGACTCCGTGCCGAAGTGTGCCTCAAGGTCCCTTAAGCATGAAATCATCAATCTTTGTGGGGTTATATCTTATAGCTCGTGCAAGGTAGAATTGATCTCTTAGGTGCTATGGGACCATGTGGCCAGGGCCTACAAAAGCCTGTCTCAATTTTCAGAGATTCAACTTATTTTAAATTCGGCAACACATTCTCAGTCGGTGTCAGAACTCAAAGTTTTCCTTAGCTGAAACGACCAACGTTGCATATCTTTCAAACCGTTAGTCGTAGCATCAAAATGTCTATTCCAATAGCTCTTGATGGCTAGGTAAACGCTAGTGGCAACCTCGTTCACCATGCATAGTCGTTTGAACCCCATCGATGACTCTGTGCTGAAGTGTCCCTCAAGGTCCCTTAAGCATGAAATTAATGATCTTTGCGGGGTCATATCTCAGAGCTTGTGTGATGTAGAATCGATCTGTCAGGTGCTACAAGACCGTGTTGTCGGGGCCTACAAAAGCCTGTCTCATTTTTTAGAGATTCAACTTATTTTAAATTCAGCAACACATTCTCGGTCGGTGTCAGAACTCATAGTGTTCCTTAGTTGAAACGACCAACATTGCATATATTTCAAACCGTCGGTCGTAGCATCGAACTGTCTGTTCCAACAACTCTTAATGGCTTGGTAAATGCTAGTGGCAACCTTTTTCACCATGCATAGTCATTTGAACCCCGCCAATGACTCCGTGCTGAAGTGTCCCTCAAGGTCCCTTAAGCATGAAATTAATGATCTTTGTGGGGTCATATATTGGAGCTCGTGCAAGGTAGAATCTATCTGTTAGGTGCTACGAGACCGTGTTGTTGGGGCCTACAAAAGCCTATCTCAGTTTTTAGAGATTCAAATTATTTTAAATTTGGCAACACATTCTCGGTCGGTGTCAAAACTCAAAGTGTTTCTCAGCTGAAATGACCAACATTGCGTATCTTTCAAATTGTCGATCGTAGCATCAAACCGTTTGTTCCAAAAACTTTGAATGGCTAGGTAAACACTAGTGGCAACCTCGTTCACCACGCACAGTCGTTCGAACCCCGCCGATGACTCCGTGCTGAAGTGTCCCTCAAGGTCCCTTAAGCATGAAATCGACAATCTTTGCGGGGTCATATTTCAGAGCTCGTGCAATGTAGAATCAATCTGTCAGGTGCTACAGGACTGTGTTGCCAGGGCCTACAAAAGCTTGTCTCAATTTTTAGAGATTCAAATTATTTTAAATTTGGCAACACATTCTCGGTTGGTGTCAGAACTCATAGTGTTCCTCAGCTGAAATGACCAATGTTGCGTATCTTTCGAACCGTCGGTTGTAGCATCAGACCGTCTGTTCCAATAGCTCTGAATGGTTAGGTAAACCCTAGTGGCAACCTCATTCACCACGTACAGTCATTCGAACCCCGCCGATGACTCCGTGCTGAAGTGTCCCTCAAGGTCTCTTAAGCATGAAATTAGTGATCTTTGCGGGGTCATATCTCGGAGCTCGTGCGAGGTAGAATCTATCCATTAGGTGCTATGGGACTATGTTATCGGGGCCTACAAAAGCCTGTCTCAGTTTTTAGAGATTCAACTTCTTTTAAATTCGGCAACACATTCTCGGTCGGTGTCAAAACTCAAAGTGTTCCTTAGCTGAAATGGCCAATGTTGCGTATCTTTCAAACCATTGATCGTAGCATCAAACCGTTTGTTCCAACAACTTTGAATGGTCAGATAAATGCTACTAAAAACCTTTTTTGGCACACACAGTGGTTCGAATGACACTGACGACTCCGGGGTGAGCAGTAGGATGAGTGCAAATATGTATTCTACTATTTGTCATTAACAATCAGTCAGTTAGGGGACAACTAGAAGATAGTTTGTAAAAGCATAAGGTTGCACATCCACATCTGTCATAGTAATCTTATTAATAAAAGAACTCTTGCCAACATTAGGGTACCCCAAGAATCTGTTGGTAATTTGGCTAAGGTATGTACATAGATGTTGTCATTATGGCAACATATGTTCCCTATGAAGATCGCATAAGCTGGAAAGTTAGTATGGAAGATCGCAGACTAAAATTGTCTAACTATGGAAACAGTGATTTTGATAGAGCACCCGAGACAGTTTGTTTTGGTGACGTTCAATGGAGCATGATTAGAGTTTGCACAGTTGAACTTAGACTCTATGATGTCTAAGGATACCCCATCTCAGTGCGCAAATTTTTTTGTATAGTACACACAAAGTTATGAAGGTTTTACCGATGACAGTGTATAGCAAATAGATCAGTTTTGAAGACAAAACTAGTAAATGAATTAAGGGATTATTTTGCTTGTCAAAATAATGACTTAATATTATAAAGAGCTAACATTTTAGATGTTTACTCTTGGATTATGATGTGCAAGCCGACTTGAGAAAGATATTATGTTTGTACCTTGTATAAAGATACGAAGTTGTAATGACCGAACACACTTGAAATGTAACTTGCGATAGTTGTATATTGTGATAGCAGTGAAAGTTATTGATGCGAAGTTGTAAGCAGTACCATATTATAATCAGTAATCATTTTCATTACTTGTTTGGGCAGTGGGCTCATCTGGTAATCAAGTTTTGTAACTACAACTCCTAGCAGGGTTGAGGCTTCAAACAAGGCCTATAGTCCCTTAACAAGGACTGATACACTATATGATTGTAATTGGCTCCTAATAGGGTCAACATCCTTAATAGGATATCTTTTGATTAGTGGATCTTTGTGGGTACCATCCCCACCGGGGTTTTCCCTTGGCCAGGGTTTCCTCGAGAACATATCATGTGTTATGAGTTCTTTACATTTACTGCTATGTATGCTATTTAGTTTCTTATGCTTTGTATGCACTAATGTAATTTGTTATATCCATAAGTGGGCAAAAGAAAAACTTTGTGAAATATTGATTCACCCCCCCCTCTCAGTATTTCCTATTTCTAACAGAATCCTTATATTATGTAATGTCCCCGATTTAGCAAGTACCTGTGCTTGCTATTGTTAGTTCATTAATGCGATTCCCATGAGCTGATGGAATGTTTAGGGGATCTCTGTGTGCACTTACTATTTATAGTAAGTCAGTTAGTGGCTCCTATTTTAGGCAAGGTAGTTGGATTTTGGTTTGATCTTCATTCTTCTTTAGTTGGGTTCATAATGTGCATCCGTCTTCATATCTTATACAATTAAGCTTGGCTTAATTTATTATCATGTTAGTTTATGTTCTAATTAAAAAGTGTGTGCTTGACACTTCAAGGCACTTAAGTGAGAAGTGTGTATTTGAAGCTGGAGTTTGGTGTGATGAAGAAGATTGATGTTTTTTCTTAAAAAGCCTTCGACTTGCGAAAATGGATTTCGTTGATTATGTTATATTTTGATGAAATGGAGAATTTTGTAATGGTTTGAAATGCTAGGGAGACTAGGGTTTAATTGCCAAGAAGAACGTTCATTCTTCCAGGAACTATGTTTTGAGATGGAGTCTTGTGCCATTGAATAATACTAAGAATGCCATTGAGTTTCAAAAGTGGTGGGCGGCTAGCAAATCTAGGTGTGTTTCTGGTAGTGCTGTGAATTAACGGCAGAAGGTTTGTTGTTCGAATGTTTTAATACAGAGACTGCAGTGACCAGACTTAATTATCATAACCATAGGGTCTTTCAATTCTCTGCCAGGTGTAAGTCTTCTGCAAACGGTTCTTCCTAGTAGGCGTGGGTTTGATAACATTATCGGGTGTGTGAGTTGATGCTTTGCTATTACATTCCAGCAGCCACAAATTCAATAATAGAAGTTGCGTGAGCAATTTCAGCTGGAGATTATACTTTCAGTCATATTAGATGAAATAAAAGGTGCATGAATGTTATTTTAATTTGAGGAGATTATGAAATATTAGAAATTATAATAATGAATATGGAGTTTCAATTTATCGAATGTCTTGAAATTTAAATGAAGAATTTTGGTGCAGGAGCACCTCTTCAAACACCTAAGTCCACCTTGGAACCAAATGGAGGTAGTGGATCCAAAGAATTCCTAAAAATGAATTGGGATATATTGAGTCCAATAATGGCAATATCTAATAAACAATTTAATTTAAATATTACAAGTCCTAGAAGTCCTGGCAAAGGACTTAGGACCAAAACAATGTAAGGGTGGCCAATAGTGCCAAACGGGATGTAAAGTTGTTTAGGGGAGTCAATTAGGTCCTAGAAGAAATAATAAATTAATTGGGATAGAAGTTAATAGGTTTTTAATACTAATATGCAATCAAATGTAAGTTGGAAATTCAAATATTTGAATCCCAACAGTTATGAGAATTTAGGAGGGAAAATGGTGTTTTAATGTTTTTAGACTTAACTAAGCCTTCCAACCAACCTAGATTGGTTGAGGAAGTTGATAGGAAGTTATTTTAATGCTTGGAAGAGAGAAGGTATGGACTGTATGGACAGATTCAGAAATTCAGTAAAAATTCAAGTTTTTCCTTGCAAAATCTTATTTTTTTGATGTTTGGTTGATTGTTTTGGGTTTGGAACAGAATTGTGGGTGATATAATAACATCATAACATCATTTTTCATCTATATTGAATGATTATATAATCTATTTTGCTTCAGATTTGGAAAGTTGTTGTAGGTGGTCATTTTGGTGCATTGAAATAACTCCATTTTGGTCTTTTTGATGATATAATGGGCCATTCAATGAATGTAATTGTTGTTTCTCATTGAATGGACCCTATGTAACATATGTATGATGTTACTAACCATTTGGATGTAGGAGAAGTTGTTTTAGTGGGTGTACACCATGAGGAAGAGTGGGAAAAGGGCACAAAATTGATGCCACAAGTGTAGCAGCAAAGGATCTGCCTTAACAAGGGTATAATTTTATTTGAAACATCAGAATTATATGTCAAATGAAAGGTGAATCCAGAAGGAGGAGTTCTGAAAATGAGTTTTGAGTTGTTTTTAAGAAGGCCCTAGTTTTGAAGGCGTAGAGGGAGCAATTTGGGGCTTTTGGGTATAGAAAGCCTATAGGATCCAATTGACTTCAAATTTCTTTAATTGGGACCATATTAACACTCTGTGAAAAGTGGCAAGGTTGGGTATTAAGTCTGTAATAGGGTTCCTTTGTAAAAGTGACCTATTAGGTCTAGGAAGGAAAGTGGAGCAGCAGTTTTTGGGAGTTATGTTCCAAATTAACCCTACCTAATTCTAAGATATGTTTTGTAAAACCATAAAAGGTATCTGAATATGTAATTTATTTTGGAAGTGTTTTGGGAAAACTAAAAGTTATTTGGGAAAAACTCGCTGGTTAAGGCTACAAGGATAGAGAGCCTAGAGTGTGGATTGAGGGTAAGATCTTGGAGTAGGACTTCAAGAACCACTTGAACATTGTTGGAGTCATATTTTAAGCCATATTGAATCCCTATAATAGTAAGGGAGTTGGGAGAAGTCAGATTGATAGGTTAGTGGCATATTGGCACTTGGGGCCACTTGGGTAAGGAACACCTTTGAGGAAACCAAGAACACTTTATTTATAAAATAACCCCAATCTAACCTACCTATTTGCACCAAATTTTCAACCAAGCTATAAATAAATTGTTGAAGCATTAGTATCTAGATTTGTCAGAATTTCTTTAAAAAATTATCATTGCAAGAACAAGAGCCACTTAGGCTTCTTACATATTATATTTATACATTTATGCATTCATTTCATTACTTTTGTTATTATTACAGTTAAGGAATTGACTGTTATTGAGGACAGTGATTGACATTTGTAGCACAGTCAGCAAGTTAAACATACAAGCATAACTATAAGGCATGGAAAATTTACAAAGCAAAGACATGAACATAAACATAATTTAGTATACATCAATACACCAAACACATGAATTGTATACCTAAAACATAAAAAATATATATTTGTAGGGTATGAAGTCAAATATATATGTCCAATAATGTCATACATTGAATATATTCAATACAGTAAAACTGGCTTCCTCAAAGCCAAATGGATGTACAACGTATCACTGATACAATATACAAAAAATATGTCCACTAATGCCATATAGGCATACAATCCATATCCCTAATCTAGTCCTTTCCCGCTAGGGGAAGAAAACAAATCCCGAGTTGTCTTCGATCGTCACATCGATGGAGATGCAGTGGATGTCGTAGTCTTCCAAGTGCGCTCACTCGTCCTCTTGTCTAGATTCTTCTGTAGCTCGACTTGATAAAAAAAAATTAGATAGAGATAACTAATATACATCAAAATTGAATTATACAATGACATAAAATTGAATATTGGCTTATTGCTAGCAAATAGTCACTATGTTCATCCACCGAAGGCACATGTTGGCGATCTGGAGTCATAAGTCCCTACAACAATGATCAAAATAATAATTAAAATACATACATGGATATCATTATAAAATTCAATACAAACTATTAAAATAACAATTAAAGTTAAGTGTTCTCTTTCATACCTCAGTCAGTGCCTTAGAACTAGCTACTCCTGCAGCTACTCCATGATCCAAAGTATCACAAATAGAAGGAGGAGTCTCTGATGTCAAAAGCTGAAAATGAAACAAAAAAAGTAAATTATGCAGTTATCAAGATTACATATATTTTTTACAACCCTACTAATGAGTAAATGATACCTCCATGAAGGTTCCACCGCGTCCTCTGGTGTGCGGTGTTGAAGTTGAAGCTCTGACATTCAACTAGTGCACATGTACATGGAAAATTATAAGATAGCCATTCATATAAGAACATGCTACTGACATGTTAATTATAATGCATTATTACATGTATACCTGTGGACTCAATGGTGACCTCACAAACCCAGGTGAAAGAATGTAATCATCGTGCCTCTAGATTTTGATCATAATTTGTCTAGTAATTTAGTCACTCATTCATTAATTAAATATGATCAAGTAAATCCAATTAATATGCAAATAAAGATACCTCAAGGAAAGTTTCACGATGCCCTTCCCTGTCTGTTGTGAATGTCGATGGTCCACCAGTGCACATCTAATGCACATGCACAATAAGTTAGGATATAATTATTCATATAATTACATAATAATCAAATATGTTAATTAAATATTTTATTCAATACATACTTCTGCAATTGACGACGATGTGTAAAAGGGGACATTAGGATCATTGCCACTTCCACTGCCACCGACACCACTGACACTCTTGCCCTGAATTTTCATCATAAACAATAGATACTAAATTAAATAGTTATTCTTTTATAAATGAAATATGATCAAAGCAATTTAATGAACTTGGAAATATTTACCTGAATGTCAATGCCAAATGTCATATTTAGAAAGTTATCAGTCATCAATCCAGAATCCTCTTGCTCTCTCTCACTAGCTAGTACCAAATGTGCACAAGCATCCACATGACCGACAAATATGCCCCCTCGAGGATTGACCATAGTCACCCTCAACTAAAGGAGTGGCATATTGAATGAGAGTCTGTGTCAGAGCACTAATCGTGCCTAGTGTGTCTGCCTCTACATGTTCCTTCACAATGGAAGGAATACTAACATGATCCAACGGTGGCTTGCCACTATTAACCCTAGGTGCGTTAGGGTCACGATGTGGCCCTGCTCGATCAAATGATGAACCCCCTCCTCTACCCTGAGAATCCAGCATGTCAAAATAATTTGGCACCTCCTTGAGTACAAACTCGCAATAGAGTTTCCTCAAGAAATATATAGGAACCTCATGATTGTTACAAGGAGGTGAATCAAAGACCATCCACCATCTCTCCCAAAAATTGTTTTTAATGTCTTCATTTACGCACCAATGAATTAGGAACCTCCTTGTTGTAGTTCTAAGAGTATTTGCATCCCCTGGTTTTTTAAATAGCTGGCAAATGTCATATTTTGTGATTTTTTTCTTTTTTATGTCTGCATAAGATAATTTATTTGCATAATATTATTTTTGTTCTTCTCTTTTATCCCGCCATATATTAATTTTACCACTAACTGCACTTACATGGGTTGAGATTGCTTCCAATGATTTTGCAAGTCTTTCCCTTCCAGGATTTGTACTACTAAAATCTTTTAACCTATTAATTAAAGATTCTAATTCTTTTTGCCCTCTTTCAATTTGGTTCAACAAATTTTGTTGTGTTCCAAGAGGAGGTTTCTTGATTGGTGGAGGCAATTGAGGTTCATTTTCTTCATTCAGTTCTTTATTTGGTTCTTCATGAGGAGACAGAGGGTTCGGTGGAGGGAGATTATTTCTTCCTGACAATTAAAAAAACTACATTTTAAAATATTGATTACACAACAAATTTAAACAAAAACAAATTTGAACAAAACAAATTTAAACAAAAACAAATTGCAACAAAACTAAAATTTTAAAACAAATAAGAGGCATGATAAGTTGTAAAAACACTTACCCCTTCTCCCGGATCGAACTTGACGACGTCATGGAGCCATTTGATCAATGGATGAACAAAAACAATCGACTCACAAGCAACTATGATAGGGCGTGCGCACTTTCAAATCCTCTCTACGCTAAAAATGCAGGTTTGAGAAAAAAAAATGAGCTCAAACCCGCGTGCAGCAAAAATATATCACTTTTTACAAAAGGGTACGTCCTATAGGGTGTACGCCCTTTGTCTTGGATTTCCCAAGCCATAGGGCATGCGCCCTATAGGGTGCACACCCTTTAGTGCATGCACACTATGCACGATGGGGGCCCAAAAAGAAAAGTGGCAACTTTTTGGTCCCCCATCTTTGTGCACTTACCCTTTATAGTGGGGTGGAAGAGTCAGCTTAAGACTTGTCCCCACTTGGGTCATTCCTAGGAGCTTTTTAGCTCTTTGGCAGGCCCTCTAAAGGATTTAAAGCAAATGTGAGGTTGGGACCAGAGGATCTGAGTTTCTAATTCTCAGAAAGATAAGAGCATAATCCCCTAACCTTGTCCTTTTCCCTATCCAAAACACACCAAGCATAGTTAATCTAGAGACAGTACACAAACTAGCACTAAGAAAGATACCTTCTGGGTTTCTAATTCTCCTAAGAAGGAGAAGAGCATAATCCCCTCAATATTTGCCTCAATGGCAATAGGCGCACATACCTAATTATCTAGGTGCCTATGAAAATGAAATACTAAGTAAACATAATATTTTCTCGATGGTGCTCAGGTAACTTGCAAAACCACTTGTTAGAAATCTTGTTGATTAGGCGTCTTCGATGAGTGATTCCTATAAGGGTTTCCTGCAAACAAGGGCTTGGAAGTCAAGACAAGAAGAGGCTAAAAGAATGTGTTTTTATGCTCGATCTTCGTCTTTCATTCTACAAAGATGTGTTAGGCTGTGAAAATGATCAAGCACTATAAAATATTAACCATTAGGGTTAGGTGTTAGTCAAAATCTGAAATCAAAATCTTGAAAACTGCCTAAAAATCTCATACGACAATTGAAATCTGGTGTCTAAACTCGTATGACAATATTGTTAGAAAGTAAAGTCCACCAAGATAACTGAGAGGGGGGGGGGGGGGGTGAATTAGTTATCAGATAATTTTAACTTTTATCATCTTCAACATTATTTAACCATGTAAGCAATATAATTACCAACCATAGAAAGATATTCATACACAATAACACAAGATATGTTGACTAGGGAACCTCTTGATCAAAGAGTAAACCCTGGTGGGAATGATGCCCACAAAAGATGCACTAATATGAATATTCCTTGTGAAAGGATGGACTCTGTTAGGAGTCTTATGAAATACATTTAGTACATATGAATCCCTGTTAAAAGATTCTAACCCTGTTAGGAGTTATGGAAGACAGATGGACCCACTGCCCAAACAACTTCAATGACAAGATCACTGAACACACTGTCCAAATGACCTTAAGATTATTCAACAGAATAATATGAAATATGTTACCTCCTCATTATGCCAAACCGCACTCAATGCTATACCATATCTCAATTCCAGATCTTTGTACTTCGCATGTCTTCCTTCACAATTTCGCTTTCACAACTTCATTGGCTCTTTTCTTCACTTCATGCATACATTCGCATTCAGCCATAACCATATATCCATCAGCAAGGAAAAAAATTTCTTCCTTTATAACACACTCAAATGATTACAAATGAGTCGGCACACAATTACAAAATAAAATTTTCCACACGCTACATCAAAATTACACAAAACTGTCAGCTTCCAAATACAATAATTCTCCACTCGTGCTACCTCGAAGTGTGTGCTATCATCCATGTCACTATTAATGTGTCTCTAACTTCCCTTTAACTACGCAAAACTAGATTCCATCCCAATTAGGAGATATCATCTGATTTCCACAAACCGCTACTCAGGAACACTGCCTGAATACTGCTTCCACCAAAATGCTCATAACTTTCATGAATAAATGAATTACCATTTGCACTCTTAACCATAAACATATAACATATCAAAGATCATAACCTCAACATCTCATAGCTCCAACTACAATATCACACGTGCGCTAATCAAAACACTGTCTACTTCTCTGCAAGTCTCAGAAGGTCACTGTGTTGACATCAATGACAATCATAGTCATGAATGCAACAACATTTGCTACAGGATGACTACCAAGCATTCAACATTCATTCGTAACAATACCTGCTCGCATACAACACTTTAGGCATGATACGACAATGGGTACCTGCGCACATGATAATCTGAGCTCAATACAACAACACGTAACAACCCATACAACAATGCATAAATGTTGTCTGTCGTACGACAGATAGATTGTCCTGATACGACAATCTGCAAGTGTTGTACAAGATTGTACATAAAAAATTAAAAATTGAATCTTGAATTGAAAATGTCAGAAAATGATGAAAACAATAATGGAAACCCATTGTCGGGCCCCACAGTGGGCGCTAGAAATGTGGGTGAAATTATACCTATTTATGGACACAACACTTCAGTAAAACATTATTGGTCAATAATAAGAAAATGTGCAATAAACGAGTATATCATTAACTAGGCGATTTACTGCCTTCTAATAGATGCAAGTATGGTATTCTCAGAAATTGACCGAGATCAGTGACAATACAACACCTAAATGAAGGATTTGAGTAATGAAAGCTATGAAAATGAATGTAGATTAATCTATATTTTTGGATTTTTCTATGCAATAATGATAAAAACTATGTAAAAATGATCTAAAACCTTGAAAGATGAATTGAAATCTAAACTATCAATGCTAGATCGCACATGCAAGATTCTCCAAATTTGTGGTGATTGTTTGTGAAGGACTGAGCCCTATTTATATAGAAATCTAGGGTTTGAGAACTCATAGAAAAACCATAAATCACTCCTTGATGAACTTAGATCGATTGTTGAGTTATCAAGAAATTATAAACAGTTAACTCACAAAATCATGCAAAAATAGTTTTTTTAACTCAAATTAGAAGTTCAGATGACTCTAATATGCTTTTTAAACTCATAATCACATGTTGAGTTTGAAAAGTTAACAAATTGAATTTAATAGTTGATTTAGAGTTTAACTGTTTTTCTAACTTGTGCATAGATAATTATGACTTTATTTAATTTCCATGTGTTTTTATTCTCAACTTAACTAATTTATGAATAAAATAACTGATTTATGGGTTAATCAATTATTTAATCAAACTTTATCCAAAATTAAAACATTAAATTTAACAACTTGATTTAATCAATTAAATAAATATTTAATCAATTATTTTTAAACTTTTGATTTATTGTCAAATAAAAATAATATTAATTAGGATAAATTCAATTAAATCTAATTAAATAATTAAGTGGTAGAATTAAACTCAATTAATTAAATATTCAACACATTCAATTAATTAACTTTAGGATAAATAAAATAATATCATTTATCGCCAAACAATATTTAATTAGAAATAATTAGGATAAATTAAGAATATTTAGGAATATTCCCTGATGTAGAATTAGGATAGGATCGATTAGGATTTTGATTATTCGATGTGCAGATGTGCCTTAGGTTAGGACTTTTAGGGTCAATTTCGATCGATTTGTTGATGTATATGTCAATGGTATTGAAGCCCTTTTTTGGGGTATTACACACAATGTTATCATGTAAGCCCAACTCTTTCTTAGAAAACACATAACTTACAATATCATTTGACATCTCTGCCAAGCTGGACTCCTTAGAGTGGCTTCTAATTTGTTTTTGCAAATTCACCCTGGCTTTCTTTCTCTTATCTATAATGATTGACATTTTTTTTTCAAGCTAGTTCTGATATTGGATGAAGGCAACCAAATAAAAAATGGTGATTTGTTGATCACAAAACAAGCAAATATGAAAAGCCACAAATTTTCTTGAAGAAAAGAGAGGCAAGCCTCCATTATATATAAAACCAAAATGAAGGTGACATTATGGAATTCAACCATATTCACCAATATTACAACTACAATATTGAAGAGCTACAACTATCAACTACAAAAGTAAATACACAGAACTATATATTTAATACGGGACTGCAAAGTCAAGAAAGGTAGCCCCAAAGTCAATAAAGGATACCTAAATGGGCATTAACGCTGCCAGTATATCCATTCCTACCTTCTATGCTCCTTGTATGGATGCATTCATTTCTCTTGCAGAATCCATGGTGGACGAGGAGCATCTGACACTATACAGGGATATACATATGTAGAATACTTTGAGGTATTTTAGAGCTAGGGATTAAAGAGAAAGAGCATTGTGGATCACTTCAAGATACAATGATGTTTTTGAGTGATGAATTGTCTATGCCAATGAGGCAAAGGATATGGAACATGTGCTTGTAGGAATATTGTGGGTTAGACTGCCTAAATTGAGTTCTTTTGTTTTGGGTCTTATAGATTTTATTTACATATTTGGAATAAAAAATCTACTAATTATTTTTTATAAAATGATAGAGTTAAATTTTTTAATAATAATTTGAATAAAGTAAATCATCAAAATGGGCTGGTCAAAGAAGCCTTAGAAATAGAATAAATAGTTTGCCGCCTTCTTCCCCAATGACAACTAAAGCATAAATCAGACTATTGATGAACGCAATTGACATGACCATTACAAAAGTTATTAACAAAATCAATTTTTAAACTGTTGGCACATATATAATTGAATATCTACAAAAGTACTTCCATACAAAATTTTCAAAAAAATTCATGATATTGGGGAGAATTAATTCTCCCAAACACTCTAAGTGACACCCAGAGGAGTTTTATGCAATAAAGCAACTAGTAGATGCAATTCTTCAATGAGAATAAGATGATTGAACACATCATGTAATAACACAATAAAATTATTGATTGCATAAAACTCAATCATTTTATTTTTATTTATCCTAATGCTTGTTTTTATCACCGACAATAAGGACATCTTATCAAAGATTTCCCTCTCAGAAGGAAAAAAATGAATCAGCCCCAAATTTTAGTTTTGGCGAGTCAAAAATAATACAATAGTCACCCTACACCTAAATATTCAACCCTTGTCTAAAGCTTGAGTGACTTTGTTGTTAATACACATAACAAGGACACCTCACCATACAAAGATGTTGTTATGGAGGAAAAGTGGAAAGTAGTTAAAAAAAGAAGGAACCATCTAAGCCAATGTAAAGCATAGTGTAATTTCTCATCAAAGGTTGCTACTAACCTCTTCACAATTTAATACCAAATCTATGGATTGTAATACTTCCTCTATTGGCCCTTCAATGAGACAAAGATCCAAGTCCTCTTCTACTAATTATATTGATAAGGGCACCTTTGATCAGATACATTCACCAAGACAAAGATCTAGATCCTTAATCTTCTATTAATAAGGAGTTGGGTATTGCTAATCAACCTCTTGTTGTTACCAATTATTATGAAGTATTTCCACATGAGGAAGATCTTTCCATCTTCTCTTTTCCATGAATTTCAGAATTATATCTTGGAAACTAAAGGGGATATCTCTTTCCCATTACAAATATGGAGTAAAAGATACAATAGCCAATTGGAAACCTGATATTGGGTTTATCTGTTAAGTTAATCTTAATGGTATTCATATTTCTTCTTCTCTATTTGATGTATGGAGAGATGTCTCCTTTCTTCATACATCACATACAAAAGGTAGGGGCTATCATGCTAGTCAATATTGTCTGTGGGATTCATTTATGAGCCGAGACCACTATCATCTATGTAATGTACGTTCAAGCTACCCACTATGTACATGATGTATGAGAAAGCTATCCATCTTATGTACCTATGATGTTTATGAGTTAGACTTCGTGTATATGTTATGGATACTCAAGCTAATTGTGTGTGATTTTTTATGACCAATGTGCATATGTATAATTCAGTACAACTGATTATTGGTAAGGATGGTTATGAAACTGATACTTGATGTAAATGCTTTTATTGAGACGGTACTAAGTTAACAAATCACACTTAATCAATAGTCAAAAATAAAAAAGAGATTAGAGATCTCATCAAGAGGAGAGAATAAACTCTCTCTAAGTGTCAACTATGTAGCCTTTGACTTCCCACGAGGGGATATGTAGGTAGAGTCATCAAGAGTGAACCCTTGAGGCTTAGGTATCAATCTAGGGATAACCCTAATTATTGGAACTTATCACTATCAATTGTAAGTGTATATTGTGATATAGAGTCATTGCCATCATGGTGAATGAATGAGTTTTATAATCATTGCTTTTAAATTAAATGGAAGATGCTTGATTGTTTAAGTTAAATATCTATATTTAAAAAAAAATTGTACTAGTCAAAAAACTGATTTTACACTATTATAATAGTTAAAAGCTAAAATATAATCATCTATATTTTTTGTCAAAATTTAAGAAAGGCCTATAAAGTTTAAAAAATACTTAACTTATTTTATTTTATTTTTATAAATGATACTAAAATTTTATCTAGAATACTTTAGTTGGAGATAGACTTATGTATTGCAATTTTAATACAATAATTATCAATTCATATATTGTTTTGATAAATTAATTCCCTCACCTTAAGTTGAATATTAGGATCTTCATTCTCATAATTTCTGTTGTAAAACAAGTTACATTATTGGAATATTTCAATGGCGGTTAAAAAATTATGAAAAATTAAGTGATTGTATGTATAATTGAGAATAAAAGACACTTCTTACTATAAAGATATATAGGAAACTTCAGGTTGTGTATGTTTTGGATCAAGTGCTCCGCCGCTTTCTGCTTCAATCATATCAAGATCAATAATTGTTCTGATCAAATTTTCCATGTCTCAAGGAAAGACACGTTTTAATGAAAATCAACGCTCTCATGCTCTCCCAAAAACCCACGAAACTTTTTTCAATCCAACATTTCTTTGAGAAATCCATAACAATTCCAGTCCAATTGAAAGGTTTCCATTTTTCCCCTTTCTGATTCACAGAAATTCACAATGTCATCCCCAGAAATTCCAATCCAGGCGAAAGCTTTCCGATTCTGTCCTTACGAGGTGTCATCCACAACCCCTGACACAGTTCGGTCATTTGTTGGGTCATTATGCATAAATAGATATATATGTGGACTAGATGACTTATTTATATTTTGATGTGATATCGAGCAATGCTATAGTTACTTTCTTGTTATAATATTGTTTATGATATTGTATAAAATTATTAAAAAAAGTTAAGTTTACTGTTCACAATATTGAAAAAAAAATATTAAATTTTGTTTATGATTTTCTATTAAAAAATATAAATTAATTAAAAAAAAAAACTATAAATAAAAAATGGACAACAAAAATAAAATATTAAATTAAAACATTATATAATAATTATAAAAACTTAAATTTTCTTGTCAAAATCTAATTCCAATTGAAAATGTAGAACCAAACACAGAAAATGGATAATGTAATTTCAATTCCAATTTGAAATTGCAAACCAAACACATAAATAGGAATTTCTCACTTCCAATTCCAATTGCAAAAATGGCAACCAAACGCAAAATATGGATTGTCTCAGCGATCTTCCGGGTGAACCAAATAGTCCAAACTATCTTCCGAATACACAAAACCGAAATTTCAAAACCTGATTTTGAGATAATCAGGTTTTGTCTCAAATTCCAATTCCCGCAAACAAACGAGGCCATATTGTTTCGATAAATTAATTCCCTCACCTTAAGTTGAATATTAGGATCTTCATTCTCATAATTTCTGTTGTAAAACAAGTTACATTATTGGAATATTTCAATGGCGGTTAAAAAATTATTGAGAATAAAAGACACTTCTTACTCTAAAAATATATATCATAATAAACAGGCAGTGACTATGCAGCCATGAAATTTTTTAACCATACGAAGGGGAAACACTAAGTTTTTTTTCAAAAGTTTGCGTGGCTGGATAGCCACTACCTAATAAACTTCAGGGTGCGTACGTTTTGGATCAAGTGCTCCTGCCGCTTTCTGCTTTAATCATATCAAGATCAATAATTCTTCTGATCAAATTTTCCCTAGCCCAAGGAAAGAGACGTTTTAATGAAAACAAACCCTTCTCAATCCTTTAGGGCCCGTTCGGACCACGACATACCAAATGCCGGATATAGTCAATTTTGGAAGATTCTGAAATTTTGGAAGATACAAATTCTGAAAATGATTTCCACAATATGGAATGACTTCTTTGGTTCGACACAAGATTAGGACACTCATTGCAGAGTCCAAAATTTAAAATCCAACAAGCATGCCACTTCTTGACAGTGCAAAATTGCGTGAAATGGTCAAATTAACCTTCAACGCGGGAGGAATCCCTGCTCGCCAATATTTGAGTGACAGTAAATAGCACAAGCATGTTGGGAGAAGGGTTTTACAAAGTTGAATCCATTCGCAAGAAATGCGTTCGTAGGGTACTTTCACTTCCAGAGCTCATTTAGGTGTTTTTTTCCCCGTTTCTTTCAGTCCGATTGTTTTTTTCCCTAGTTTTGGTGTGCTCTTTTGCGAGGCAGCATTCTTCACCTACGACAGTTTGGCACCTTTTCAACCACCATTTACAAAGCCCCTTTGCGCAGTTCGCTTCCACTTTGGGTATCCAGCCATGGAAATCGCTTGGATGTTCAAAACGGCCCCGAGGTTGCAGATGCTCCAAACGCTCGATAAGGTTGTAGAGGCTCCAAACTGCTGAAAATGAATGGTCAAAATGCGGACGTGAACCAGTTATCTTTGCACGCGGACTTGACCGTTTTAAAAATTGGCATATGAAATGGGAATGTGAGCCCAATATTCCAATTCCACCTTTTCAAGTGGAAGACGATATGCTCATTTTTTTGGTAAAATTAGAATATCAAAATTCCAATTCCATCCTTCGCTGTCGACCACAAACAATGGATACCGTCTTCGGCATACAGAATTCCGGTATATCGGCCGATATGCCGTGGTCCCAATGGGCCCTTATATTAAAAATCAACGCTCTCATGCTCTCCCAAAAACCCACGACACTACACTTCGTTTTTTTTTCAAAAGTTTGCATGGCTGGATAGCCACTACCTAATAAACTTCAGGTTGCGTACGTTTTGGATCAAGTGCTCCTGCGGCTTTCTGCTTTAATCATATCAAGATCAGTAATTCTTCTATCAAATTTTCCCTGGCCCAAGGAAAGAGACGTTTTAATGAAAACAAACCCTTCTCAATCTTTATTAAAAATCAACGCTCTCATGCCACGACACTTTTTCAATCCAACATTTCTTTGAGAAATCCATAACAATTCTAGTCCAATTGAAAGATTTCCATTTTCCCCCTTTCTGATTCACAGAAATTCACAATGTCATCCCCAGAAATTCCAATTCAGGGGAAAGCTTTACGATTCTGTCCTTACGAGGTGTCATCCACAGCCCCTGTTGAGACCCATCTCGATGTTGTTGAGAAACTCCTGTCCAATGGATTCAACCATCTTCAAGTTAAGAAGAACTACATATTTCCTCCCGATGAACGCCCCCGAATGGATGAGATTTCTCATTCTTATAGAATTCCAGTAATAGATCTCAAAAATTTAGATGGTCCTGCCAGAAAATCGGTGGTGAATAAGATAAAACGTGCTTGTGAGGAGGATGGTTTCTTCCAGGTGAAGTATTTATTTGTTTTCCTCTTTTCCCTTAATCAAACTTTATCTGGTTCTGCTTCAATTTGTTAAAAAGATGATGTGAAACATCCAGATTGTGAATCATGGGGTGCCTGAGGCTTTGATGAAAAACATGATGGATATTGCCAAAGAGTTCTTTGAAATGCCCCCAGAAGACAGAGCATACCTCTATTCAGAGGACCCACGACAATTGATTAGGCTTTCTTCAAGTTTAAATGTCACCGAAGACAAACTCCTTACCTGGGTGGATTATCTAACACAGCCATGTCATCCTCTGGAGGAATACATACATGCATGGCCTCAAAAACCTGCAGCTTACAGGTAATAATAAAAAAAAACCCAAAATAGAACAAAATTTCTCTCGAGAATTTTCAAAGAAGAAGCATAAGTGATTCTTTTATTTATTTTGTATTACAGAGAGATTGCAGGGGAGTATGCTAAGGAAGTAAGAGTCCTCAGTTTAAGGCTCTTGGCTGCAATTTCTGAAGCCATGGGAAAGGATTCTGATTATTTGAACAGAGTCTTTAATAAGCATAGACAGGTTATGAACATAAATTACTATCCACCATGCCCAAACCCTGATCTCACCCTTGGCATAACATCTCATTCAGATATAGTGGGCATCACTGTACTAATGCAAGGACTTGTGAGTGGCCTACAAGTGCTCAGAGATGGAAAATGGGTTGCAGTAGAACCCACACCCAATGCCTTTGTGGTGAACTTGGGTGATCAGCTGCAGGTTTATTCTAATATATATGATTTCATTTTAAAGACTTTTAAGTTTCCCTAATTTATAATAGTACGAAAAGAAATTGTAAGTGATTGAATAATTGATGTTTGCAATTATGTGATTGTTTTTAATTTTAAGAATTCCCCATAGTTAAAACCCCTGTTTTTAATGGACTGAATTTTGAAATGATTTAGTGTGACACTGGATTTTTATTAGGTTTTGAGCAATGGGAGATTCCAGAGCATTGAGCATCGGGCTATAACAAACAGTGCTACTGCTCGTATATCAATTCCTACCTTTTATAGTCCTTCGTTGGATGCATTCATTTCTCCTGTAAAATCCATGGTGGATGAGGAGCATCCAGCTCTGTACAGAGGATACAAGTTTGAAGAATACATGGGGATATTCTGGAGCCAGGGATTGAAGAGGAAGATCATTTTGGATCGCTTCAAGATTGAAACTGGTCAATGAAATTGTTCAGTGATAAATTATCACAAGGGAAAAGCCCAAAACCTGTACCTTGTAGTATCCATGTATGTTGTTAATGATTCTATTTGCATATGTAAATGTTCTGGTCAACTCCTTACTGTAGTTGTACCTCCTATGCTATGCATATTACATACTGGTGCAGTGATATATAATCTGTTAGTGCTTTACAGTACAAACTCTGATGGTAGAATCTGTAGTAGTTTTCCAACAATTATATATATTTATAAGCAGCCCTAGAGAATTTATATTGGTTGATCTTGTATAATATCAGAAGCCACTTTGAGAGTAAGTTGTCATTAGTACTGTTTTTTTTTCCTAAATTGGGACTGTGTTGTTTCATACATTTTGGCAGGTTGGCAGGCTAGATTTGAAGTTAAGTTTATGTGAATCTTTATAAGTTCAAGTTTATGTGAATCTTTATAAGTTCTTATTATAATCTCTTTAAGAAATTTTTAAATTTAATTTTCTTTTTAAATTTAATTTTTTAAAAATATTTTTTAGAATCAGTTTCTGAAAATTGAAATTTCTATGATAGAAAATCTTTAAGTATATTGTATAAATTATGTTGAAAATTTTAAAATAATTAATGTGGTGTATGTAATTTTTCATTAAATTATAAAAATATAAGAAAGAACAACAGTAATAAGATTTGTATTGAAGTTCTATAAATTTATTGAAGTTCTATAAATTCAAACAAAATTATAAATATTTTTAACATTATAATAATTATTATCAATTATCAATGTAGTTAATCTTAGTTTTGGTTTATATTATTTCTATATTTAAAATGTAAAATATTTAACATGCAATGTTCTTTAAAATTGTGTCTATTGTATAATTATTTTTTCATGATTTTTATGGAATAGCAAAAACAAAATAATGAAATCATATCCAACTCACATTATATGAAAATTGATTTACAATGATTTTCTAAAGAAGCTCACAAATTATTGACCAAGAACTCTATCTCCAATTTCTTGTGAAAGGAAATCAAAATTTGTGAAATATCAAACCAAATTGACACAACCTTCAAGCACTCCCAAAACTTTGCATTAATCATTGTGTGCTACCACATGGTCCCAAAATACTCAGGTAAGCTTTGGAATATAGAAGAGGCAAAGCAAGCCAATTGTCCAACCTTAATTCATGATGCAGGCCACCAAAAACACTTGCAATGTACAACATGTTATCACTAGACATCAACAAAACATATCTGAAAGTTGTAGCATATAACCATCATTGGTGGAGGAATGTGCATCATTCCATCAATGGATGCTTTGTCTCTACACAATAGACCAATACTTTTAAGTTGACTTTTGGTTTTGTAGCTTGTTATTTATGCTGATTTTGGTCAAATTTCTAACATTTAATCTAGTTCTTTTCATTTTCATTTTCATATTGATGTTGATTGTTTGTGGATGAATGTTGTAAATGGTGAATGAATAAATCTCTAGTTTGCATTTTAGACTTAGATCCAATTTTCTTACATTACAATAACATTAAATCATTAGTTCATCTTAGATTGTCCTCTTTGTATTTGTCCATCTATTATAATCGAAATCTCTTGCCTATATAAATAGAGACTGCTATTTTTAACCCTTAACAAAATAATTGTCAATCCTATATTTACAATTAATCAGCACCTTGGAAACCATGTCAGCAAAGAAGAAATAGGGCTATCCTATGACTTTGGAGAGTTTTGATTTTTCAAGATATATTTTCTGATAAGTTTTTTTTTTTTTTTGTTTTTCCCTGATTGCTGGGTTAGATATTTGCAGAGGTTTTGAACTTTTTTACATTTACAAATTTGAAGGAAACAAGGGTTTTATGTGACCCGCTAACCGAGGGTTTATTATTCTTTTCCTAAAAGACCCCTAGCACATATAGCAAGGTGACAAACATTTCACCTACCTTGTGTATACTTACATTTTGCACACATTTCTACCAGCACAGTTGGTAGACTACAACATTTCATGATACTCCTCATCCTTCCACCAGATGGATTATCCTTCTCCAACATATAGATTTTTTCTCTGCTTCCTTCTCCTTTTCACGCCCACCACCTGTAAATCCATAGTGGCATAGATCTCTATGGATATCCACCTCGGTCCCATCAACGTTCTGCCATAGAATTCTGGTTAGAATATTGTTCTGCTCATCTCTGTTAATTTTGCTTCTTATCCTTTGCATTCTTTTAAGGATTTGAAATTTTCCATATACCCAATAAAACATCAATTATAAATTGCTCATCTCTATTAATTTTGCCTCTCATCCCTTACATTCTTTTAAGGATGTGAAATTTTCCATATATCCAATAAAACATCAATTATAAATTCTATGATTTTGGTGAAAAAATAATTTCAGACTACAAAACAGAGCATACTGAATTTAGTAAATTTTTGAATTCAATCGTGTGAACAATTTTCATCGGATTAAATTTAGAAACTTTCTAGATATATTATCATAGACTATAGAAATCTCATACAGAAAAATGTGCAAAATGCTAATGCGTAATAGATTTAGCATTAACATTTAAGTTTTTGTTGAAGTAGTGCTACAACTGTGTCAAATAACATCATTTTAAAATTTTAAGGCATAAATGCAGGGCAAGTAACAAGTGGTCATGTTGCTGAAGAGTAGTTTAAAACAACTTCGCAGGGGCTTTGTGATGTGGTCATAACTATCTGACACTATTTGGTTTAATAGAGGAGGCTACTGTGAGTATTGCCAGAGAGTGGATGGTATGACAAACTTTCTTATTTGCATGAGCCAGGAGTTGGGCATCTAGATATGAATTCTATGAAATTTATGTGAGTTCTCGATTTTTTTGGTTGGTTTTCTCTTAGTTAAAGTGCAATACATATATGTTTTTGATTAAATTACAGAATCATGTTACTAAAAGCAACAATTCTATGGTGGCGTTATTTGGTATCTGACAGACCTACACTGGAAGTATATTGAATTTTGATTGTCATGAATCCTTTCAGAAGACTCCCTCACTTGTATGATAGTCCAATAATGGAACAATACAAAGGGGCAACATTTGGAGAGTTCAGTGCTTCTGTTCTCGTTGTTGCAGATGCTACAAACAGGTATGCCTCTCCAATTTTCTCAGATGATTAAGAAATCTAATGGGATTTTGTCCTAAGGAGGTAGGCTTCTTTGAAAGGAACGTTATTGGAAACTCCTATAGCTTGCCAATATTCTACTGGCTTATTTTGCTTCTTTTCTTTAGAAGCTATTATAACCATCAATATTTAGAAGTTATAGCTTTTTGGGTACAGTGTTCTAACATATTCCTAACCAAGGATCAAGAGTGACTTGGTAGTTATGATGATTAATCATAACTTTAATTTGCAGCATATAGTGCCCAATCTGAATGGTTTTTCTTTTTCTGGTAGAGCTATATCCTTGACCATTTCAGATTTGCAAACAAATGATATGTGTCATCCAATAACTTAAAGTTCAAACACATAATATCCTTCTACATATTTGGTATTTGTTATAAGATTCCATAAGCTTGCCTAAATTTGATTTTCTATAGATTAGAACTTAAGTTCAAACAAATCATATCCTTTAACATATTTAGTGTTTGATATGAGCTATAAAAGTATGTTTTAGATCCCAAGGTTTGTTTGCTTGACCACAAATGTTTTATTCATCTATGTCCGTTAAAAGATTCTTAAGATTGTATTCAAAACTATGAAAATTTTGAGATTGCTATTGACGTTCTTTAGTGACTTCTAGATAGGCATGTTGCCCAATTTGTGCTTAAATCACAATCTATTGTCACAGAATAAATTTTCAAACTTAAAACCAACAAATCCTACTTGAAATGTCTCTTCTTCGAGAGTTTAGGCACAAAGTCTATTGTGAACATCACCAATTCAAGGTGGAGAATCAAGAGGATTAAGGTGTTTTATCCCTTTAAGTATCTGTAGTAATTGGACCTTCTATAAATATTTTCAATACTTTTCTATTTTGACCATGAATGTATATGGTACTTCTTGAGATCCTGTATTATATTTGTTTTGGTGGTGGCATTGGAGGTCGTTGTGGAACATGTGCCTCAGAATATACTAAGGAAATGAAAAACAAAAACACACACAAAGTGTAGAATTAAAATTCAAAATTTCCAGTCAATTTAATAATATATTGTCTTAATGAGAAAAATGAGCCTACTTGGACGATTGTAAATATCATTAATGAGAGCATTCAGCTTCTTAAGTCCTTTGACAGAGTCTATGTGGCTCATGAGTACTGGGAAGCAAACCAAGTGGCTGACAGGCTGGCCAACCGGACAGTCAAGAAAGATGAGATGACAAGATGGATGGACGGACATAATATTCCACTTGAAATCAAAGATTTAATTGAAAGAGAGAGAATCCCGGGCAAATTGGGAAACATTAAATGATAATAATGAAAGTTTATGTTTTGGGGGAAATGTGCCGAAAAATTATGTGTAAGTTGGAAAGCCAAAGAACAAAACACCTAAGTAATTATCATTATTGCACTTTGAGGCCCATTTTTGGGTATAATTTTCATTAGTTCAAAAGAAGGATCGAGAATATCATTCATAGTATTTGTTGGTTTCAGATTTCAAAAGACATTGATATCAGGAGAAAAGCTTGCAGAGAGAGTGAAAAAATGGTGGGGGAAAGACACAGGAGGGAACCACAGGATGAAGCTGAGAAGTGGCAGCGGCGCTCTAAGGTGTGGAGCATTTTGAGTAAAGGTGAAGTTACTTCTTTCATTGAATGGCTTCATGGGTGGAAACCCTCTGCCACTAAAACCATGCTTAAGAATTGGAACGAGGGGAGTGTCAAAATTGATGGGGTGGAGTTCACGGTGATGGAGGAGGTTATTTCCGCGGTCACGGGCATCCCCATTATTGGGAAGAAATTCTACAGAGATAGACGCATTTCGAGTCAAGTGGTGATGTAATTTGCCAAAGGTGCAAAGGAAAAGAAGGCTCGTGTGAAGAAAAGTAGCTACTACCTGCCGATGTCCATCAAGCTACTATGGAGGTTTGTGCTGAGGATGATCATTAAGTACATCTCCTTGGACATGAGATTCGACCACATCTACTCTCACCACTTCGTGCTTCTTAACCACTTCAGGTCCGAGGCTAAGATTTCTATTCTTTTTTACCTATATTCGTCTATCAATGAGAATATCAATGACTATAGGGAGAAGCCTATTGGTAACCCTACTTTCCATGAGGGGCTTTTGCTGCTAATTTATGAATTTTTTAAGGCTAGGACTCTAGGGAAAGAAATTAAGCAGAGGAAAGTGGGTAAGAGATTGATTTGGGAGAAGAAGAGTATATCTCTTCTCATACTGAGGAAAGCTAAGATATGCATTCGGACACGGATGTGGAGGCTTCCCCTTAGACCAAAAAGGGGAAAAATAAAATTAAAAAGGAGAAAGTGGAGAAAAAGGAGACTCCCGACCCTAAGTAGGGCATTGAGATCTCATCTGATAGAGATTACAATGAGGAGGCAGAGGGTATGGACATGGAGGGTGAAAGTTCTAATGAGGAGGAAGATACTTTCTGCAAAGAAGAGGAAATTAAAGAGAAGAAGAAAGGAAAGAGAACCATTACTATTAAGATGCCTACGGATAGAGAGGAGGTTTCTACTGTCAAACCTTTCAGGAGGCAGAATAAAAGGAAGAATATTGGAGAAGATTCTAAGGAGGAAAGGCAAGAGGAGGGGAAGGATAGCGGAGAGGAAGAGGACAATCAGGGGAGAGAGGATGAAAATGAGCAACATTGTGATGAATATGAGACTGACCAGTACACTTGCAAGATTACGGACAAAGACAAGAGTGTGATCTGGAGAAATTTTCATAATGTCTCTGTCAGGATGGGTCTAAAGAGGGAAATGATGAAAACTTTGGTAAAGGAGAATAAGGAGGGAAAAATTCAAATGGAGGACCTTATTGACCTTGCCCTAGTTATTTTGAGCGACATCACTAAAGAAAACCCTCACATGGATGTGCTCAACAATGCTAAAAATAGTGTTATTGATAGCTATAAAACTACAAAATGGACTTATCATGAAATCCAGGAGTTAAATTACAGGGTGGGTAGACTGGAGAGGGAGAATTGCAGCAACAAGAACAAGTTTACTGAGGAGAAGAATGATATGGAAAACAGAGTGGATGAAGTGAAGAATAGAGTTCAGAGCATGGAGGGAACCTTGCAAAAAATTGCTGAACAAAGCTGCAACATTCTTAAAGCTTCTAACGACAACATAAAGGTGTTGATTAGCAAAATTGAGGAACATAGGGGTAGCAAGGAGGAGTCTCCCAATAGTGGCAAAGATAAGTCTTCAGAGGAAGGCCCGAGGAAGAGGACTAGATCTAGCACAATGAAAAAGGACACCTAGGAACTTGATAAAGATCTGTCAGACCTCAAGGAGGTGGCTGATAGGGCATTTGAGCTCGAGATTCATGCGGCGGAGATTCTCAGAGAATTTGCCTGAGTTTTTCTCCTGGCTTTGGGCTTTCCCTGGTTTTTGTTTCTGTCCTTGGTTCTGTTTTCTGATTTTTTAAGCTTGCTGTCTACTGGAGGACTATTATTTTTTGCTGTGGCTATTTTGTTGTTGTTTACTTTTAACACTTTATCTATGTTAAACTTTTAATTCTGTAAGGGTTTCATGACCCCATTAAAACCTATTTTCCTTAATAAAAAATATGTGAAAGATCTACTTCTTATTATTCATAATTGCACTAAACAAAAGCAACTTGATATATTTGTGCTATATTTATTAGGCAGCGACTGTAGCTGCAGCACAACCCTTTTTGTAAGAGGTATGGGCGTATCATCTTCCTAATCAATGAGGACCTGTATAATGTGAATGACAGTCTATCAATCTATCCTGGACAAAATGGAGAAAATTCATCTAAAGTGATGTTTATCATTTTGCCATTAAAAACTATTATATCAATTAGCTGTCGGGGAGTGATCCAAATATAGACACATACGTGGGGAGTGGGGACACGCACAATTTTTAATAATGTTCACGTCACCAATTATAAAAAATAATTAATAAATAGACGTCTTTTATGATAATGGAGATGGACTTTGCGAGTGTTTTCTTGAATGCAGACAAATGTTTCCAGCTCTCTCTATCAAATCAAAGTTACCTCTCCCAAATACTGTTTGAGCCCACTACTATATATCCTGAGTCAATCTAAGCATATCTGACTCCCAGAGCAGCTGAAGCTAAACAATCTTAGAATACCTACCTGAATCTCAGACCAATTGAAGCTATCTTCTTTTCATTTCCCCACTCTCTTAAGTACAAGATGACATCCACAGCCCATGTTGGGTTCAATCTCAATGCTGTGGAGAAACTCATGTCGAATGGACACAATCATCTTCATGTTCAGGATAAGTATGTCTTTCCTCCGGGTGAACGTCCCGACATGTCCCGGGTCTGTCAATCATATACATTTCCAGTCATAGACGTCAAAGATTTAGATGGACCTGAGAGAATAAAGGTAGTCAATGAGATTATGGAGGCTTGTGAGGAGGATGGCTTCTTCCAAGTAAACATTTAGATTTGTTCTGTTATTTTTCCTTCTTATGGGTTGTCGCCTAAATTCAATATGGATCATTCAGATCATTAATCATGGAGTCCCAGAAACTATAATGAAAAGCATGATGGAAATTGCCAAAGAGTGTTTTGAAATGCCTGTGGAAGACAGGGTTTGTCTATATTCAGCGGACCCAAAGCAGGCTGTCAGGGTTTCCACAAGCTTCAACGTCACCAAAGACAAATTATTTGACTGGAGGGATTATCTAAGACACCCATGTCATCCACAGGAGGAATTTATCAATTCGTGGCCTCAAAAGCCTGCACTTTACAGGTAGTGACCAAAAGCTTCAAACATAAATTAAAATCTTACAGGAATGTGACCCCTTTTTCTCATTTTACTTTTATAAAACAGAGAGGTTGCAGGGAAATATGCTAAGGAGATAAGAGCACTAGTTTTAAGGCTTCTGGTTGCGATTTCTGAAGCTATGGGACAAGATTCTGATTATTTGAATGAAATATTTGGAAAGCATAGCTAGGTACTGCACACAAGTTACTATCCTACATGCCCAAATCTAGATCTTACCTTTGGCGTAGCACCTCATTCAGATCCACGTGGTATTACTGTTTTGATGCAAGGAGATGTGAGTGTTCTGCAAGTGCTAAAAGATGGGAAATGGTTTGCAGTAGAAACAATACCCAATGCCTTTGTGGTCAATTTGGCTGATCAACTTTAGGTTTATAGTAATATAACTGATATTCACTGTATAGTAGTATACAAACTTCCTCTCTGTTTAAAACTTGTTTTTGGAGGACTGAATTTTGAGTAGTTTTTGTGTGGGTTTTATTAGGTTATAAGCAATGGAAGATTCAAAAGCGCCGAGCACAGGTCCATAACCAATACAAGCACTGCACGTATCTCTATTCCCACCTTCTATGGGCCTTCGTCTGATTCCTTTATTGCTCCTGCAACATCCATGGTGGATGAGGAGCATCCGGCTTTATACAGAGGATATAAATTTGAAATACATGAGGGCATCCTGGAGCCAAGGTTTGAAGGGAAAAAGCATTTTGGATCGCTTCAAGATCGAAGTCAGTCCATGATTGAAAAAAGTGGTATATAACTACTGTTGTTGGAACATGCATATGCTGGTATGGCCTGTGGACACTATCTTGTATAACAATGCTTTATCTGGGAAATAAGGTGTAAGAGATCAGTCTCTAGAATAGCTTCTATTTGATAGTTTTAAAATGAAATTTCTCACTTTTCTTTTACTCTGATTTTCAGGTGTGCATTGGAACTAGTAGACTTTGAAATAGTTATTACATGCTACAAAGAATTAATTTAAATTTCAAATCTTTTAAAGATAATTCAATCTTTTAATAGAAGGATATATAATACATAATGTTGGGAGAAAATAATATTGAGAAATAAAGTTGTGTTGGAAATTGAGTTACATTTGAATTAAAGATGGGCAGGTCATTAAGTTGCGTAATTGATATATGAAATTTTATTATAAATGATAGGAGAGACTAGGTTAGTAGAGCTGGGTATGTTAAGTTCAAGTGGGTATTGGAAAATGAGTCATATCTAAACTAAAGATGGACTGTTCACAAAGGGGATTGACAGCTCATTGATAGAACACCCTAATAACAAATGGTAGGTTTTAAGTTTGATTTCTAGTAACTTTGGATAAAAAAATGTAATAGATAATATTGTAAAACTACTATTGACAATCAAAATTATGTTGGAAAATATAAAATGTAATAGATAACACTGTAAAAACAATATTGACAATCAAAATTATGTTGGAAAACATTCTATACTTGAATAGAAGATAGATCCATCACAAAGGGAACTGGTGGTTCGAAAATAGAGCACCCCAACAACAGATGAAAGGTCTTAAGTTTACTCCTAGTTCATTCATGAAAAGTAGGTTAATATAATATCAGAGCTTGGTTCTAAAAGAGAGCACCCCAACAACAGATGAAAGGTCTTATGTTTATTCCTAGCTCATTCATGAAAAGTAGGTTAATATAGTATCAGAGCCTTGTTCAATAGGGCTTGGCTAAGCTAGGACTCTTGAGTACTTGCCCTTGGAATCAAGGGAGTGCTAGAAAATGAGTCACAATGAGACCAAAGAAGAGTGCTAGAAAATGAGCCACAATTAGACCAAAGAAGAACTGATCACAATAAAGGCCTCTAACTCAACAGCAGAACATTGAACTCTAAACAGATGAAAAATCTGAATTTTGACTTCTAATTAACTTTGAAAAATTTAACAAATTGAACATAAAGACACTAAAATTTATACCATTTTTAGATTCTATTCATGTTTTAAGGGTTTGCACTCTCATTTTTTTCAACATTACACATTAAATTTTGCTTTGTCAAGACCATTATTTTTAATAGTTCTACAAATAGTTTCAGCACTTCTTTTGTTTGTTTTGAAATATTTTTACATTCCCTCTTTCCACTTGCACTATTTGAAACCTACCATTCTTTGGAAGAAACATAAGATTAAAAATCTGCCATTCTTTGAAAGAAACATAAGATCCTCTTGGTTCGTATAAACATTCAAAAATTTGTAAAACGCCTTTAAAAAGTTCTTAATTTTCATATGATAATAAATTTTAGCTGTCTCTTTTACATAGCCTTGATCATTATAGATTTGATTAGTTTTGAACAACATCATCTCCCATACAGCACAACTATAAACTTCAGCCAAATCAACAGATCATATGCACTTAAAAATTGTATAATTTTTATGAAAAACCTCATCATTCCTTACTTTCTAATGGTTGTCAACAACATATTCAACACTTATTTAACATTAAATATTATTTATAAGAGACATCTATAACACGGTTATCAATTTAGCTAGCAGAAGGGCATTTAATCTAGAGTTTCAAAGTACCGATTGCATTGAAAGTGCTGTGGTAATTTAATAAACATTGCTTTCAGTGAAGATAAATATTCTATGCAATCACATGTCTGGGGTTTGTCATTCTTATACGATCTGCCATTCCTATATGCTTCCAGTAAGCATGTGAAAGGATGAATTATTTATGATAAACATTTAATTGTCTTGTTATTTTACCCCTTTATCTGGATATTTCCTGAATTCAGATTTTAAACTATGAGGTGACAAGATGTGAGGTCCTTCAATGTCACTAGCAACAATTTCTAGATTTACCTGCAGCTTAGGGTGACAAAACTAAAAATCTAAATTAAACCTTTCAGAGGAATCTATAAACAGTGAGTGAATATGACAAATTTAAATTTAATTTTTTTTAAATAGAGAGGTTGCAGGGGAATACTCTAAGGAGATAAAGAGAAATGGTTTCAAGACTTGTGACTACAATTTCTAAAGCTATGACAGGAATCTTACTATTTCAAGAGCTTTTAACTGTGTAACTTTGATGACAATTGGGTTGACCTTCTAATTTAAAAATGGCATGCTAAATTTTGGTGGATAATGTCTCTATAAAAGTATGATAAATAGTATAATTAGATATGGCAAATATATAGGTGTGTCGTTGTGTGGAGGAAGGATAAGAATAAGTGTATACAATATGTGTATGGATAGTATAGATTAAGAGATTTTATTTTGTATAAAATTACGATATTTGCCAATATGTTAATTTATTATATCACTTTTTAAAATAGACACAAAACTAAATGGAAAATGACATGGGTTTGTGATATACTTTGAAGTGTATATGAATCCTAGATTAGTCATCCTCTCATTAATATGCATTCTTGAAAATTTCTTATGCTCCTAAAGTATATTATGTTAGGGTCTATATAAAGTCTTGTGAGGATATGATCATGTAGGTTTATTTTTTGTATATGTATTCTTTATAAGATGAGTCTCTAGAAGTGCTTATAATATGAAAATATTAGTGATAGAATATGTATTCTACCCTCGACAATTGGTTGTGTCCATAAGATAATACAAGGAATTATTAGAAGATGAAATATGACCTAAGCATATAATCATGTAATTATATGAAGATATATGACAATAACTAAAAAATGCACTATAATAACTGTGAGAAGTGCATAAGGTGGAGATGATATTGGTGACCTTAATAATAATGTTTCTCTAATGTTGCCTTGGTATGAGTAATGATGGTGGTATGGTACTTACTGGCTACAAATGCCCATGTAAGTGTTAATAGGTAAAGAAGAAGCTCAATATTTTTAATGAAAATGCTTGACTTCCTCTAATGTAATATTATTTAGTAAACTATTACATTGTTATAATATTAATAATCGACATCTTATTATTAATGTTTTCTATTAATAAGTAGCAAAACAAGGGTGTTGTCCTTTACAAAGTAGGCTCAAAAGCCATACTACTGTCAAAGGCAGTTGGAAAGACACTAACAACTTCTTATTAATGTTAATTTGGTTGATTCTTGTTAGAAGTATGAAAAAATGAAAAGAAGCTAAGGAAAGAACCCAAGAAAGTGTAATGTAAGAAGGAATTTTACCATAGACCAAGAATGAGATAATGTTTCAATATCAATCACCAACATGAGAATGCTCCAAGAATCCAAACAATGAGCTAAGAGATTTTGAAAGGGGAAAGAAAAGAAAACCCCTTGTGACATTATGAATGAGGCCATAGCCTAAAATGAGAGAGAGAGAGAGAGAGAGAGTTGCTCACTTACAATAACTTCATCATGAGAAATGAGAGAGAGGAGCATCTCTTAAATAGAGATGAGAGAGAGGACTTAGAATGTAACTCCCTAGTCTATGAATGCCACCATTCATAAGTGTGTGCAACAAGTGTCCATATCCTCTTAAGGAGGAATAAACTAATTTCCTTATTAAAGGAATTACAAAAATATGAGTTGTCCTCCCACTTGGACTAGAGGACAAAAATACATGAAGGATACCTTGGTTTATCCTTATTTAAATAATACAACCAAGGAAAGATTATAAATTCTAACACCCACCTTTAATCTTTACTTGGGGTGATTATAAAAGGGGGTATTAAACCCATAATTTACAACAATCTGCAACTTGATCTTCAATATAAGAAAAAAATAGTATTGTCTTCAAGTGTGCAAGTAGTCATTTTTTATGTTGTACATGCATCTTTTGTAGAGTGAAGAGAAGTGGATGGGTCCTTTAAATGTATTCTAGTGGAAGTATAACCATATCTTCAAGTAGTCTTGTGATTCATAGGATTTGTGTAAATGAATTGATGTCTTGAATTTTTCTCGATGGATCACCTGAAACATAAACATAGAAAAACCACAAGTAAATTTCCCATATTTGGGATCTACCCTTGATACAAATCAATACATTTTTTAAAAGGAACTTATAATAGGTACCATAAAAAAAATTCAACTTTAGCGAATCATTGAAAACTTCAGAATGAGATTAATCATGTGCAATGAAGCTTAACATGATATCTTGAAATAAAATAGATGCTCAAAGTGAGGTATAATAATCATTATCAATCCTCTCATAAAAGAAACATACTAATGCATAAATGATCATAGACAAGGCCAACTAATGAGACCTGCATCAACATTGCATCAATCACATGGATATAGATAGTCCAATAATGAGTCATCCCACTACAAGTGAATGGGCCTAGAAACCACCACCTACATGACCCACGATCTAAGCAATGAAGAATGTAGTACATTATCACAATAGTATATTTTGAAAATAAATGTGAGAGAGACAATGATAAAACAACAGAGCAAGAGACTCAAACATCAAATCAGCCTGTGAACTGAATTGCCAGACATGTCTACAGACAAGTACCATAATCAAGGGTCACATCAATGATAAATGAATCTAGACCAACATAAATCAAATATTGACATATGCTAAATAATAATTTGAACTAAAGATTATGAGTGTGAAAAACATATTGCCTTCCAAGTATAAGAGATATCCAACAAATTTCAGGAAAGATTTCAAGAGCACCATCCTCATCACAAGGGAAAAAATAACTAGTGGAACAACTTGATAAACATCAACTGAGTAAGTGCATCCCAGTGCAACTTACAAATGAAACAAGTTGATAAACATTAACTGAGTAAGCGTATCCCAGTGCTACTTACAAATGGAACAAGTTGATAAACATCAATTGAGTAAGTGCAACCCAGTGCCACTTACAAATGGAACAAGTTGATAAACATCAACTAAGTAAGTGCATCCCAGTGCCACTTACAAATGGAACAAGTTGATAAACATCAACTGAGTAAGCGCATCCCAGTGCCACTTACAAATGGAACAAGTTGATAAACATCAACTGAGTAAGCGCATCCCAGTGCCACTTACAAATGGAATCAATGGAATAAATGGAACTCATAAAAGATGCATCTAAGTGCATAATAATAGATCATATAAAATCTGATAGCAATAAATGCTCAATAATTAGCCACTGGAAGGCAATGTTGTTAGATACCTCACAATACTTGAACAAATTAAGACTGAGCAATGACGTTGATAGCATTGGATCAAATATAATTTTCCTTGCTAAAAAAAATTGTACCATATTTTGCCCACATACAAAAAAGTAATATAAAAAAAACTTTACTTAATATAGGGGTTTTGACAAAATGAAATAAACATAGCTTTTTATAAGAAGCTTGCATAAAAATTATGATAAGGAAATATATAACAGACTTGTTGGTAAAAAGGTTTGAAGAAGTGTTAATATAAAAATGTCTAAACTATGATAGAAAATTTTGATTAAATTAAAGTTGACATGATGTCAGATTAGAATACTAAAAAAGGTACCTTATACTATAAGATTTGTTTGTGTATAAAAATTTAAGATAAGCCCCTTCTATATATAATAATAATACAATTTGAACTAAAGTCAAAACGTGTGTTCCATAAATGAAAGTTAGAACTATTTAGTTTAATTTCTGGAACTAAAGTTGATATGATTAAATTATTTAAAATATAGAGTAAATATATCCCCCTATTAAAACGTGATTTACTGGAGGGAAAATAAATAAACCCCCTTATGGATTTGATGATAATAATCATAATTGAATTTTAAAATTTATCAAATTAACACTTTTGAATTAAAATCAAACTATCTTTCAAATATAAAAAACTAATTTAAAATCAAACTAACATTTAAATTTTACATCAAACCAACTTTTAACTTAAAAATTAACTATATAAATAAATTTTAAAACTTGATATAATTAAACTTAAATAAACACAAACTTAAAAAATAAAACTTTTAAAAACTTTTATACAATTTTATATTTGAAAAAAAACTCCTTTTAAGCTATGTGAGAAGGGAAGGAATAAAGTCTAAATTAAATAAAGTGAAAGCTAAGTTGACTAGAATAATTTGAGATTGAAATTTTTTATTTCAAAAGTTGAAAATTAGTGTAAATGAATCATACTTGAAATTAAGAGTTTGACAATAAAAATACCAATTTAAATAAAACGTACTTACCACAAAATGATAAAAACAAAATAAATTAATGATGAGATGTTAAAAAATGAGTTGAAGAGATGATTGCAAATTGAAATAAAGATAGAGAATAATCTAAACTTAGCAGACTTATTAGCAAAAAACTGCTAAACAAAGGAGGAGAAGCTAAAAAAACTGTTGGTCTGCACTTTTGACTGGAGGTTTCAGAGAAGAATACAATAATCAAGTGACTAAGTTTAAATAGGAAGAAGACTGACTGGTCAATACCCAGTCAAGACCCCATGCTAGAGAGCAACAAGCAAGTTCAAGGCTGCCAAGAGGCTCGCAGCAGTAAAATGCACTAATGTTAGTTAAATGCCAGGCAAGAACAAAATTTAAAAAAATGGAGCAGACTAATGAGATTTAAAGGATAACTGCAGACCAAGGAACGTTTTTAGCAAAGCAAACTAGATAAAGGCCAGAGAACATACCAGAATAATGAAGGAGATAAATAAAACAAAACAAAAAAAATAGCCACAAAAAGCCTTAATGATAAAAAATAATGGCAGGGTTGCGCAAGGAATTAACAAGGCTGCTACTAATGTAATAGAGCAGAGAAAACAAGTTGAGAATTGACAGAGAGAAATGGTATTATACCATGTTAGAAGTATGATACCGTGTAGGAACGTTGCTCTGATACCATGTTAGAAGTATGAAAAAATGAAAAGAAGTTAAGGAAAGAACCCAAGAAAGTGTAATGCAAGAAAGAATTTTACATAGACCAAGAATGAGATAATGTTTCAATATCAATCACCAACATGAGAATGCTCCAAGAATCCAAACAATGAGCTAAGAGATTTTGAAAGGGGAAAGCAAAGAAAACCCCTTGAGACATTATGAATGAGGCCATAGCCTAAAATGAGAGAGAGAGAGAGAGAGAGAGAGAGAGAGAGAGAGAGAGAGAGTTGCTCACTTACAATAACTTCATCATGAGAAATGAGAGAGAGGAGCATCTTTTAAATAGAGATGAGAGAGAGGAGTTAGATTGTAACTCCCTAGTCTATGAATGCCACCATTCATAAGTGTGTGCAACAAGTGTCCATATCCTCTTAAGGAGGAATAAACTAATTTCCTTATTAAAGGAATTACAAAAATATGAGTTGTCCTTCCACTTGGACTAGAGGAAAAAAATACATGAAGGATACCTTGGTTTATCCTTATTTAAATAATACAACGAAGGAAAGATTATAAATTCTAACAATTCTTCTATATTGATTATGCATCTCTTGTATTCTTACAATGTGGGGAGATTTCATATGATATAATTTTGAGAAAAATTGAGTGAAAAGTCGTAGAGGCAACAATGACAAATAAAATTAGAACTTGCCATGTGCACTAGGGATTTGAATATGCTACTATTTAAAAATATTGAAGTCTAATGCCACCCTTCCTATAATGTGTGATGGAGTATTGTTGATTCCTTGCTAAAAACAAAAGAAGAAAAGCTTGAATTTTTTAACATCATATTTAATTCTCTAAATGAGGTTTATCCTTGTTGTGCTTCCACAACTCACACCCTATTTTAGCCACTTGGCCTAATGGGGACCCCCTTTTTTGATTTTTGCCTCTTGTTTTTTTGTCCCTAAGTATAGGCTAGTTGGGGACCTATTAGGCAAGGAGGGCTCGTCCTTTAAAAAAATGAAAATTGATATGAAAAGTGGTATGGACACTGAGTCGGAGGGGGCTAGTGTTGGGGGTTTCTCAGATTTTAAAGAGATTTCTCTGAAAAAGCATAAGAATGATAGCAAGGACTCTTTGTCTACTACTAGGAGTGAAATGGAAGTGGAGGGGACTAAAAACATTGAGGGTTGTGTTAGATTTGGGAGATCAGAGTGATCCTAGAAGTCAGAAGGTCCCTATCCTAGTTGACTATGCTAGTTCTGTGGACCATGATGTCCCCATTTCTCTGAACATTGCTATTGCTACTGAAGAGGTGTCAAATATTAAAGAGAATGATGTGAGAAGTAAGGAGACCCTTTTGGAAAAGGATATTCTGTTCTCTTCCAGAACTATCCCTTTCCTTAAGACTGTTGATATGCATGAGAGGAATGTTCAGCTCCTCAAAGAAGATTTAGAGGAAAAAATTGACCCTCCTTTTGATGTCATGCAAATAGACAAGGTGATGTCCATGTATTCCTTCCATTTGGTCAAATGGTTTTTTCATGAGATAAAAAAATCTGAGCCTCAACCTCAGATCTCTCCCCGTCAGAGTGGATATTATTCAGGAAAGACAGGGTGCTGGGTTGGATGGCATGACCAAAATTGGGGAGAATAGGGATAAGGTGGGCTTGATGTAGGATAAGATTGACAGGTTGGATTCCACTCTCAAGAAGATCATGATGGACACCAACCAGTTTATGGGAACTATAGTTGATTGCATCGGTAACATCAAGCAGGAGTTAAATGTTGGTTCCCCTATTAAAATTGATGATACCAATGATGACGAGGATCCATCTAGACCGAAAAAATGTACCAGATTGTCAAAGAAGAAGAAGATCCAAGAGAGGATTATAGAGATTTTGGATCTCAATGTGGCCATTACCAAAATTTCCAAGGCTAAAAAAGAAATGGAGGCAACTTTGCTAGAGTATGCCTAGTTTCTTTATTTTCTATTTTCTGCTTTTTCTATGTCTTCGTTGCTAGGTTTTGTTTTTTGTTTATTGGTTGTAGGCTGGTTTTTTATGCTTAGGTTGGTTCTACTGGTGGGTTGGTTTTCTGTGCCCTATTTTTCTTGGGTGGTATTAATGAATTATCTTTTGTAACTATGTTGTAAGGGGTTTTGGGTCCCTAGTTAAAACCTATTTTTACCAGTATTCAAAAAACAATACCCACGCCATCATGACTGAATATGATCAAGCATTTAAGCCCTCTTTACACTTAAAGTTGTTCATTACATTTATACATGCAATATCAATGTATGATCTAATAAATTCTTGAACTGTGCTCTTTAATAGTGAAAGAATGCCTCTATTTTTATTGCCTTTGGAATTCTATAACAATGCCTTTTTTGTATATTGTAGATACTCAATGGTCTCATGGATTTCATTTTCCTTGCATGATCTTGTCATTGTAATCATGATATATCCATGTATCTTCTTTGTAGCATAAAAGATATATATGTATCATACTGTCCCTTTTATATTATTCAAACCATATCATATCTGTGACTACTGATCAACACTATTTCTCCATGGCTCTTTGTGTTGTGATTGCTGCTATGAGATCTACCCTATTTGGACTATACCTTTTACTATAATAATCATACCTTGACTTCTTTGATAATGATGTAGAAAACCTTTAAGTTCATTGTCTTGAAGCTCCCATTACACAATTGGTGACTACCCTCTTTACTCTAATATATTTATGATCATTATGTTCTCATGTATGTTCTATAGTAGAAGCTGATAGGAGATGGATTTCTTAAGATATTTCTCTGACATTAATCATAATCATAATCTAATAATGATGTAGTTTATTAAACCTTTCATTTCTCTTTTGAAGATATAATTGGTTTCTATAATTTTTATCTAGAATAGTTTAGTTGAGAATAAAAGACACTTCTTACTCTAAAGATATATACCAATAAACTTCAGGTTCTGTACGTTTTGGATCAAGTACTCCTGCTACTTTTTGCTTCAATCATATCAAGATCAATAATTGATGTGATCAAATTTTTCCTGGCTCAAGGAAGGACACATTTTAATGAAAACAAACCTTCTTCAATCCTTTATTAAAAATCAACGCTCTCATGCTCTCCCAAAAACCCACAACACTTTTTTCAATTCAACATTTCTTTGAGAAATCCATAACAATTCCAGTCTAATTGAAAGGTTTCCATTTTTCCCCTTTTTGAATCACAAAAATTCATAATGTCATCCCCAGAAATTCCAATTCAGGTGAAAGTTTTTCGATTATGTCCTTACGAGGTGTCATCCATAGCCCTTGTTGAGACCCATCTCGATGTTGTTGAGAAACTCATGTCCAATGGATTCAACCATCTTCAAGTTAAGAAGAACTACATATTTCCTCTCAATGAATGCCCCCGAATGGATGAGGTTTCTCATTCTTATAGAATTCTAGTAATAGATCTCAAAGATTTAGATGGTCCTGCTAGAAAATTGGTGGTGAATGAGATCAAACGTGCTTGTGAGGAGGATGGTTTCTTCTAGGTAAAGTGTTTATTTGTTTTCCTCTTTTCCCTTAATCAAACTTCATCTGGTTCAGCTTCAATTTGTTAAAAAGATGATGTGAAACATCTAGATTATGAATCATGGGGTGCCAGAGACTCTGATGAAAAGCATGATGGATGTTGCAAAAGAATTCTTTGAAATGCCCCCAGAACACAGAGCATGCCTACCAGATAAAATTTGATTAAGGGAAAAGAGGAAAACAAATAAACACTTTACCTGGAAGAAACTGAAGGCAAATAAATTAAGAAACAATAATTTTCTGATCACAAAACAAGCATATAAGCAAAAACCCCCAAATTGCCTTAAGAAAAGAGAGGTAGAGCATCCATTATATAGAAAACCCAAAGGGAGGTGATATTATGGGATTCAACCATATTCACCAATAATACAACTACAATCCTAAAGAGCTGCAACTGTCAACTACAAACATAAATACATACAACCATATAATAAATATCAAACTATGAAGTCAATAAGGACTGCACAAGTAGGCCCCAAATGGGCATTATTGCTGTCATTCTCCCCCATAATGACCATTGGGAATAACATGAAGTAGATCCCTGAGCTTCTGGAACCTTTCACGAGCTAGAGCCTTTGTGAAGATATCTATAATCTGATCTTCTATACTGCAGTACACAATTTCGATCAAACCTTGTTGAACCAATTCCCTGATATAGTGATGTTGTATCTCAATGTGGTTGGTTCTACTATGAAATATTGGATTCTTTGCCATTTGTATAGCACTCTTATTGTCACACTACAATAAGGTAGGTTCATTTTGAATTTGGTGTAAGTCTTCTAGTAGTCTTCTCAACCATACACTTTGACAAACTGCTGATGTTATGGCTTTGTATTCTGCCTCTGTTGTAGAAAGTGACACTGTAGATTGTTTCTTGGACTTCCAAGAGAATACTGCAGAACCAAGGCTAAAAGTGAAACTAGAAGTAGACTTCTGATCATCAACAAAACCTGCCCAATCCAAATCTGTATAGCCAACCAATTTGCTATCCTCTAAATGATGAAATTTGAGGCCATAGCTCAATGACCCTTTAACATATCTGAGAATCCTTTTAGCTACATTCCAGTGCATTTCCTTAGGCTCTGACATGAACCTAGAGACCAAACTCACTACAAATGTGATATCTGGACGAGTATTAGTTAAGTAGATCAAGCTTCCAATCAGCTGTCTATATAGAGTAGGATTCACTAGATTTGACACATCTAAAGTAGACAATTTAAGTCCAACTTCAATAGGTGTTGCAACTGGTTTGCAACTATGCATCTGAAATTTTTGTAGTATATCTGAATCATATTTTTTCTGAGACATAAATATTTCATCTTTATTTTTCCATACTTCTATACCAAGAAAGTAGTGCCTTTGTCCCAAATCTGTCATTTCAAACTCAGTAATCATGGTTGCTCTAAACTCTGCAAATAAAATTGGTTTATTCCCTATGTAGATAATGTATGCACCCTAAAATGGTCGCCTAGACTTTGGGTCCTTATTCAACAATTTATCAAATCCCTGAATCAATATTTTCAAATATCAACAATATTAATTATATCAATTTCCTTGATCAAATCATAATCAATTCAATATTTCCTAAGGTTTGAGCCTTATTTAATTTAAAAGAGAAAAAAATAAAAATCTTATTTAATTAAGAGAACATGCTCCCTTTTAATTAATTAAAAATCCTTTTTAATTAATTAAAAATCCTTTTTAATTAATTAAAAATCCTTTTTAATTAATTAAAAATATCTTTTAATTAAATAATAAAATCACTTTATCCTAAGCCTTTATTTAATTAAAAGGAATTTCCTCCCCTTTTATTTTAAATAAAAAATCCCCACTTTTCTTCTTATCTTATGTTGCACAAATAAAGCATTATTCTTATTTTATAAAAAGAGAAAAAGTACTTTTTGTCTCATATGGACACAAAAGTCAACTCCTCTTTTCCTATTGGAGGATATTTGTGCACAAGGATCAAGCTTCTATTTTTTGCCATCATTGATTAAGTCTTTTGCCTCTTAATCTCGATCGTCCATTGATTCTCATTCTCTATAAAAGAAGAGCTCTCTTCTTCATTTTGCATACACTTGAATTTTATGCTATTGTTATGCTACAGGTTTTCTAAGTCATCTTGAAGCTTTTGGTGACATTCTTTCATCAAGTTTTGAAGATTTGGAGCACCATTGCCATTCATCTTGCATCTACATCACATCCTAGCTTGCATCATAGTTGAATCATCATGGTATCATTTCTTTTCATGTTTTAGATTAATCTCACATAGTTTAATTAGAGGGTTTGTAACTCTTTCATTTCCATTTTCATAGCCTAATTTGCATACTTGCATGCTCATCTTAGATTAATTTTGCATTGCATTGCATTCATTTAGATTTCATTGGAGATATTGACATTGTTGCCCTTGTCTTTGATTTAGAATCTCTCATTGTGTCATTGACTAGCACATATTTTTTGGTGCCCACCATCGGGCAACCCACCTCTTGCATGCTGGTTTTGATTATTTTTGGAGCTAACCCTTGTGCAGATTTGTTTGAAGACGGAAAACCCTAGATTTGAAAGATTTGATCATATCTCTCAAACAACTTGGTGTTTTGGTCTAAATTGTTTTTTTCAAGTTGGCGACATATTAGAAAAGCTCCAAATTTTTTTTTAGGATTTTCTAAGGTAATTTGTATTTTTTATAATTTTTTCATAAAAAATCAATTTTTGACGCAAATCAACATATTTTTTGAAAATTTTTATATTTTTGGAAAGGTCCTGAAATTATATAGGGGGTCCATTCATTGTGTTCTTAATTTAAAGGTCATATCATAGCTCATTTGGTCGATTTATAAAAATTGGTATATTTTGGAAAAATGACTCTCTAGAGCACAAATGAAAAGATCTTGTTAAAATTTTGACATTTTTGGAAAGATCTCTATTTTTTGATAGAGGTCTTTTTTTTGTATTTTTGGTTTAGGGTCTAAATTCCAATGGTATAAGTCCAATCTTGTTGACAAGGTCAAAAATCAAAATTAAAAAAAAGGTATTTGATGATTAGTATGCATTTATTTTTCACATAGTTCAATGCATGATGTGAGTTGTCATTTGGATTATTTGCTGGTTATTATTTCTCATAACAATTGATTTTTAGATCTAACCACCTTAGGGTTTGCATAAGTTGAATATACATTGCATATTTTGTTTGCTTATTTGCTTGTCTTGTTCATTTGAAGGTGCATGGCTTGCTTTCATGGAAAATGCTTAAAACAAACAAAAAAAAGGTGAAATCTACTAAGCGCGTTGCATTGGACTTGAGGTATTTTGTTATATCTCTACAACATTTAGATTTTGGGATTAAAATTGAACCTCTCATGTGTTTGGCTTGAGTGTTTACATGCTTTCATAGAACACATTTCAATTGATGCTATTAATGGGAAATGAAAGAACATAGATTTATTTTTACAAGTTTGTGTAAGTGAATGCTTGTGTTTAAACCTTAAGTAATTCTTGGTTCCAATATCAAATATCTCATTGAGTGATTAAGGGCATGGATTCATTCCTTGTTTACATGGGGAGTTAAATGCACCACTTTGTGGACTCACTCTATGTTTGCTTGGAAAGTTAAATATTTCATTGATTCAACCCTTTTTCATTTGTGAGTAGTATTGATAAGAAACTTTAGAGTACTTTTGATTGATCTTGTTGGCTAAATTGGGTTGTTGGACTTGCTTATTTCTAATCACCCCTCATTTCCACCCTTTGGATGCAATATCAACATTCATACATAGGGGAGGGGTCTACTTGAAAAGAGCATTAAGTGTTCCACAAATTTTTCCCCTTTTTATGCTTTCTTGATCTCATTAGTTTTCTAAGGTGTGGACTCACTTTGAGTTTGTGTGAAGAGTTAAATATTCCACTTTTGGACTCACTTTGAGTTTGTGTGAGGAGTTAAATATTTCACTTTTGGACTCACTTTGATTTTGTGTGAGGAGTTAAATATTCCACCTTGTGGACTCACTTCACATTCACTTGAAGGGTTAAATGTTCCACTTTTGGACTCACTTCACATTCACTTGAAGAGTTAAATGTTCCACTTTTGGACTCACTTCACTTTTACTTGAAGAGTTAAGTGTTCCACCTTTAGTGCTTTAAATGCTTTTGATAGTGAATTACTTACTTTTTATTTCTAGAAGGCCTGCTTGGGGACACACCACCTTAAGGAGTAGGAATACTAAGTCACTGTCTCTATTCATGCGCAAGGTTGCTTTGTCCCTTGCCCATTGTTTGAAGACTGATTGCTTGAACTCCTTGATTGCTGTCTTATGTGCCTGTTCAATGATGAAAATCTATTGATGCACTTACTTGATCTTTTAAAACAAACTGAGTTCCCGAGTTGAAACACCAACTTTTCACAACTTGCTTGATTTCCTACCTTGTCATTAGAGACTTGTCTTGACTGCAAATTTCTAATTTTAGCCTTCTAGGGATCATCTCAATTGATTTATAAGGTTACCTTGAAAATAATTTGTCAAGTTAGAGAGATATTCCTAGTGAACAGTTTGTCTTTAGAATTATTGATTACACCCTTGGGGAATTCTGATCCTACTATTGTCCAAATCATTTTTCATATATCTCAATTTTAATTTGAATTTTGGCTAAGTCTAACCTCCCGATTCAAAAGTGCAAGGGTATTCACCCTTTGATTTGAAGCACCTCTTTGACAGTGTTGGTGACGCCTTTTATTTTCTTTCTTTTCATTTTCTCTTTGGACAATAGAGAATCTTAATTATCCTAGGTTGGCATTGACACTTTGAGAGATTGACTTGTCACCTAGAGTTTCTTTCTTTCATGTCAGTTACAACAAGATACCACGTTAGTCAAGGGAAACGACCTCCAGTTGTCAGATTCTAGGTGCTGTCATGTTGCTCAACATCTCAATGAACGTTATGGTATCAATTACACAAGATGAATCTTAGTCTTCTTCTTTCCTCTCCATTTTCCATGTTCTTTTGAAGTCTTCTATTCCCATGAGAAATTCTTCTTCTTCTTCTCGATTTCTTTCCTCTTATTATCTAGTCTACTTTCTTCTATTCATTTATTCATTTCTTCTATGATTGATTCCTCCTCTTCTAGAACCATGAATTTCAACTATCTTGTTAAGGAACCTCTCTTGAGAATAGATGATCTTGAACTCATTGCTCAATTTGAAGAATATCTTTATTCCTCCAATAGTCCTTCCAAATATCTCATGGGTGATAAAATTATGGCAAAAATAAAGGAAAAGATGATTAAATCAGATGCCTTTGCTAGGATCATAGACATGATCATATCACAACCTCCTTCTAAATGTTCATCATCATCTAAGTTTTCTCATTCTTCCTCATCTTCCAAATCTTACCATGACTCTTCTAAACATTATTCGCATTCTTCATTATCCAAGTCTTCTTCTTCCACTAAGTCTTCAATTTCCTCTTCTTCACGATCTCATTCTTCTTGTACTTTTCCCAAGAGTCTTACTTCTCTTCAGAAGACATACCATAAAGAGCAATGTGATAGTCCTTATGATGTCTCTTCCACAAAGAGTGACACACCCACCTATGATGACTATGATGATGGACAATGTAGTGATGCCCATGAAACTTCTATTCCTAACCATCATCCTCGTGGTACACTTGTGATTTCTAAGGGGGAGTCGTATTGGGTAGACTGTGATGGTGATCCATATGACTAAATTTGAAGAATTCTTTGATGATTTTTGCCAACAATACAATATTCCTACTGAGGAAGAGAAAATCTACCACGTTGATTTCAAACGTCAAAAGAATCTCTCCTCTAAAAGTTCTCATGCTGAAAATAAAGGTTGCGCTCTCAAGCAAGATCATATTAATGTTGAACCTTTGTCTTGTGATGGTTCCCTTCCATCCTCTACTTCCTCCAATACCCACACACTTCCTAAAGCTTCTGAGTCTTCCAAATCTTTCATAAATCCTTCATCCAACAAAGATCTTAAGGCTTTCCATGCGGTTCCCTATAGTTATTCTCAAGAGCCACCTCTTAAAGATACTCAAGCTAACCTTCATTTGGCTGCAAATACTTTCAATAATGCTAAACCTAAAGAGCCTAAGCCTTTAAATGCTATAATTCCTATTTCAGCTAGTCTTTCAGCATCTCCTCCAAAGTCTTCCATACAATTCCAACATGCTTCCTTGTCCGTAGAAGTGGCTCCATGTCAAGAGGACTCTAAAAATGATAAAGAAAAGAATATAAATAAAGATCAAGATCAGGAACCCTCCATATCATCCAATTCTCTTCATGATGTATCTCCTCCATTTCATGGTTCTTTTGATCCTCTATGCTCTTCCGCATTCATTCCACCATCTCCTAAGCAAGATCAAGCTACTACTTACACCATTGAGCTTATTGATAATCAAAATAACCTTACCACACTTGCGCTTTCCAAAGATGATACTTCCATTAAGATTATTAAAAATGGTGTTGTTACTTCTGATGTAAAGCCTATTGAAAATTGAAAGAAAGTTGATACGCTTATGCTACCCAATGATCCTTGTCAAGATCAAAGTCTTCCATCTTCTTGTTCTACCACTCCATGTTCACTTCCGCTTTCTACTCTTCCTAAGTCTTCGCAAGCTTTGAATGATCCTATCAAAGAAGGTGCTCCTATTCAAGATGTGCATGATCCTCTTGAAAACTCTAATGCTCACTCCAAAGATGCTGATATCCTTGGTTGTCATATAGATGCTGATGAACTTATTGATTGTTCTTTTGCGTCGTCCACATCTATCCTTGGACCTCCTCCACCAATACAAAGGGCTTCACGTCTTCCTTCCATCTTGGGCCCTTATGTCCCTTCACTTTCCCCTCCTAATTCTCCTAATTCATCATCTATTTTGGGTCCTTACGTCCCTCCATCTCCTATCTTTTCTCAAGATCAACATAGATGCATACTCTTGAATCATTTTCATCCATCCACCCATCTAAACCAGTCATATTTTCCTTCTTCTTCCACAAGTCCCAAGTCCTTTGGAAGTAACTTGAATGTTCAATACAAGAAAAAGAAGCAATACAAGAATCCATAAAAAAAGAAGATCACCATGTCTCCTCTAATCGACATGGGGGCATAAAGTCAAAAGAGATATCTAAGAAGAAAACTACAAGACAAGTATGGGTTCCAAAATCCATCATTGAAGATATTCTCTCTAAATCATCAAAAAGAAATAAAAATCCTACAACTATATGGATTCTAAAGTCTCTCTTGAAAGAGTATGATGTTGAACAAAAAGTGAAGTTGACATTCAAGATTCCAAAGGCTTCCACTTCATCTTCTTCCAAAAACATTCTTCCATTCCATGCGCCTAAACCACAACCTCTGTTATCTGTTCACCATATTCATTCACATATTTCTTCATTCGTGTTTCTTCCACCCTCTCACCACCCTTCAAGGTGTGTGTGTTGATATTGATCTTGCTTTCCTTTCCATCTTCCCTTTCACAATCCTTCCATTCATTATCCTTCTACCTTCTATCCTTTTTCCTCATTTGCCTATTCCTCATATCTTCCAACCTCATTCGCTTTACATAAAAGCTTATCCTCCATTTTCCTCTTTCATCTTTCTTTCCCTATCAACATCTTTGAGCATATCATTTTGGATCCTTGGTATATCAATGGTTTATCTTTTCAAGGAGCATTATCTAAAAAGCTTGCTTTCTTCCAAAAAATTATAAAATTCAAAAAAATAGAAAAGAATTCAAAAAGAAAAGAAAAAAAATAAAAAAAATTGAAAATGTACCATGGTGAAAACTTGGAAACAGGTGCCTTGGTAGCAAAATTAAAGAGAAATAAATTCATCCTATGGTGAAAACTACTCCCTTGTGGCACCTTGGATAAGTACCATGATGAAAACCTGGCAATCAGGCATCATGCATACTTCTTCTACATTTTTCATCCATTCTATCTTCTCTCTTTGATCTTGACAAGGTTGAACTATATGCAAACAACTGGCTATCTTGTGAGCTATCTTATGATGGTCTTGCTTTCATTCTTTTCATGTTTAGCCTTCATATTTATTTTCCTCCATTCATTCTAGCCTTTTTCTATCCTTTTCCCCTTTGGTCTTGATCTAATAAAAAGAGTAAAACACGATGCTATGACACCTCTTGATATGTCTACCCTCTTTGGACTGCATCCTTTCATGCTCTTACATTGCGCTTTTGTGGCTTATCCCATGCTGGCCTTTTATTGCTTGTCCAAATATGCTTTTCATAACAATTTTTCCCTAGCTTGGGTACTCTTGAGGAGTTTTCTTTTGTGGATTTCTTCCCTTCATTCTCCTTCATTCTCTTGTCTTCCATCTCTTCCACCAGCTTTCCATCCATCTTGTCCTCCACATTGCTAGATATTGGGACTACACGATGTGATCTTGCTCATGAGTTTAATGCTTGTTCTATTTGGGGGCATCCTTTGTACATACTTATTGATCCTGAAAAAATTCAAAAAAATGATATATTGTTAAAAATCCTAAAAATTATAAAAAGTCCTGAAATTTTTTTTTTGCAATAAATCCAAGTGGTGAAAACCTGAAAACAGGCGCTACTTGTGGCCTTTGCACTCCTATTTGTTAGCATGCATCCTCGACATTGAACCTTTCTCCATCATGTCTTGACCTTATTTGACGTAGTCTGGAATTGGTTTTTATCTTTGTCTAGGGGGCATAACTATTAGCATTGGTCTTTTAGGTGCGTGTGTCTCTTGGGGCATTTCACAACAGGTGTTTTTCAACACCAACCCAAATAGTGTTTTTCAACACTAACCTTGCGTCGAGTGTTTCTTAACACTTATCAGATGTCCTACCCAACAGTCTAAGTTTAATGCGATATTTCTCATTTGCAGATGCGATGATCAGAGTCTGACTCTATGCCCAACACACACGCACTTAAACAATCAGCTTGTTGAGATATGTTGACTTTATTTTTCTTTGTGTGCTGTCTATGAGAATTTCTTTGATGAGTGGTCTCTCCCTGAGAAGTTTTCGATGATGCATAGCTAGAAGATTGAGGGTATGAAAACATGTTTTATTTCTTTATCTGCTTGTGGGTATATTTTGTTGATCCTAACTGTCATGAGCATTTATGCTAGTCCTGTTGGCATTAAGCAGAATTGTCACTAGTGACAACACTTATTTGCATTCTGGATATAAACCGAGCAGACAGTGCAAACCGAGCAGACAGTGCAAACCGAGAAGATAGTGCAAACCGAGCAGACAGTGCAAACCGAGCAGACAGTGCAAACCGAGCAGACAATGCAAACCGAGAAAGTTAGTACAAACCGATCAGGACAATGTAAACCGAGTAACATCTTGTCTACCGAGTCACCAGTACTTACCGAGTTCAATACCTACCGAGTGATCAGTATGAACCGTGCCTTCACTTCTACCGAGTGCATGACGATGCCGAGTACTGTAGTGGACGCCGAGTATCAGAAAGTCACCGAGTCAGTTTGAAGGAACCGAGTAACTATTTGGGCCGACTTAGTAGCACTTATGTTTATTTGTCAAGCCGACTGTGTAATTGTAATTGTAATTAATTGTTTGAGACTTGTATATAAACAATGTTGTAAAAAGATGAAAAATAATCAAGTAGAATATATGTGAAAGAAAAAGAAAGGCAGAGATAAGAGAATTGCAGAAGGCTTCAGAAGTATAAGGTTCAGCAAAGACAAATTCATCACAGAAGGTGATCAATACATCAGAGAATCTCAATCAGCAATCCAGTTGCAAAGCAGAGATCTACTGTTTCATTCTAACAGGTGAATCAGTACTAAATCCTTTAACCGGGTAGACTTAACAGTCTTTGTATAAATCTCTTTACCGAGTGCATACTTCACTGTATGTTTGTAAATCCTTTAACAGGGTGGATTTAGCAATCCTTATTGCTCCTAACAGGGCAGATCATCAGAAGTGATCAAATTGTAAGCCTTAACCGGCCAACTTTATTCTGCAGTATTAAAGCTTTGTGGGTTTCATCCCCACCCTAGTTTTACTTTCTTTTGGAAGGTTTCTGGGTAACCAAATCTTTGTGTCATTATTGTGAATGCTTTCAAGTTTCATGCTTTTTGTATGCAAAGGTTAAAAAGTAAAATACATGTTAAAATTAGAAGAAAATTTGGAGTTACTGATTCACCCCTCCCCTCTCAGTAACTTGGTTAATTCCTGAATATTTCCAACAATTGGTATCAGAGCAGCATTGGTTCTCAAGACAAAGCTTAACTAGCTTGAGCAAAGATCCAGGACAATGGAGGTATTCAAACTGAACAAGGTGATTGAAAATGAAAAGCTAGATCTGGAAATGGCCATAGCTAAACTCAAAGAAGCAAAAGAACATCTTTCCCAATCCCTAAGGAGAAGGAAGGAACTTGCAAATCAGATGAATGATCAGAATTACATTGAAGAAAAGATTGAAGATCTTCTTCCCTCAAATAACTCAGATGAAGCAAACAATGCTATCAAAGAACTCCTAGAAAAGAATGGGTCTCTGCAGGAAGAAGTGAGAAAATTGAAAAGAGAACAAGAACTACACTCTACAAGATTCTGTGAGATCTTGGAACAAAGAAACAAGTTGAAAGATGAATTAGATGGAAGAAACATTGAAGTCCAAAACAAAACCCTTCAGCTAGAAAATCTAATTAATCAGATCTCTCATACCAATGAAGAAATTCTAAATCTAAGTTCAGAAGTAGAAAACACAAGAGAAGAACTAAGATCTGAAAAGGAAACCAATCTAAGATTGATGGATGACCTAAACGCTGAAAAACAAATCAATGAAGGAATGCTGAAAAGTCAAGAAGACTTGAATCAGCTGTATGAACGAAATCTTCATAGGCAAAAAGGAAAAGCAGGACTTGGATACAAAGAAGAAGGCGAATCCTCTAAGCAAGGTACTCAAAGAAATCAAAAACCTACTTGTAATCATTGTGGTAAAATAGGACATACTTCAAATAAATGTTGGAACAATGAAAAAGCAGAATTCAATGGAAAATGTTATAGCTGCAATCAACCCGGTCACAAAGCAAATGAATGCAGGGAAAAACCTAGATTCAGAGGTAATTGTCACAAGTGCAACAAACAAGGTCACAAGGCATCCGAGTGCAGATCCAAGACATTTAATCTAGCAGAACAAATTGTGAAAGCAATGTTTGGATGGGACTACAACACCTGGTGTAGATGTCATTACTGTGGAGAATATGGACACATTGGCATGAATTGCATAAAACATCATCTAAGGAAAAGAGATACTACCATAAGATGTTTCAAATGCACTAAACTCGGTCACATAGCCAGAAACTGCATGAATGCTAGTGAAATTGAAGAAGGAAAGAAGAATGAAGCAACTAAGGTCAGAAAACAGATAAGACAAAAATGGATTCCTAAAGCTACCGAGCAATCCAGTCCAAGTAATGGAATGGATGGCTCTACCGACTCAAACTAAATTTCCAAGGAAGCACTGGAACTGTACTCTCATAGATCAATCTCAAGCAGTTCCAGAACCGAAATTAAAAGAATAGTCTAAATCAGCATGCAAGATGCAGTGAGATCACAGGGAGGTCGGTATAGTCTTCACCGAGCAAGGTCGGTACCTGTCTTTACCGAGCGAGGTCGGAGCATTATGAATTCTCGAGTTCACCGAGCTGCGAAGTCTTTTCCGAGCAATTAATTCTTAGTGGGTGACAGTCTGTCAGAATTCCAACCCTAATTTGAAATGAGCATTAATGACAGTATTGTAAACAAAAAGCAAGTAATCGAACTCATTCTTCACTGCGAATCTTTAGCACTTTGAGAGCAGAAAACTTCAAGGGCAACCCGGCGATTTAATACTTTTGCGAAAGGATTTTTCTGTGAGCTACCATGGCATCATCCAGCACTTCAACGAAGAAAGGATCAGATATGTTAGTCCAAGGGGAGTGGAAAGCACCAGATTTTAAGATCGTGCCCGCAATTGCAGCAGCCCTAGATCTGAACGGAGCTCAATCTCAGATTCCTCCTAAGGTACTACTTATCAACGATATCCGTAATCATTTTAACTGTTCAATTCAAGAAATGGGAAACCTAGAACTAGACATTGTGCGTGAGGAACTATGTGTGGATGGTATTTTGAAGCCCGAGCACAAACATCTGGAAGATAAGGGTTTAGTTCACATTGCACATCTTCCTCGAAACTTTCGAGATAAATGGGTTAGGTACATTCTCAGCCGAGTACATGATGGCAAGATTTGGCTTGAGCAACCTATTGAGATCACAAAGAAAATGATTCAACAAATCACCGGTCTTCCCATGTTGAACAAAGCGAAAACTACCAAAACCCTAGGTCGGACAGAACTAGAGAAGAAAACCCTAGCCGAGTGGGATGGTAGAGGCATGAAGGTTAGCAGCATTACTGACGCCGAACTAAAGTTTGGTACACATATCATTGCCCACAAGATTTACAGTTCTAGTCGACAGAACAGTGTCTCCTGTGAAGCTGTTGACCTAGCATACAAAGTGGTCAAAAACAACTTGACATTTGACCTAGCAGACTTATTGTTGAAACAGTTTAACAAGAACATGGAAAGCATCAAAACTTCCAAAAACAATCCATGTAAGTTTGGATCCTTGTTAGTCTGTTTATTCTTCTATGTTCAGAAATTCTTCCCTTCTAAAGGAAAAGTTGTATGGAGAAAAGATGTGCCAGTACTCTATGAAATAAATGAATACATTGCAGAAATGGGTGAAAACTTTGAAAGCATCATGGATAACTATTTTGAGTCCTTCAAAGAGAAAATGAATGATAGATTCCGGATTCCACAGAAGTTGGTGGAAGATTACAAAGATGACATCTGTTTTATGGTAGATTGTGATAATGTGTATATTCAAGCAGTTAAACCAAGAACTGTATATGTAAAACCTCTTCCTTATGAGGTAAATATTGATGAAACCAAGAATATCATTGAAGCTCTTCTAAATCAGCCTGTCAATCCCAAAGCTCCATATTTTGGAACATATGATGAAGCTAAGGTGAGAATTGAACTAAGCATAAAGCTTCCACAGGCAGTAAACAAAGGAAAGAAGAGGATAGCCAAAATGCAAATGATAATCGAGGACAAAGAAGAAATAGATGAAAAAGAAGGAGAAAAGGATGAGAAAACAAAGGAACCAGAACCTACAAAGAAGAAAGGAAAAGTTTTCATCACTAAGGCATCTATGCCTCCCACTGCTGTGTTTACAAGGAGAAATACAAAAGGCAAGGCAGACAAGGCAGAAAAGGTAGATAAAGACATAGTATTCAAAAGGCCTCCTCTAACCCTTCAAGAAAAGCTCAAACTCTTTAGAGATGGATCAGGATCTGGAGTAAGTAACATAAAATCCTTGAAATATGAAACCAGATCGGAAGCAGAACAGAAGGAAATAGAAGATGCTGTTATTGAGAAGATGGGACAGTGGAAATACTCTCCTGAAGAAATTACCCCACAGATTCCAGCAGTTCTATTGAATCCAATAAGAATGAGATGAAGCAATGCAAGGCAAACTGTGATAGACATATATGATCAAAACCTGAGACAGTTGATGCCGAGCTTGAACAATGATGAAGTAAAGAAGGCACTAAAAGAAAATGAAAATAAGATGACATTGAAGTTCAATACTTGTTTGATTTTGATCAACAATATTGAATCGGTTGTGAAGGCTGCAAAAGCCACATGGAAGAACATATACCACCTTCACCAACCGAGCATTGAAACTGTAATAATAAAGGATATTGAAGATGACAGCGATGAACAAGAAGAAGATACCGAGGTAGATGATACTATAAGGATAGTAGCAGAAGTCATTGCATCCCTTCCTACCTCTCCAGTGAAAATCTCTACATCCAGCCCAGAGACACCTTCAAGCATGGTTGTGACAACTTCCACATTTGTCCAATCATCCCTAGCAACATCAGAGGCAGCTACCATTTCTTCTACCGAGCTGCAGTCTCCTGTACCAGTAAGTTTTCCAGCTTTTGAATCTTCAAGTGTAAATATTTTAAGTTCTCCAGTAGAAAGTATACCAGTGTCAATAGCCAACCCTACTTTATCTACTGTCACTACTACAAGAGCATTAAGTACAGATAAGCCTAAGGCTCTACCGAGTATAAAATTTTTGGGTAAAAATATAGTTGAGGATATAGACCTAGACGAAGAGATAGAGATTCCTACATTAGATTTTGCAAATCTCTCAGCAGACCAGATGCAGAATATAGGTGAGATCCTCCAAAGGAAAGCAAAACAAAAGAAGCTAAAAGAGGAGAGAGACAAGGAGTATCAAATCATCAAGGATGCTAAGGACATTTTGTCTGATGCATTAGGCATTAAAGTAGACTCCTCCCAGCATGTTTTGTTACAATTAGCAGAGGCAGTTGAGAAATACAATGAGGACTCATCCGGGACAGAAAAGTTAGTTGAAAGAGCCGAGAAGAGATTCAACAATAAAGTGCTTGAGCACATTGCTCAGCACATAGCTATTAACCAAGTAGAATTGTCTTCAGTTTTGTCTAACATAGAGTCTATTTATTCGAATGCTACCTCTCTTTTGGCTAGACTATGCAATTTTTCCGAGTTCACAAAGGATGTTAAAGATAAAATGAATAAAATGGATGAGGATATGAAGATTAGCATACAGAAGCTGCAACTTGAACCAAGTTCAAGCTCTGCTCATCACATGAAAATTTCACACCTATCTAATATGCAGTCTGATCTATTGAAAGAAGACTCAAGGATCCGGTCCACACTACTAGACATCCAACACATGATCCTTCCCATCATGAATACAATGTATAAGCACATTGAACATTCCAGAACATTGATTCATGACAATCAGTTCTCTATAGCAGATCACATGATTGAACTCTCTGCAGAAGTCCAAATTGCTATACAAACATGTAAAATCCTGCAAGAAAGTTGGGACAGAACCCTGGCACTAATAATGAAGGTACATTCTGATTTCTTATCAAATTTTGGATTCTCTCTGTAAATAACTTGTATATGCACCTTTGGCATTATCATCAAAAAGGGGGAGATATGTATAGAAGGAGAGATATGTATACTGTATAGATTTGTATAAGACAAGTTAGCACATTGAAAGGGGGAGACAATGTATAAAGCCCTATAAAGACAAAATTTTGAAAAATCAAAATAAAACTCAGTATGATTCGTGTATATAAATTTTGGCCAATAAGTGTTTTTGTCACTAATGCCAAAGGGGGAGATTGTTGGCATTAAGCAGAATTGCCACTAGTGACAACACTTATTTGCATTCTGGATATAAACCAAGCAGACAGTGCAAACCGAGCAGACAGTGCAAACCGAGCAGACAGTGCAAACTGAGCAGACAGTGCAAACCGAGCAGACAATGCAAACCGAGCAAGTTAGTACAAACCGATCAGGACAATGTAAACCGAGTAACATCTTGTCTACCGAGTCACCAGTACTTACCGAGTTCAATACCTACCGAGTGATCAGTATGAACCGTGCCTTCACTTCTACCGAGTGCATGACGATGCCGAGTAATGCAGTGGACGCCGAGTATCAGAAAGTCACCGAGTCAGTTTGAAGGAACCGAGTAACTATTTGGGCCGACTTAGTAGCACTTATGTTTATTTGTCAAGCCGACTGTGTAATTGTAATTGTAATTAATTGTTTGAGACTTGTATATAAACAATGTTGTAAAAAGATGAAAAATAATCAAGTAGAATATATGTGAAAGAAAAAGAAAGGCAGAGATAAGCGAATTGCAGAAGGCTTCAGAAGTATAAGGTTCAGCAAAGACAAATTCATCACAGAAGGTGATCAGTACATCAGAGAATCTCAATCAGCAATCCAGTTGCAAAGCAGAGATCTACTGTTTCATTCTAACAGGTGAATCAGTACTAAATCCTTTAACCGGGTAGACTTAACAGTCTTTGTATAAATCTCTTTACCGAGTGCATACTTCACTGTATGTTTGTAAATCCTTTAACAGGGTGGATTTAGCAATCCTTATTGCTCCTAACAGGGCAGATCATCAGAAGTGATCAAATTGTAAGCCTTAACCGGCCAACTTTATTCTGCAGTATTAAAGCTTTGTGGGTTTCATCCCCACCCCAGTTTTACTTTCTTTTGGAAGGTTTCTGGGTAACCAAATCTTTGTGTCATTATTGTGAATGCTTTCAAGTTTCATGCTTTCTGTATGCAAAGGTTAAAAAGTAAAATACATGTTAAAATTAGAAGAAAATTTGGAGTTACTGATTCACCCCTCCCCTCTCAGTAACTTGGTTAATTCCTGAATATTTCCAACAAGTCCTACTTGACACTAGGGATTGACAAGGTATTATCCTTGACTGTTTTGCGAGTGCATGCTTCTAGTTATCCTAGCTTCCATGTGTCTTGATACAAGCATAATCTTTCCATATCAAACTTAGGTAATCTCACTGCATTAGTCATCTTGACCTCCATGTCTTTGATGCCTAGGTGAGATTCCCACATTTCAATCTGATAAAGATCATATTCATATCCACATAGTTATGCTAGTGTGCATTGTATGATCTTACGACGCTACCAATAACACTCGATGATGATAATTAGATGTCTATAAGCATTGTGACCTTGCAAGTAAACCACTTTCATAGTAGCTTGCATTCTTAGGTTCATCATAATTTAGTTTTTGCATCTTGCATATTGAGATAGCTCTTCTTTTTATTATCTGCGGACTAGTTGGTCAACTATGCTCATTTTCTGATTCTTTTTGATCATATCTTTAATTTCTGGTCTTTCATATCACATCATTTTCTATCCATTTTCGGACTCAAAATCAAAATTCGAGTCACATTTCCAAGTTTTCTTATTCTTCTACGCAGTTGACTGACCTTTTGAGGCATAATTCTTTAATCTTTGATGGAATTTCTTCCTTTTCATGTCTTTCAAACTTCTAGTCTTTCATTCACCCCACTTATTTTCTTCTAATTTATCACTGGGGCATGTTTTCACTGTCTAATGGTTATCCTGTTATCATTTATCTTCGATTGTGATTTCATTATGATTTGATCAACTCTTTATCAGTTTGTTGTTCCTCTCTATTTGATTTCGCTTTCGATTCCGAGGGGGCAGTACCTATTGGATTTTAATCATTGATTCCTTAATTTTCTTGATTCAACTATCTTTCTATGAGCTTTTTCTCAAGCTTGAGATTCTTATCTCTTATTTTGGATATGATCCTAAATCGACCTCACATTCAAAGGCCTTTGTTTATGTTTTGTCTGGATGTGATCCCGAATCAACCTCACACCTGAGTTGTTTTGTGATCCCAAATCGATCTCACATTTCAACTTCATTCTTTGACTACATGTGATCCTAAATTGATCTCACATTAGTCAAAGAGGGGCAAATGTATGCACCCTAAAATGGTCGCCTAGACTTTGGGCCCCCATTCAACAATTTATCAAATCTTTGAATCAATATTTTCAAATATCAACAATATCAATTATATCAATTTCTTTGATCAAATCATAATCAATTCAATATTTCCTAAGGTTTGAGCCTTATTTAATTTAAAAGAGAAAAAAATAAAAATCTTATTTAATTAAGAGAACATGCTCCCTTTTAATTAATTAAAAATCCCTTTTAATTAATTAAAAATCTTTTTTAATTAAATAATAAAATCACGTTATCCTAAGCCTTTATTTAATTAAAAGGAATTTCCTCCCCTTTTATTTAAATAAAAAATCCCCAATTTTCTTCTTATCCTATGTTGCACAAATAAAGCATTATTCTTATTTTATAAAAAGAGAAAAAGTACTTTTTGTCTCATATGGACACAAAAGTCAACTCCTCTTTTCCTATTGGAGGATATTTGTGCGCAAGGATCAAGCTTCTATTTTTCTCCATCGTTGATTAAGTCTTTTGCCTCTTAATCTTGATCGTCCATTGATTCTCATTCTCTATAAAAGAAGAGCTCTCTTCTTCATTTTGCATACACTTGAATTTTATGCTATTGTTATGTTATAGGTTTTCTAAGTCATCTTGAAGCTTTTGGAGACATTCTTGCATCAAGTTTTGAAGATTTGGAGCACTATTGGCATTCATCTTGCATCTACATCACATCCTTGCTTGCATCATAGTTGAATCATCATGGTATCATTTCCTTTCATGTTTTAGATTAATCTCACATAGTTTAATTAGAGGGTTTGTAACTCTTTCATTTCCATTTTCATAGCCTAATTTGCACACTTGCATGCTCATCTTAGATTAATTTTGCATTGCATTGCATTCATTTGGATTTCATTGGAGATATTGACATTGTTGCCCTTGTCTTTGATTTGGAATCTCTCATTATGTGGTTGACTAGCAAGGTCATGAGTTTATAGCTCTAGCTGAGAGCAATTTTATAAATCTTGCAACTCCATGCATAGAGAGCTATGGATCGATTTGTGAGGGCTCATTCTTAAGTTTTCTTGCATGTAAGGATTCATAGAAGCATGGTCACATTTTCACCATACAGATAAGGTTATCAACATAGAGAACTAAGATAAAGATATCCTTAGCTGAGCTTCTGATATAGAGATTTGGATCTGATTGACTTCGTGAAAAACCTTTTTGTTGTAAGTATGAGTCTATCCTTGAATACCATGCTCTTGGTGCTTGTTTGAGACCATACAAGGCTTTCTTTAATTTGCACACATAATGTTCTTTAGAAGGTATTTCAAAACCTTTAGGTTGTGAAACATACACTTCCTCATCAATATATCCATTCAAGAAAGCACTCTTCACATCCATTTGATAAACTATCCAACTCTGTTGAGCTGCTAATGCCAAAACCAATTTGATAGTATCCATCCATGCTACAGGTGCAAATGTCTCAGTATAATCAATACCTTCTTTTTGAGTGTACCCTTTGGCTACCAATCTAGCCTTATGCTTATCAATGCTTCCATCAGGTTTATACTTTGTTTTGTACACCCATCTTGTACCAATAACTTCCTTACTAGGAGGTAACTAAACCAAATCCCATACGTCATTCCTATCAATTGTGTCTATTTCACTATTCGTTGCTTCAATCCACTCTTCTTTTTCTTGAGCTTGTTCAAATGTTTGTGGCTCATTATATTCCATGATTTGAGTCATTAATGCAAAATTCACTTTTCTTGTGACCTTGTTGTCATTTTTTAAAAATTTGAATCCAACATAAGAGTTGATGGATGATTCTTTTCTGTCCTTCTTTGATATATTTTTTCTCTTGCACTAGATGATTCAGGTACATCTTCTTCTTCATCCTCTTCAATATCATCAATTACTATATCTTTTCCTTTTGTTTCATTTTGTTTGGTATATTCTGCTAGTTCTTTGAATACAACATCTCTGCTTATCACAAGCCTTTTTGCTACTGGATCATACAACCTATATGCTTTATTTTCAGTTTCATAGCCAATAAAAATGCATTTAAGGCTTTTATCATCTATCTTAGACCTTTTTTCTTTTGGTATGTGTGCATAAGAAACACACCCAAATACTCTCAAGTAATCAACACTTGGCTTTACCCCAGACCATGCTTGTTTAGGAGTCATCCCTTTAATTGCTTTTGTAGGACTTCTATTTAGAAGATGCACTATTGTGTATACTGCTTCTGCCCAAAATTTTTTATCTAAATTTATCTCTTTCAACATACTTCTTGCCATTTCAACAACTGTCCTATTCTTCCTTTCAGCAACTCCATTTTGTTGTGGAGTGTAGGAAGTAGTGAACTCTCTTTTGATTTCATGATTTTTGCAAAAATCAATAAACTGATTTGACTTGTACTCACCTCCATTGTCTGACCTTATCACTTTTATATACTTACCACTTTATTTTTCAACCAAGTTTTTGAAGTCTACAAACTTTTCAAATACATCTAATTTTGAAACTAAACAATACACCCAAGTTTTTCTTGAGTAATCATCAATGAAGGTTAGAAAATACTTGGATTTGTTCAAAGAAGGTGTTTCCATAGGACCGCACAAATCTGTATGGATTATCTCAAGATGTTGTTTAGATCTGTTGGATTTATCAACAGGAAATTGTATCCTATGTTGTTTGCCAACAATGCACTTTTCACACACCTTTTTTGTGTCTTCAATTAATGGTAGACCTTCAACCATTTTTAATCTTTTGAGTAAAATTAACCCATTAAAATTGAGGTGACCATATCTCTTGTGCCAAATCTTACTTTCACTCATTTCACTAGACCTTAGTGCTTGGTTCCCATTAGTAAAATGAAGAGGAAACATCCTATCCCTTGTCATTTATGCTCTTGCAACAACTGCATTCCTTTTTAATTTATCTCTTATTATGCACTCATTCTTATCAAAAGTTACTTGATAATTTTTCTCTAACATTTGTCCAATAGACTACAAATTATTTTTGAGTGCTGGAACCAATAATGTTTCATTGATATGCTTCACTTCACCATATTCTGTTGTAACTACAATGGTACCCTTACCTTTGTTTCCATAAGAATTATTATCTCCTAGTACTATAGTACTTTGATGCTTTTGATCCAAGTTGAAAAATAGATTCTCATTAGATGTCATATGTGATGAACATCCATAGTCTATATAGCACACATTATTTTCACTTAAACTTGTATTGAGACAAGAAATAAACAAATTTTGTTTATCTTCATCAGTGCTATAAGCACTTCTCTTTTCTATTTCACCTTGTTTGCTCCAACATTCTGACGCATAATGTCCAAACTTATTGCAATGAAAGCATTGGACATTCCTTTTACTATTATATCCCCCATTACTTCTACCTCTTCCTCTTCCAGCTCCTCTGAAGTTGCTACTTCTTCTTTTGGAATAATTTTTTCTTCCTCTAGAATTGCTAGATTCACCTTTGTATTCATTTTTATTGCTATCGTCATGTTTATTATGACTCTTAAAGAATGTGTTTCTTTTTCCTCTTATATTGGCTTTAGAGGAAAATGCTTTCTCTAAGCTTTCTTCATTACTTTTCATTCTTTGTTTAGTAGTTAACAAAATTCCACTTAATTCATCAATTTGCATGCTTGAGAGAACCTTAGATATCTCAATTGTAGAGACCACACCTTCAAATTTTGGAATCAAGCTTCTTAAAATCTTTTCAATGACATGCTTGTCATCTATATCTTCCCCTAGTATTTTCATCTGACTCACTAGACCTTCTACCTTTGTCAAAAATTCATTGACAAATTCATTACTTGTCATCTTTACATTTTCAAAGTTCTTTCTCATTGTTTGCAATTTAGTAGTTTGTGCACCTTGATATGCATTACTTAATATTTTCCATGCTTGCTTAGAATGAAGAGCACCACTTATTCTCATAAAAATAGCTTGAGTGATTGCACCCTAAATTAAGAATAATGCTTCGTTATCTTTCATTACATTTGCTTTGTATTTCCTTTTTTGTTGGTCATTTAATGCATTTACATCTGCTATCTCAACATAGTCGTTTTGAACAATTTTCCACAAATCCTTAGATTTGAGCAAAGTTTGCATTCTAGTGCACCAATATGTAAAATTGTCTCCTTCAAAGATGGGAATCAACACATTAGACATTACATTGCCTGTCATATTTGCCATAAAAATATGCACAATGACCCAAATTGCTCAACACCATGTCTAGGAGAGATCTACAAATGAGTACTCTCCTCGTCCCTTCAAATGGGACCCACACACAAAATAATTTTTTTATTATATTTTTTTGAGATATAAGTGTCGGTTTCAACCGAAAATGCACTTAATTACAAAAAAATATATCTCTTACATCTACTTTTTAAATTTTTTTAAAAAGTTGAAGCTTTACTAAAGATTTTAAAAAACAAATTTTTAAATTTTTAGATGTAAAAAGTTTAAAACATTCTTGCTTAATAGTAAAAAGCTTCAATTTAAAACATAAACATTTAAACAAAAGAAGTTTCAACTTCTACTTGGAAATTCTCACACAAAACTCTTTTCTTTCCCAAATTGCAGCCCCTTCACACGCACCTTCTCTTGATTTAAAAAATTAATTTTTTTTAAATAAAAAAAAAATCGGCACCCAAGTGCTGTTGAAAATAATACAAGACTGCTGGCTGAAAATAATATAAAATCCTCACAGGCTGCTATATGCTTCTTTTGACTAGCCAACTACTCCAAATCTTGAGCAAGAGTGTGTATAATCTGCACTCCTTTGAATTCTACCAGGCTACTGGCTGCTTCTTTTTATTGACTTCTGCAAAAAAAAAGAACAAAAAATACATATGCTTGTATTATTTCCTAGCCAGTAAAGTGATCATATTTCGAGATCCTTTTAGTTATGCAAATTGTAACAGCATATGTGTATGCAATCAACAAATAAATTTAGAAACATTGATTTGCCCGATCACAAAACAAGCATATAAGCAAAAACCCCCAAATTGCTTTAAGAAAAGAGAGGTAGGGCATCCATTATATAGAAAACCAAAAGGGAGGTGATATTATGGGATTCAACCATATTCACCAATAATACAACTACAATCATAAAGAGCTGCAACTATCAACTACAAACATAAATACATACAACCATATAATAAATATCAAACTGTGAAGTCAATAAGGACTGCATAGATAGGCCCCAAATGGACATTATTGCTGTCATAAACACTGACCCATGACAATTGATTAGGCTTTCTACAAGTTTAAATGTCAAA
>BSBK01000766.1:0-227500 GCA_027943335.1 Chamaecyparis obtusa | reverse complement strand
ATTACATACATCCTTATTTTCCATCCTATTTATATCATTAGTCCTTAATGGTTTATGTATAAATCCAGATTTCAATATTTCTACACACTAGGACAATACGCTTAGTTCTTAATGGAAATGTATTAATCCATGTAACATCATACATTTAGAAAGAGATGGTTTCCTAGTATTTTCTTGTAATAGTACCTGATATCACTTTCCAGAACATCCTTAATTCTAATTACATAATCTAGAACCACTTGATTCCCAATGGACCTCTACATAGGATAAATTTTGAAATAAAGCAATGAGTTAATAAGGAGCCTTTCTTTCCTTTATGGGAGGGTTGCTTCTTTAGGATTCATTTGAGGACTCTGATGATGCCGTTGATGCTTTGTTTTCCTTTACCAGCTTCAATCTAATATTATCCTCCGTAATGAATTTAGGCATCCAGTGACCATTTGAGGGTGATCTAATATGGGTAAAATACAAGAGGAAATCTAAGTTCCTTCTAATAGATGAGGTTTCATCTAAATATCGATCCCAATCTTTGTTAGGAATAAGGTGTCTCAACCTTGGATAATTCCTATTCTTATCATTTGTTTTGTAAATTTATTTTTTGCAAATAATGTAATTAAGTGTGAGTGTACATGTCTAGTTGGCATGTTGATGTGTCACTCCAATTGATGTGTCGACATCTTATGTGTAAGGAGATCATGACTGAAACGGTCATGACGGATTCCTATGACGTGTAAGAACTATTTAAGGAATGTGCTATGACAGGTGTAAGTGCATCTTATGACCTGGGCCTATTTGGGTGCCCAAGAAGAAGTGGTTGGTGTGTGTAAGAGAATATGCCAAAAATAGGTTGGTATGATAGATTCTCTTACACTTCTCTTGTGACCGTTATTTTTGGCAGATTCTATGACAAGCTGTTATAGTCTATTCTAGGGATGGACACCTATTCTTGGGATTGCATGTAACAATTGTGTACATGTGGCTTTGTGCATGGGTCTTGGTGGTTGTGCCTATTTTTGGGTCCAGAGGAGTCTATATATATGATGCTGCTCCTATGGGAGAGATATAACAAAAATTTAAGTCTTGTTGGCTTTGTCTCTCATTTCCTGAAAGAACTTGCATTGCAAGTGTATTGTAATCTTTGTGTTGAAGATAATACATTGTGCAGGTTTTGGAGTGCTGGGGTTTTTTATCGAAAGGTTTTCCCTAGGGTATATCATTGTGTCATTCTCTATTTTTCTGTATGCATTATATGTGGTTGCAATATCTTTGTTAAAGTAGTTAACGAATCTGAAATTGTAAGGATTTATAAGAATTTGCACAATACTCTCCTATAGAGATTAGCGTAGGAAGCTGTTTCCGCACCTGAGTTTGCTTACAATCTTCCATCACTAGTATTGGAAATGTGGCGACATGACTTCAATTGACAATCCTTTTATTATAGTCATTAGGTCTGGGAATGGTTAAATCTGTTCAAATACTCTTAATTACTTTGTCTAGATCTACCAGATACTTTTTCTTGAATACTCTTCTGCAAAGATTTCCAATATCTTTCACATCAGGGTCAACTTGTAGAGCCGAGGCTATAAACATAGCTGGGATCTCTGTGTTTACCCTATGCCTAGTGGTGTTTCCCATAAATTCCTCACTCAAGATGACTGATACCACTCTAACTATAATGTTGTATTTAATCAAAAGCATTTTTTTGATTCTTTTCAGCGAGATTATCCCGTCAAAGGCTATCTGCTTATCTGAGCACCTCAATTTTATTGACATCGCCATTTAATAGGGGAGATGCTAAGGAGAAATGGAGAGCTCTAACTCTATATATTAGGGTTCTCGGTAAGGTTTGCTAAAGGTGAAGATGAAACATTGGCGGTCTAGTTTCACAAAAACCTTTCATTACTTCTTTATTAATTTCTTAAGTATGATTTTATTCTAAAAAAACTATTCTTCTGCCTTGTTGGAAATTTTTTTAATAATTGTTGAAGTGGGAAGTCCATATCTTAGAGTTTTAATCCAACTCTAAATTAGCCCAAAATGATCATTTATAAATATTTGAATTATGTTTGAGTGATGAATACTTTGATTTTTAAAAGATACGTGCCAATTAATTTTTAGAAAAATATGTCTTTTCTGAAGAAAATTTGTAATCTTGTTGATTCCTATTAACAAAACTTAAAGAGGCTCAGATGTTTACTCGAATACTTGATGTATAAAAAACAAAGGCCTCAGCAATAAATACTAGTTTAATGGAATAAAATAAATCTTGGGAACAATCTGCAGAAATATCTTAATTACTATGCTAAATATATATTTAAAGATCTGAAAATATAACATGAAGTTACCATACCTGATGTTGTCTTTCCTATTTTAAACCAGTATTATAATTGAGATCCAAAATAAGATGTTTAAAAGTACTATTGTTCAAAAGATCAAGAGAAGTACTAACAACTACATACTTATGACTAATATATCCTATTACTCTTTATGTATGATACTACAGCTCCAGTCAGCATCCTTCTTATGAATAATGATAATTTCCTCCTACTTTACTTTGTATTCCCTTGAAGATCTTTTGACTGGTGGTGCTATGACCCTAATGTTACTTGGCGATTCCATGTACATCTCCAGTGGAACCTCGAATCCTTCCTCCCGCCAGTAGTCAAGAATTTCATTTAGGTCTACTTCCTCCTTCAACACCGTGGCTATGAGGAAGTCTAAATTCTTCCTCATTGAGGGCCATAGTTCATCAAACTTAGTTTCATCCTTGAGAAGAAGAATTGGAAGCCTCTAGAAGCTAGGTATGGAAGGAAGGGCCTCCAAATCTTTCTTCATATACAGTTCCGGGTAAGGAATGGTAAGATTTTTGTCTATGTCATGCACTACCTTCTCCAAGCCTAGTAAGAATTCTTCCTTAAAGATTTATTTTGTTGCCCTGATAACTCTTTCTTTAACAGTTCCATTAAAAATTGCCAAGGCTATGAAAAGTCCAATTACCTGCCCATATACCCGAACTGTAAATTCATTGTCAAAATGTTCCTCGCCTAGCCCTTTAACCAGGGCCCTCCGAACTGTGTTTGATAGTGGCTTCAAAATTATGTTCCACCTCTCTGGTTTTACTGCTCCTCGAAATGCCATTTGCCTATTTTCCTTAGTGTGAAAGGTGATGATTCTTGACTCCATTGTTGCTCGAAGACTCTTAGCAGAGCTATCTTGATTTTGACAAGTTTTGGAGGAGTATTATTTTAGTTTCCTTCTTAAAGCTGCACGAAGCCGATAAAAACTCTCAGATCAGCTTAATTGTGATGTGAATTTTGGAGGCATGTGAATTTGTGAACCTTAATATTTCATAATTATTGGGTACATCTTCTCAAGGAGACAGTTGTCTCACAACTTAATCTAATTTAAGGTGAAGGTGCTTGGTTTTACAAGCTTAGAAAGGTGACGATAGCCTTTAAGTAATAATTGATCCATGAGATTCTTTACCTGAGACGATGGCGTAAGGTTGAGTACCTTTTCTTATTGGAGGATTCTTTTACTTTTATGGAATGAATTCAAATACATTTTAAAAAACTTTCCCCCAAAAATTAAGTATTTAAAGGGGAGATTATATGTTTTAAAGGGAATATCTTACTACTCGAGGGTAAAAAGTTTTGAAAAGGTTTGGTACCTGTTATATGAATATTGATTATATTTTCTATATTCTGGATTGGGAAAGGATTCTAGTCTAAGGAGAGGCTTATTTCTCCACCTTCTTGATCCCATCCTGATGTATATGACTAATGGTTATCATTTGGAGACTCATTTTTCCTTAGTGAATTATTGATGAATATCAAATCACCTTCTATTTCTAATTGCTTCACTCCCATGGATCCAAATTTTTAAAAGCTTTTGACCAAGCTTTGAATTCTACCCAATTAACAATTTTAATACCAACAGGGACATCACCTACTGCTAATTCTTTTCTAGCATTTGATACCAGCCTTCCCTGGTTGCCCCTAGAAGCCCCGATAGGCTTAAACCTACCATCCTTTGGTGATTTCCATTTATTTTCCTCAACTAGATCTAAAAGAGACTTGACTCATGAACTCTCTAGCTGACAAAAAGCTTAGAGAAAATCTAGCTTTGGATAAAAATTCTAACGTAGCTATTAAAAGGAATCTAGATTTCTTAAACTTCATAGGGATTGTATCCCATGTTTACTTTTTTGCCTGCATTGTCCAATTATGTCAAAGAAATCCCATCTGCCCCTAGATTAGCTAGTTCGTCTGCTCTCTTGTTACCTTCTCTGTAAATGTGATTAATTGATATTTCTTGAAAGAAATCACATAGGGTCAAAGCTTGTGAAAGGAGAGAGTTTAATCTCCAATTTGGAGTCACTTTTTTCCTTAGTGTATTAATAATTATTGTAGAATCACCTTCAATTTCTAAGTTCTTTAATCCCAAGGAAACACATTTTTGAAGACCCTTTATTAAAGCATAAAGTTCTGCCCAATTATTTGTTTCCTCTCCAATAGGAGCTACAAGTGCTGCAATTTTCTTACCTTCATGGTTGTGTATACAACACCCAATGCCTGCAATTCCCAAGTTTCCTTTGGAAGCTCCATCAAAATTAAGCTTGTGCCAGTTATTCTTTGGAGGCCTCCATATGCATTCATTTCTTTTTGACAATATTTTCTGAGGATTTGAGCCTATAAAAGGTGGTAAGACTAAACCCTCCCATTTTCCCCTCATTCTTCTATCCCATTGACTCATTCTTAGATCTATTTTCTGGATTTTGATTATATTACTATTCATTTTTTCTATGATTGTTGCTTCAATTTTATTGCATAGTTGTTCCCATTCCAATTTTTATTCTCTGAAAATTCTTCTATTACGTTCTTTCCAAACTTCCCATATTAATATAGATGAGGAAATAGTCCATAAGTTTGCATAAATGCTCTTTTGTTTAATGATTGGCCATGCTTGCATCATGGCCTTAAGGGTTTGAGGAAAGGCAGAGGACCATCCTAAGTTCCCTTTCAACCAATTCCAACGTTGATTTGTGAAGGGACAATTCAGAAATAAGTGGTCTCCATCTTCCTCCTCCTTTTCAGATAGGGGACATCGGCTTGGGCCTGAGAAACCTAATTTCCTAAAATAATCGGCTGTTAAAAGTCTGTAGTTTAGAGCTAGCCATGTGCAAAAGCCTGCTTTTGGAGAACATTCCTTGCCCCAACATAGGTGAATTGGTAGAGAGGTTTTAGGTCTATTATAACTTTGGGAGATGATCCTGTACCCATCCTTTGTGTTATATTCACCTATTTTTGATCCATCCCAGAATAATTTATCTATTGAGTTGTTTAACGATATTTTTCTATTTTTGAGAATATCTTTAATTGCTGATTCTTCAGAAGCCGAGATCCCAAATTCTTTCAAGGGTTTCTAGACCCAATTCCTTTCTTTGAGGATGAGGTAGTCTTTGAGATAGAGACCAATCTTTTCCTTTAATGAATTTATAAGAACTGGGTTATTTAGTTTCCTAGATATTACCTCATAACCTCCCCATGAGTCATCCTAGAATAAAACCTCCTCCCCCATCCCCGGGCTCCAAGTTAATTTTTCCAAAATAATAAACCTACATTTCACCATAAAATTCCAAATTCTTGATCCTTTTGGGGGATGGGATTCTCTAAAGATGTTAATGGGTGAATAATCTCTCAAGTATTTGTGAATAAGTATTTTTTCCCATTTTGCCTCAGGGTTTCTAAAGAGCCTCCATAGTAATTTGGCACCTAGGGCTTTCCCTTGATCCCCTAAGTTTTTAAGGCCCACTCCTCCTTCCTCTTTAGGATTACAGATGTTTTCCCATGATATTAATAGAATTTTCTTATTTTCATTACTTCCTTGCCAAAAAAATGTCCTTAAATGTTTTGTAATTTCTAATTTTTTATTTGAAGGTAAGTCCATACATGATAACTGATATATTGGCATTGCTGCCAATACAGATCTAACCATAGTAGTTTGACCGACAGAGGATAACCATCTACCTTTCCATGAGCTCATTTTGATTTTAATTTTGTCTATAATAGGATCCCATATATTTTTTATCCTATTGTCCTTGACTAAGGGAAGACCTAGATATTTACATGGAAGCTTACCCTCCTTGAATTTGAGGATTCTACAAATGTCATCTTTAGTTCCTGTATTGGTATTAAAAAAGAATATTTCTAATTTATCTGGATTTATTTCTTGTCTAGAAGCTTTTGAGTATGTTCCCAAAATCCTTTTAAAGGCTCTTGCCTCCCTTCGATTACTTGCTCCATATAAAAGAGTGTCATCAACAAAATGTTGATGAGTGGTAAGCTCTAGGTCACTGGTAATGGAGATTCCCTCAATTGCTTCATTATTCCTCTCCTTTGTTATTTCCCTTCCTAGAGCTTCAACCATGATTATAAAGAGGAATGGCGAGATTGGATCTCCCTGTCTAAGTCCTTTAGATATGCCAAAAAATCCTTATGGGGTTCCATTTACTAGGACTGAAATCTTAGGAGTAGATATACACTCAAAAATTAAGCTAATCCAACTCTTGGTAAAGCCAAATGCTTCCATACATTTGCATAGAAACCTCCAATCCACCTTGTCATATGCTTTTCTGATATCCAATTTGATTAGCATACTAGGGTTTTTATTTTTAAGGATGGAGTGAATAGCTTCTTGAGCTATGATTACCCCATCAAAGATGGATCTTCTTGGAACAAACCCGGTCTGTTCTTCACTAATTATTAAGGGGAGAAGTTTTTGTAGTCTAAGGGCCATAGTTTTAGTAAAAAAATTATATAAGGTATTACATAAGGCTATAGGTCTAAAATCATCAAGGCTCATGGGTTTCTCTTTAAGATTGAAGATCACTTCTTACCAGGAATATAAAATATCATATTGTTACAATGAAACATTTTTTATGAACTAGAGAAGAAAATACATTATTATAAATGCTATAATGGTTCTTTATTTCATACATTAAATTCTGACTTCATCATCATGTTTCACAACATTCACTATCCATCTACTATATATTCACACTTGCACACCTTCACACTTATTTCATACATCATCCTTGCATCATACAAAATGATTTGAACATATAGATATCCTCCACAACTTACAACTATATCAATTAGGTGTGCCTAGTTAGATGAAATGTGTACTACACAAATTATCGACCAAGAACTCTATCTCCAATTCCCTGTAGAAGGAAATCAAGATTTGTAAAGTATCAAACCAAGTTGACACAATCTTCCAGCACTCCCAAAACTTTGCATTAATTATTGTGTGCTAGAACATGGTCCCAAAATAATTAGTTAGCTCTAGAATATAGAACATGCGAAGCAAGCCAATTGTCCAGCCTTAATTCATGACAGAAACCACCAAAAACACTTGCAATGTACAACATATTATCACCAGACATCAACAAAACATATTTGAAAGCTATAGAATATAACCATCTTCGATGGAGGAATGTGCATCATTCCATCAGCGAATACTTTGTCTCTATACAATAGACCAATACTTTTAAGTTGACTTTTGGTTTCGTAGCTTGTTGTTTATGTCAATTTTAGTCAAATTTCTAACATTTAATCTAGTTATTTTTATTTTCATATCGATAATGATTGTTTGAGGATGAATGTTGTAAATGGTGAATGCATAAATCTCTAGTTTGGATTTTAGACTTAGATCTAATTTTCCTACATTACAATGGCATTAAATCATTAGTTCATCTTAGATTGTCCTCTTTGCATTTTCCCATCTATTACAATCGAAACCTCTTGCACATTCTTACCATCTACTACTTCCTCTTCTCCATCAATTAATATCATTAATATAAAGATAAGAGATCTCCAAAATAATCTTAATATACAACCTTAAATCATGTAAATAATCTATTGTTAGTCACTACCTATGTAAATAGAGACTCATATTTTTAACCCTTAAAAAAATAATTCTCAATCCTATATTTACAATTAATTAGCACCTTGGAAACTAGGGCAACAAAGAGGAACCTATATTTACAATTAATCATCACCTTGGAAACCATGGCAACAAAGAAAAAATAGGGCTATCCTATGACTTTGGAGAGTTTTGATTTTTTAAGATATATTTTCTGATAAGTTTTCTTTCTTTTTTCTGATTGCTGGGTTAGGTATTTGTAGAGGTTTTGAACTTTTTTACATTTACAAATTTAAAGGAAAGAAGGGTTGGTTTTTTTATTCTTTTCCTAAAAGACACCTAGAACATATAGGAAGGTGACAAACATTTCACCTACCTTGTCTATACTTACATTTTGCACACATGTCTACCAGCACAATTGGTAGACTACAACATTTCATGATATGCCTCATCCTTCCACCAGATGGATTATCCTCCTCCAACATACAAATTTTTTGTCTGCTTCCTCCACTTTTTCATGCTCACCACTTGTAAATTCATAGATGACACAGACCTCTATGGATACCCACCTCAGTCCCATTGATGTGAGTTTTTTTCCACTTACACAACATGTAGGACTAAACACTCAATTCTTTGAGAAACATAGAGCATTAAACCCTCTCTTCAATAAAGTCATCTCCCATGCTAAGCTTTGCAATGAAGATCATGGAATGACTCCAAGGTTCTTTACACTTGTGGATATATAACTCAGTTGAAATGATGTGATTTTCTGGTTAATCACTTAGGTAGGCTTTCGTAAGTCATTCAAGGATGTCAACTTACTTGTACTTCTGACGATTTGGCTTCACAATGTGCAATACAAATATAACCGTCATTTATATCACTTCCAAATTTTATCTTCAACTCCTACTATATAGACTACTTCTACTTCTAACTATAAATGGGAAGACTAATGGATGGACTAGGACTCCTACCAAATGGAGGCTTGCCTATGACTTCCAACTCCAACTAGCACAAATCTTCAAAGGATCTCAAATGGTTTTCCTATCAATAACTTCCCCTTAATCCAAATTAGAGTAAAAATCAAGGATCCAATGCCAATTGAACTTGAGCACAACTACTAGATTACCAGACAAGGCACCCTTGCATCTACAAGGAGATAGTGACCTATTTTATAGAGTCAACCAATCAAACATCCACCAATTTCACCAGACAATCTATCTACTTTTACTCTTACTTTAACAACTTTGAAATAAAATCCTATTTTAATTAAGAGATGTAAGGAACCATGCAAAGACACCAAAATGATTATGTATATCAACCAGGCAAGCCACAATAATGAATAGAGAACAATTTTGATAGTATTTTGGTAACAATTCTCTAACATAACTCTCTTTACAAATGAAAGCAAATGGCCTTATATAGAGGCTCAAGTAGAACAAGTGACCAAGATTAAGAGGCAAAAATATGAAATTAGGGGACCAGATTACATCTCATAAACTTTAATTAGGGTTACCATAATTACCAATTACATAAGGGCACCAAATTTGTGGGCCAATAAGAAAATTATAATAATTTTTCCAACCAATGAGAACATAGGACACTTGGTATGATATGATTGCACATGCTTGAAAGAGGAATTTTGATTGGAGGAGACAACCAACTTCCACCCCATCATCCTTATCTTGTTATTTGATCTTTTGATGAAGGGAAGATATCCTTTAGATACTCTTGAACCTTGTCCACCTCTTTCCATGAACACCCTACCAATCTGCAGGAGCATACCCCCCAACTAGTAGTAGCGCCCCTACCAACTTGAGTCCTTAGGAATTTTCTCATTGCCATGTCTTGAACTTTCTTGCTTGTACTTGTACATTTGATATCTCGATCTTGAAATGATGAAGCCTTCATGTACTTGAATCTTGAACTTGCCCTTGATCTTGCCTTGAGCATGGTGTGAACTCCCTTGCCAGTTGAGAGACTTGAACCTTGCATCCTCCTTCCTGTCAACCCTACCAAGTTGTGAGAGGACCCTCACCAAGTTGCAAGAACTCCCTCGCCAACCTAAAAATGGAAAAGAAACAAGTCACTCTATTTCATTTGATAAAGTATTTCTAATAAAACTTTGAAAATAATATTTGGTCAAGCTAATTGAGTTAGGATTATTGTTGCATTTTGTTCAACTAAATTTCCCAATAAAAAAATATGAACTTATCCACATGATCTAGGCAAAAAATATGTTTAATGGATGTAATTTGATGCCCTAGGAGCTAGATAAATGCTGTCAAGATTGCAATGCACCTAATCCAAATTCGGATTTGCTTAAATCTTTGATTTTCTAGGCATGAAGAAGATGAGAATTGCTCAAAAGGTAGGTGAAAATGAATGCCAAGATGATGTCTTCAAACCCCAAGACCAATTCACCACCTCTAGAAGTCTTCAAACTTGAGAAAATTGTATGAAAATGGCCAACTAAATCATCAAAACAAAATCATCCATGGCTGGAAATATATTTCCAGAAGTAATAATCATAAAAATTTCTCTTGGAAACAATGAGAAATGATGCCCAAATGCCTTTTAAAATATCCATCTAATTGCCCAAAATGGACGACTTGCTTGGGGGAAAAAGAAATAAAATTAAATCATATCGCCTTGGATTAAATTCACCTCAATTAATTCCCACCCTTGATTAAATTGGATTGATTGTAATTTGGACCAAAATTATAATAATTAAATTTCCATGAATCTTAAATCTCTCTCCACTGAAACTTGGAAACATGGGCCTCAAAATTGTATTGATTTTAACAAAATTATGGATTTAAATTAGCCAAATCCAAAACTGACATAGGCCCCAAAATTAAAATTTCAAAAAAGATCATGTAGCCCCCTAATTAAATTTTAAACTCTCCCAATTGTGGACCCAATAACTTGCCTTGGATTTCACACCAATTAAGCCTTAAAATATGTTGGCAAATAGATTTCTCTTCTTTTTCTCAAATGAAATCAATCAAAACCCTATGCCTTTGAAGACAAACAATTTATCAACAGCTGGGTAAGCATCAAAAATTGCTTCCCTTTGAATTTTGAAGGTTCAGCTCCCTTGCAAGATGTTCAATGAATTATCAACATAAAAAGAAAAACATACACTTTTAACAAGAAAGTGTGGAAGGAAACGCTCAAATACTCTTGGGTATTGAGGAAATTTTAAGAATTAACAAATAACAACTTCACATTCTGAAGAAATAGAGATCTACTAATTACTTAAAAAAAAAAAAAGACACCTAAGAAACCACTCAAGAATAAATAACTAGCATGAAACTGAAAGTGACGAAGTATAAATAATACATGCACAGATATAAATGTATCAATTCTCAAAGTAACCAATACATTCCAGCTTTTGATTCAAAGGTCTAAATCAGATCATGCATCTATATATTCATATATGATCAGATCAAAGTCTAACCAAAACAAGTCACAAATTGTTTCAAAAATTAAAAGACTATTCTAACCATCTACTTAGGAAAACTATCTATTTATCTATCTGTATTTTCTAACTCTTAAATAGTTTAATGCTCCAACATTTATAGTTTAGGTCGGAGAGGGCCTCCAGAAAAACTCAGCTTCTCAGACACCAGAAAAACTGTTAAAAACTAGTTATACAACTTAAACGAGAGTTTCAAAACACATGTCTTTTTAAAACAGAAAGAAAAGTAAATGCTATCTCAAAAAATGCTAACTGTCTCCAGGGCCCTCTATCGTGGTAGTTTGTATGAGCTTCCAGGATCGGAACACGTTCACCAATTCCTGGGCTGGCTGGGAATGCAAATTCTTTAGACCTGTCAACTTTTCCCGAGTTGCATTCTTTTCCCATCTCAACTCCTTGATTCTCTCCACCTACTTAGGTAACTGCCCCTATTCAGTAGCAACATGGATTCCAGGTCTGCTATTTTGGTGAAGTCCTGAACTACTGGTGCTTCCTTTTCATTGAGAGTGTTCATAGTATCTGTAAAGATCTTGACCATGGCATCTGCGTCTCTGTTACCTTCACCAATTTGTAAAATGCCTGATGATGGATTTACTATCTCAATGTCCTCGAGGGAATTTTCATGCATATCTAATATCTCTTCCTCTATTTGCTTGGCTTGAGAAATCGTAGCTTTAAACATTGTGTTTTTCCAACCAAAATTCTATTCCAGGATAAACAACATATAGGGATCTACCAATTTCATCGGGTTTTCTGCTAAAAAATGAGTCACACCATATGTTTCTAATTCTTGAACTTGTATGACAATTGCCGCACATTTCTCTACCTCCATTTCCCAGCTTGGGACCAGAGTTCAAACCTCACTGAGTAACCCTTCTCTAGCTAAACAGGTAGATATGGATTCTCATATGAAAGAACTCCCTTCATTGATCACACTATTTACCTAGGAATTCATGACCTCCATCAGAGTTCTACCCTGGTGCATCTTCTTTATGAGCCTTTGGCTTTCGACTGAATTGGGATCAAAATTTTGTGGGGACTGGGTTAGGGGTAGCGCTCCAACATCTGTGAGTGAGGAGAGAAACTTGACCATGGTTGACATGAGTTGTTTTAACTCACATTTCTCTTTCCCATCTTTTTGTGATTGATTCAACATTTGATCAGCCAAGAACTTAAAAATATGGTCCTTTGAATCCCTGGTCAAAACCCCTAATTCCATATTCATGATCTCAAAATCCTCTACCCCTGGTTCATAAGTTTCTCCTTTAGGCTTGAAAGTTGCTATCTCCGCTATTACTTTTCTAGTGGATGGATTGGTGGAGAGTCTTGCATCTATTTTCATCCTCTTAGCTTTAGGGGTCCGGGTAGCATACTTGGTGAAAATTTCTTTCACAGGCAGTGAAACAGGTTTATAACAATTCCTCTTACTTACTATTTCCGTCAGCCAAGGAGGAACTGAACCAGTCATTATCCGGTTATTAGGTATTTTGACAGGAGTGCTTTCAGCCTGAATTACTTTGGTATTGTTGGTAAGAATCTCTTGAACCTTTTCCTGTTGATCTAGTGGAAAAGAGATATCCTCATCATTTATCTCAACATCCAAATAGTCAAGCCCTAAAGACGCCATTTGAGAATGCCTTTCTGATCTTGTTCTAGGTCTCAATCTTGGTGCAATTAGATGCCTGTTGGAAATCACCTTTCTTCTAGGGGATGTGATTTTACCTGCATTTGGAACCATAGAAGACATATTAGATGAATCATGTTTCATATTTTCTAGAGCTGATCCAGTACTACACCTTTAAAGAGGGGGGTTCTTTTCTCCTTTCCTTCTCTTCTCTTTTAACCAGGTTTTTGTAACCCCAAATATGGTTCGGGATCTTAACTTTATGTCATCTTCCTCTTTCCTATTCCAATCTATAACTAGTGGAATTCTTGCTTCTATATTGATGACATCTGAACCCTCGGCTTCAGAAATATCCTCTTCTATTCCCTCTATATTAAATTTTATTGCAATAACTTGATCTGTGGGACTACAAGTCTTGAGTGATCCCATTCCCAGACTGCCTCTTCATTACTAAGATCTTCCCATAAATCTTCAAGGTGTGAAATGGGTGATGGATAGTTACTTAGACTTAAAACTTGTCTAGCAAAGCCCTTGTTGTCAAAACCTCTTCTTAACTCATAGAAGGGCATGTGGAAACTTAATAGATTGCTTCTTATTACTGAAGCATCCATCATACTATTACAGGCCAAGTTGCCAATCTTAGTCGGAAACATTTCTTCTAGTAGGGTATTTTTAAGAACTATGAACAATTTCCTGTAGACCTCTACCAGTATAAAACAATCAAAAGAAAATCTTGGGAGTCTAAGAGGTTCTTCATCAAAGCATCCAACCCGGATGTAAGTAAAACATGGAAATTGAATATAAAAGCTTCCGAAGGCTTGAACCAATTTCTGCACATCCAATGAAACTCTTTGGTTTGGAACTCTTGCCAGTTGTTGACACAATTTTCCCTTAAAAACATCATGAACCTTCCTGTAGTCTTCCAGAATCTTATCTTTCCTTAGTAAGGGGCAGTACTCATAGATGGAAAGATCCTCATTCCAAGGGACATGTTGAATGGGTGATAAATCCTATGTGCATGCCAAGAAATATATCAAATAAGAAGACATAAAGAACTCCTTCTTAATGGCTTGGGCTTGTTTAAGCTGGTCCCTGAGGGAGCTGGTGATAATCTCCACCCAATCAATATGTTGACTCCCTTCCAAGACTATTTTGACAAAATGAAACATCCATTCCTCAAAGAGGAGAGCCTGTTCTGAAGCTTTTATCCAGTGAAGTAAAACTATTACATCATGAATGGGTGGCTTCATATGATCTTTAGTGAGAACTTTAGGTAACATCCTCCTTTATAATTGGTTTGAGTCCACTTTTGGGCCACATGGCTATGGTTTTTATCTATGTTTTCTCTATACTGGGCTAGAGATTGGGTGGGAGTGAAACTGACAAGGGATTCCTCTGGGATTTTAAAAATAGTCATGATAGTTTTTCTATTAACTAGCACAAGGATTTGGCCTTCTGCATTCATTATACACTTGGTTTTAACATCATATCTGTTAACACATTGCTGAATCAACTCTGGGCACACAACTGCCGGGGGGAAGGCAACAACTTCCAATAACCCACTAGACAGAACTTCCAAACTAAACTCTTCCACTACACAGTTTTTGAGGTCAATTGCCATTTTTTCTACCGATACCCCTAACAAGTCTATATCAGTGATAACAGGGGCACGACACTCCATATTTTTGACATTCCTGAAGAAATGCATAGTGGACCTCATCTCTCCCAGAGGAATAAAAATAAACCCCCCCTCTTGAATCAATGTTATCAAACAACATAGAAAATGAAAAAGAGCTTTAGGAGCTACCTGATTTTCACAGACCCAGAACAATGTCCTGCTTAGCTGAGACTCCATAGAATTATAACAGGAAGAGAAAACTTACAGAGCTATTTATATGTTTGAAAGATTGTGCCCTGAAAATCCATCTTTAATGAGCATTAATCAGAAACATTAATTTTAAATGATGCGAATAGTAATGACTCAGCCGCAAGATGTCCTTGAAATTTACAAACATTAATGCTACCATTAATCATCCCATAAGCCATATCTCTCACTCATACTAGAAATCACACTAATCATAACCCATAATATTATCTATGGCATGCCCCATGGATCCCGTCAAATCTGGACTGTCCAGAATAATAACTCAACCATACTTCACCATCAACTCATGTCATTTATCCCATCAGCTATCATGTTACTTATGACTCTACCCACCAACTGTCCTTGAACCTCTTTGAACTACTTTGAACCAGGGTTCAAAGGAGTTCAAAGTGGTTCACCACAAAATGATGACATAGGCCGGAGCCCACCTGCATGAAACAAGTGTTAGAAAATAAATCATTCATTGAACTTCTTTGAACTACTTTGAATCGGGGTTCAAAGAGGTTCAAAGTGGTTCAAATGCATCAAGAGCCTTGGAAAAGACTAAACCAAGGAAAGCCAAAATTGAACTTGATGAACTTGAGGGCTTGAACTTGACTGCTTGAAGGGCGTGAACACTAGGAGGATTACCAAAAGGAAAGACCATCAAAGGAAACACGTTAAATGAACTTCAAGACAAAGAACTAAAAAAGGGTCACAGAAACTTCATAATGGAAACTCTAACTGACCCTAACATCGACTCTAATTGGGGACTACATATTGCTCAATGTGCAGAGAACTTTGAATAACTGGTTTCTCAGAAAAGCTAACAAAGGGAAAGAAAGACAAACGACAATGATACACCAAAAAGGAAAGCAAGGAAAAGCTACCTAATATGTACATGGGTATTGACTGGGTATACGATTAGAGCTTGTATAATTTGAGATCTTGCCCATTATAAGTAAAAGGAAGATTCACACCATCTAGGTATGACAATCGAAAAGCATTTGAATTGAGAGTTTCAGAAATGAAAAATGGTCCTTTCCATAAAGACTCAAATTTCCCATGAGAACCTTTGGGTACTCGTCTTTTATCCCATAGAAGCACTTCATCTCCTTTGATAAAGCTACAAGGCTGAGCTCGCATGTCAAAAATTTGTTTTACCTTCAATTGATGCTTTGTAATATGATCAACTAAATCCTCTCTTTCTTCTTCCAATTTACTTAAATACATGACACGTTTCTCCAAAGGATCGTTGAAGTACTAATCTTCAATGACAACTTGAAGCTTAGCTAAGGAGAGTTCCAAAGGTAGGGATACATGTACCCCTATCCCATATACTAGTTCAAAAGGAGCCATCCCAATTGCTCACTTTAAAGTAGTTCGATCCACCCGTAGAGCTTCATACAGCTTCTTATGCCATTCACGGGGGTTGTCATCCATCAATTTTTTCATTATTGCCACCAGGTTCTTATTACTAGATTTTGCTTGACTATTTCCTTGCAGGAAATAGTCAAAAGAATGAGCTAGATATATGCCATGCTCATAAAAAAAAGCTGAGGTCTCCTTAGAGGAAAAATATGTAGCATTGTCTGCTACTATCTTAACCGGTACCTCGAACCTGACAAAAATATAATTCAAGAGGAACTCACACACTACCTGAGAGTTTGCCTTCCTAGTGGGGACTGATTTGACCCACTTTGTAAAATAATCAGTGGCTGTGAGAATATAAATATGCCCAGCCCTCGATGGTAGGTTCAAAGGTCCCACAAAGTCTATTCCTCATTTCTTGAAGGACTCCTCAACAATTACAGGTTTAAGAGGCAGGGCGGTAAGATGAGGTCTCCTAGTGAAAAGTTGACATTTTTCACAATTGCGAACATATTGGTATGCGTCTTTGAACATGCCAGGCCAGTAAAAGTGATTCTAAAGAATTTTAAATGATGTTACGGTTGAGGAGTAGTGACCCCCACAAGCCTCATCATGAAATACCTTAAACAATTCTTTTTGCTGCTCAACATCTACGCATCTGAGAAAGGTTTCATCTATGCTCCTCTTGTATAGAATTCCCTGGGATATCACATATCAACTAGCCTTCATTTTCAGGTTACGCCTCTCCTTTGGATTTACGTGATTAGGACACTCACCATAGGTAAGAAAATAAGCCATGTCAGAAAACTAGGGGTCCGTTAGACTAACTAGAAACACCATGGGTACTTCATTAATTTTTTTAGTCGGTTCACCATTCTCTACTATCAACTTGCATAAACCTTTCCCCCTTACCAAATTGGTTGGCTTGAGAATCATGTCATACTCTTGAATTTTTTCTATCCAAACTTCTCTATTATTCATACCAATATCCCTTTGAGTTTAAATACTTTTCACCACAGTATCAGGCATGAAAACTATACAATGGGAATGCAGTATATAATACCTGAACTGTTTCATTGCTTTTACCATGACAAAGGTGTGTTTTTCCATCTGGGAATACTTGATTTCATGTCTTTTTAGGGGTGTGCTCATAAAGGCTATGGGTGCTTCTTGTCCCTTCTCATCATTTTTTGTTAGTATACTTGATAGAGTATGCTTGGAGGCATAACAATAAATGATAAAGTCCTTTTTTAAATTAGGACTCTTTAACACAGGCGCTTGAGATATTGCATCTTTAATATCATTGAAAGCTTTACACCCATTTTCATTCCACTTAAAGGGGACCTTCTCACTCATCATATCAACCATATGCTTAGTAATCTCTGAAAACTCAGGAATGAACGCTTGCAAAAAATTCACCTAGCCAAAGAAGGATTTCAAACCACTCCTGTTTGACAGTAGACTGAGCTACTAGATTTCCTTAACCCGCTCGAGATCAATCCAGATTCCATCTTTTGAAACAATATGCCCAAGCAATTTACCTTCCTCAACAGAGAAAGTTGATTTCTTGGGGTTCAGGGAGATGCCGTGATTTTTGCATCTTAGGAGCACCGTCTTGAGATCCTTGAAGTGTTGACTTCTCTTCTTTGAAAAGACATTAAGATCATCCAAGTATACCACTATAATTTTGTTTTGGAGATCCTCAAAGGAAGAATTCATTGCCCTCTGGAAGGTTGCACCTGCGTTGATCAACCCAAATGACATACGACTATATGCATAAGTTCCCCATGGGGTGATGAAAGCCATTTTATGCTGGTCACTTTCTGCCACACTAATTTGGTTGTATCTAGAATAGCCGTCTAGCATAGACATGACTTTAGATCCTGAAATAGGTTGAAGAACATTCTCCATCAAAGGTAGGGCATAGTTATCCTTTAAACTTTCTTGGTTTAGGTTACGAAAATCAACACAAATCCTAATTTCCCTATTCTTCTTTCTCATAGGAACTATATTGGTGATCCAATTTGAATGGTGGATGGGTTAGATAATCCTAGCCTGTAACATTTTTTCCACCTCTCTCAATATGGCTTCAGACACTTTCAGATTATAGTTCCTTAATTTTTGGTGAAAAGGGGTGACACCAAGCTTCAAAGGGATTTGATGTTGAAATAGGCCTCCTCTAAAATTCTTCAAGTCTTCATACCCCCAAGAAAAGACATCTTTGTATTCTATAAGTAACTTCCTCAAGTTTTCTTTTTCAGACAAGGTACAAGTCGGACTAATAGAAATCCATTTTGGGTTATCTTGCTCTCCTATATCAATCTTGTCGTACTCTTTAGAATTATGCACATGAGATATCTTCTCTTTGATGGCACTATCATCCTTTCTTCTGAACAAATGTTCTAATGAGATGAGGCCCTTGGGAATTTTATTTCCTTTCAGCTGAATCACTCCATCACTATCTACAACATCTTGGGGACTTCTTTGCACTCACTATTAGATCCTTCAAAAAATACATCAGAAAAACCTGCGGCACACTCTAGGAAATCTCTTAGCTGGGAGTCATTATCAAGGACCTATTTATATTCCACATTATCAGGTATCCTTGGCTTGTAAATCATCTCAATTTGATAATTTTGAGTTTTAAAATCAGGATGAGGCAACAACAGAGAAGCTGATACCGAAAATGCATCCGCTTTGGTGTTCTGATTTCTTCGTATAAACTATATAGAGAAGGCATCAAAGAAGTCCAGATCATCCCATACCAAGTTCCTATAGTGCTTTAACCTCTCATTCTTAACATAGAATTTCCCTCTCACCTGCTTTACGATTAACTCAGCGTCACCTTTTACAACCAATTTCTTAACTCCCCTCAGTTTTGCCTCTTCCAATCCAAGTAGTAAGGCTTCATACTTTGCAGTATTGTTAGTATTTTTGAAATCTAACTTGAAAGAAAGAGGAATACATTCTTTATTAGGAGGGAAGATAACTACACCCGCACCCAAACCTGAATTGGAATAGTTGTCGTCGAACTCCATCTTCCATATATCCTCTCCTTCTTGGGAAGAAGTTTCACCATGCTTCTCAAGATCAGCCATAATGACATAATTTCCAAAATGACACTCCTCATACAGGATTTGAGCCTTTGGATTATCCGAGGGCACCACTATATATTTATTTTTAGGCTCAGGTTCTAGCTTTACTTTCTTCTTACCAATTGGGATCATGGCTTCTGACCAGTCCATCTTAATGTCTCCTCCAAGATCTTTGCAAAAATTTCTATTGAGAAACATACCATAGCTGGCTGGGATATCTACTACCAAGATAGTCAACTTCAAATGCTTGTCGATGTATGCTACAAGAACGACTTGGGCATCTTTGACCTGACCCATTAATGATACTTGTTTCCCATCCATAGAATAACAATGGCCATAAGTTTTAGTCAAGGTGAGACGTAGGGCTCTTGCGACCGGAGCATGCATAATGTTATTTGATGCACCAAAATCAATAATGTAATTACTAAGTTTCTGGCCATTCAGCAACAAGGAGATGTAAAAGGGATTAGGTTTCCTTTCTTCTATTTCACTTTCAATTGTATTAACAAAGGGGAAATCTTCTAGTGTCTATGGAGTGTCTTGAGGCTTAAAAACAAGAGGTTCCTCAATGGTAGTAGTCTCACCTATGAGAGGTTTATCTAACTGAGGGCTTGAACTTGACTCCCCTTTAACATATTTCACTAGTTTGTCCAACTCTTTAGGATTCATTTTGAGGTATTCTGCAGGGGAAATAGAGATTGTGGTTGTTTTACAAAATTCAACAAAGTCAAAAGGAGAAGAAGGAATTGGAATACCTCTTGGTAAGATCTTCACTTTAGGACCCTTTGGACATGCAAGAGTCTATCCATTTCTAGCTTCTTTACATTTGGCATCAGCATTAGAAGCAATTGAACCAGGAACAAACTTTTGCGTTCTCTAATTTCTCATTAGGATTACACAAGAAGGATCTTGCAGGGTTGCCAGAACACTTCCACCTCTGTCAGAGCCTGGCTCATACTCCAAGTAAAAAGAACTAGATAAACCAATATCAGGTGAGTCTTTCTCTTCCCGCAACTCTTCTATACCAATGGTATCCTTTGTGGCATTGATTTGAAGAAACCTTAACCAATCAAGACAAGACTCTCCATCATGATCGGTCGTTAGATGAAAGGAACACATTGTTTCCCTTGGGGCAGATTTGATTTGTAATCTAGGTTGTGAACTTGGCAAAAGAGGAGTTTTTCCTTGAGGCTGAGTATATTGTCTTCAGCTAACATCTCGATAAGGGGATTGGTAAGGAGAACTAGTCTTATTCTATTGCCTCTTGAGCATAGCCATATCATTCATTAGCCTCTGCATCAAAGGGTCTGTTGTTGTAGAAGAGGAGGTACTTCCTGAAGCCTAAACTTCCCTCTTCCATTTTCTGGCCATTATGAGCATATCTTCCAGCTGAATAGCTTGTGCCTAGATGGCAACCAAATTGGCCACTCCATCTTTCAACAGGTGGAAACTTATATCAGGCAGGACAACATTCAAGAAGAAAATCTTCTTATTTTCATTACTTGGTGCAGAATTTGCTAGTATTCATTGTAGGATTCTGTTAAACTTAGCCACAAACTCCCACATAGGCTCGTACATTTCTTTCTTCATTTGACTAAGCTAAAGAAATAATGAAATCTTGTTATCAGGAGTTTTGAATCTTGTTTCAAAAGCATTCCTCATGTCATTCCAATTGGTGATTGAGCCATTGGGTAAATAACTAAACCAGTCAGCTGCAGTGTCAACCAAAGTTATGACAAAGAGTCTGACCACTACTTCTTTAGTAGGAACACTTATAACACCATAATTAGTATGAAAAGAACTAAGGTGATCATCATAGGTTACCTTTCCATCTCCACTAAACTTGGGTAAAACCTGATTAGTGTCTTTAGGCAAGTCTCCAGGTGGATTAGCTCCTAAGTTTAGTGGGCAAATATTTTGACCCCAAGGTTGATTGGAAGCCATGTTAGGTAACTAGAAATTCAAGGGCTGGATATTAAGAATAGTAGGAACCATAGTACTTGGTGTTACAATGGCTTGAAAAGTGGGCAGGACAGCAGGGCTAGGTGGAGGTGAAGAAGGTCTGCTAAATGTTTGGGTTTTCTTCTTCTTGTAGGTATTGAGATCAGGTATGAAACTAAGGTTCCTCAAAGCTTCAAAGTCCTCATCAACCAATCCCCTACTCCTATCACCTCTGGTATATCTTTTCTTTGCCAGCTTCAATATCTAAGAAATACCTTAATTCCTTGTTGGGGCTTGTGCAAGTCTATTTACTATAACTACTTCATGAGCAACTGGTATACCCCTCAGTCACTCAACTATTTTTCTTCCTTCTCAAGCACCTCTCAAACTTGATGAAACTGTTGATTACTACATCTAAATCTCCATGCTACTTCAGAAAGGCTTGAGATTATGTCTTCTTGCATGTCTCCAAATCCTAAATTAGGTTGAAGCATAGGAAACACATCATTGTGTGGCAACACCATTTTGTAGCATTGTAATAAATGGAGAACCTAGTATTTTATACTGGACTTCCCTAGTAGAGTCACCAAAAATCTGTTGGCAAACAGATTTGTCTTCTTCTTCTCAAATGAAATCAATCAAAACCCTATGCCTTTGAAGACAACCAATTTATCAACAGTTGGGTAAGCATCAGAAATTGGTTCCCTCTAAATTTTGAAGGTTTAGCTCCCTTGCAAGATGTTCAATGAATTATCAACATAAAAAGACACACATACACTTTTAACCAGAAAGTGTGGAAGGAAATGCTCAAATACTCTTGGGTATTGAGGAAATTTTAAGAATTAACAAACAACAACTTCACATTCTAAAGAAATAGAGATCTACTAATTACTTAAAAAAAAAAACAAGACACCTAAGCAACCACTCAAGAATAAATAACTAGGAAGAAATTGAAAGTGACTAAGTATAAATAATACACACACAGATATAAATGTATCAATTCTCAATGCATTCTTTTCCCATCTCAACTCCTTGATTCTCTCTACCTGTTTAGGTAACTACCCCCTATTTAGCAGCAACATGGATTCCATGTTTTCTATTTTGGTGAAGTCCCGAACTACTGGTGCTTCCTTTTCATTGAGAGTGTTCATAGTATCTGTAAAGATCTTGACCATGGCATCTGCGTCTCTATTACCTTCACCAATTTGTAAAATTCCTGATGGATTTACTATCTCAATGTCCTTGAGGGCATTTGCATGCATATCTAATATCTCCTCCTCTATTGCCTTGGCTTGAGAAATCACAGCTTTAAACATTATGTTTTTCCAACCAAAATTTTGTTTCAGGATAAACAACATACATGGATCTACCAATTTCATTTGGTTTTCTGCTAAAAACTGAGTCACACCATATGTTTCTATTTCTTGAACCTGTATGACAATTGTCGCGCATTTCTCTGCCTCCATTTCCCAGCTTGGGACTAGAGTTCAAACCTCACCAAGTAACCCTTCTCCAGCTAAACAAGTAGTTATGAATTCTTGTATGAAAGAACTCCCTTCATCGATCACACTATTTATCCAAGAATTCATGACCTCCATCAGAGTTCTACCCCAGTGCATCTTCTTTATGAGCCTTTGGCTTTCGACTGAATTGGGATCAAAATATTGTGGGGACTGGGCCAGGGGCATCGCTCCAACATCGATGAGTGAGGAGAGAAACTCGACCATGGTTGACACAAGCTATTTTAACTCACGTTTCTCTTTCCCATCTTTTTGTGATTGATTCAACATTTGATCGACCGAGAACTTAAAAATGTGGTCCTTTGAATCCCTGGTCAAAACCCCTAATTCCATATTCGTGATCTCGAAATCCTTTGCCTCTGGTTCATGAGTTTCTCCTTTAGGTTTGAAAGTTGCTATCTCCGCTATTACTTTTCCAGTGGATGGATCAGTGGAGAGTCTTGCATCTATTTTCATCCTCTTAGCTTTAGGGGTTTGGCCGACATACTTGGTGACAATTTCTTTCATAGGAAATGAAGCAGGATTATAACTCTTCCTCTTACTTACTATTTCTATCAGCTAAGGAGGAGCTGAACCAGTCATTATCCAGTTATCAAGTGTTTTGACAGAAGTGCTTTCAGCCTGAAGTACTTTTGTATTGTTGGTAAGAATCTCTTGAACCTTTTCTTGTTGATCTGGTGGAAAAGAGATATCCTCATCATTCATCTCAACATCCAGATAGTCAAGCCCTAAAGATGCCATTTGAGAATGTCTTTCTGATCTTGTTCTAGGGCTCGATCTTGGTGCGGTTGGATGCCCACTGGAAATCACATTTCTTCTAGGGGATTTTATTTTACTTGCATTTGGAACCATAGAAGACACATTAGATGAATCATGTTTCATATTTTCTAGAGCTGATCCAGTACTACGAATTTCAAGAGGGGGGTTCTTTGCTCCTTTCCTTCTCTTCTCTTTTAACTAGGTTTCTGTAACCCTAAATATGGTTTGGGCTCTTAACTTTATGTCATCTTCCTCTTTCCTATTCTAGTCTATAACCAGTGGACTTCTTGCTTCTGTATTGATGATATCTGAACCCCCGGCTTTAGAACTATCCTCTTCAATTCCCTCTATATTAAACTTTAACTGCAATAAATTGATTTGTGCGACTACAAGTCTTGAGTGATCCCATTCCCAGAATGCCTCTTCATTACTAAGATCTTCCCATAAATCTTCAAGGTTCCAACTGGGTGATGGATAGTTACTTAGACTTAAAACTTGTCTAGCAAAGCCCTTGTTGTCAAAACCTCTTCTTAACTCGTAGAAGGGCATGTGGAAACTTAATAGATTGCTTCCTATCACTAAAGCATCCATCATACTGTTATAGGTCAAGTTTCCAATCTTAACTGGAAACATAGAATGCCACTTTTCTTCTGATAGGGTATTTTTAAGAACTACGAACAATTGCCTGCAGACCTCTGCTAGTATAAAACAATCAAAAGCAAATCTTGGGAGTCTAAGAGGTTCTTCATCAAAGCCTCTGACTCGAATGTAAGTAAAACATGGAAACTAAATATAAAATCTTCCGAAGGCTTGAACCAATTTCTGCACGTCCAATGAAACTCTTTGGTTTGGAACTCCTACCAATTTTCAACACAATTTTCCTAGAAAAACATCATGAACCTTCCTGTAGTCTTCTAGAATATTATCTTTCCTTAGCAAGGGTTAGTACTCATAGATGGAAAGATCCTCATTCCAAGGGACATGTTGAATGGGTGATAAATCCTGTGTGCATGCCAGACAATATATCAAATAAGAAGACATAAAGAACTCCTTCTTGATGGCTTGGGCTTGTTTAAGTTGGTCCCTGAGGGAACTGGTGATAATCTCTACCCAATCAATATATTGACTCCCTTCCAAGACTATTTCAACAAAATGAAACATCCATTCCTCAAAGAGGAGAGCTTGTTCTGAACCTTTTATTCGGTGCAGTAAAACTATTACATCATGAATGGGTGGCTTCATATGATCTTTAGTGAGAACTTTAGGTAACCGGGATCCTCCTTTATAATTGGTTTGAGTCCACTTTCGAGCCACATGGCTACAGTTTTTATCTATGTTTTCTCTATACTAGGCTAGAGATTGGGTGGGAGTGAAACTGACAAGGGATTCCTCTGGGATTTATAAAAAAGTCATGATAGTTTTTCTATTAACTGGCACAAGGATTTGGCCTTCTACATTCATTATACACTTGGTTTTAAAATCATATATGTTAACACATTGCTAAATCAACTCTAGGCACACAACTGACGGGGGGAAGGCAACAACTTCCAATAACCCACTAGACAGAACTTCCAAACTAAACTCTTCTGCTGCGTGGTTTGTCAGGTCAATTGCCATTATTTCTACCGATACCCCTAACAAGTCTATATCAGTGATAACAGGGGCACGACATTCCATATTTTTGACATTCCCAAAGAAATGCATAGTGGACCTCATCTCTCCTAGAGGAATAAAAATAAACCCCCCTTCTTGAATCAATATTATCAAACATCACAGGAAATGAAAAAGAGCTTTAGGAGCTACCTAATTTGCACAGACCCAAAACAATTTCCTTCTCCTCAGCCAAGACTCCACAAAATTATAACGGGAAGAGAACACTTATAGAGCTGTTTATATGTTTGAAAGATTGTGCCCTGAAAAGTCATCTTTAATGAGCATTAATCAGAAACATTAATTTTAAATGATGCGAATAGTAATGACTCAGCAGAAAAATGTCCTTGAAATCCAAAAACATTAATGCTACCATTAATCATCCCATAAGCCATATCTCTCACTCGTGCTAGAAATCACACTAATCATAACCCATAATATTATCTGTGGCATGCCCCATGGATCCCGTCAAATCTGGACTATCCGGAATAATAACTCAACCATACTTCCCTGTCACCTCATGTCATCTATCCCATCAACTGTCATGTTACTTATGAATCTGCCCGCCAACTATGATTGAACCTCTTCGAACTACTTTGAACCAGGGTTCAAAGGAGTTCAAAGTGGTTCACCGCAAAATGATGACGTAGGCCGGAGCCCACCTGCATGAAACAAGTGTTAGAAAAATATTCATTCATTGAACTGCTTCGAACTACTTTGAACTGGTTCAAAGAGGTTCAAAGTGGTTCAAATGCATCAAGAGCCTTGGAAAAGACTTAACCAAGGAAAGCTGAAATTGAACTTGACGAACTTGAGGGCTTGAACTTGACCGCTTGAAGGGCGTGAACACTAGGAGGATTACTGAAAGGAAAGACCATCAAAGGAAACACGTTAAATGAACTTCAAGACAAAGAACTAAACAAGGGTCACAGACACTTCATAATGGCGACTCTAACTGACCCTAACAAAATACATCAAATTTAGCACACAAAGGTGCCCCCAAATTAATTTTGAATTTCACTTTGGCATTGAATTTTAATGTAAGATGGCCTCTTAGATTTTTTATTTTTTAAAATTACAAATTGGCATCAATTTTTCATTGAAACTTAAAATGGCATTGACTTTTTCAATTGTAAATTGGTTTTCCAATTGCATTGATTTATCTTGATTTTTTAAATGGCATTGATTTTAAATTATAAATTGGCATTAAATTTTTCTTGGAAAATTAAATATAAAATCCAACTCAAATTATCATTTGAAAATAAAAACATTTAATGGGTCATTTTGAAAGGAAAATTTGCCAAGTATAAAGATTTTTCCATTGAAATTGCCAAATTGCCAAGTTGATCTCTCCATCTTGCACAATCACCTCTACCAACTTGCAACACCACTTCTCCCAACTTGCAACACCACTTCTCCCAATTCATAATAACTTGCACAAGCCCACTTGCCAAGCTGTAAAGACTTGCATCCCAACTTGCAAAGATTTGCTTGCCAACTTGCAAGGGCTTGCTTGCCAACTTGAAACCATTTTATCTCCTTGCAAATTGCAATTTTCTTTAGCCAAAATAATTTTCTCAATAATAATAATCCCCCTTGGTTAAAAGGAAATTATTGTCTCATGTTGATCATACCATTTTGAAATATTGAACATCTCTCAAGTTAATTAAAATTTTGCCAAGATGCAAGAGCATCCCTATCAACTCGCAAGAACATGCTGACCAACTCGTAGGATCATACCTACCAACTCGCAAGAACCCTCTTACTAAACTATGAAAAGTAAACATTAAAATTGCAATTTTGACACTTTGAATTTAGATTTTTCAAAAATTATTGTATCAACTTTGCACGATTAAATTGCCCAAATTTACCTATCCATTTTCCACAATTTGCAAAATTTCACCAAATTTTCCAAAAAAATTCAAAGTCCACAAAATCCAAATTTTTTACTTAAAATGTCAAACCAAGATTGCTTATAACTCAAATTATCCAATCCATATCTCTAATTTGAATTAGTAAACAAAATCATTACAGGGTACCCTTTGCACACCAAGATGCCATTGCTAATTTTATTTTATTTTTATAAATGATACTAAATTTTTTTCTAGAATACTTTAGTTAGAGATAGACTTATGTATTAAAATTTTAATACAATTATTATCAATTCATATATTGTTTTGATAAATTAATTCCCTCACCTTACGTTGAATACGAGGATCTTCATTCTCATAATTTCTGTTGTAAAACAAGTTATATTATTGAAATATTTCAATGGCGTTTAAAAAATTATGAAAAATTAAGTGATTGTATGTATAATTGAGAATAAAAGACACTTCTTAATCTAAAGATATATACCATAATTATACAATAAAAGACACTTCTTAATCCAAAGATATATACCATAATAAACTTCAGGTTGTGTATATTTTGGATCAAGTGCTCCTGCCGCTTTCTGCTACAATCATATCAAGATCAATAATTGATCTGATCAAATTTTCCCTGGCTCAAGGAAGGACATGTTTCAATGAATACAAACCTTCTTCAATCCTTTATTAAAAATCAACGCTCTCATGCTCTCCCAAAAACCCACTACATTTTTTTCAATCCAACATTTCTTTGAGAAATCCATAACAATTCCAGTCCAATTGAAAGGTTTCCATTTTCCCCCTTTCTGATTCACATAAGGATTCTATCCTTACGAGGTGTCATCCACAGCCCCTGTTGAGACCCATCTCGATGTTGTTGAGAAACTCCTGTCCAATGGATTCAACCATCTTCAAGTTAAGAAGAACTACATATTTCCTCCCAATGAACACCCCCGAATGGATGAGGTTTCTCATTCTTATAGAATTCCAGTAATAGATCTCAAAGGTTTAGATGGTCCTGCTAGAAAATTGGTGGTGAATGAGATCAAAGGTGCTTGTGAGGAGGATGGTTTCTTCCATGTGAAGTATTTATTTGTTTTCCTCTTTTCCCTTTATCAAGCTTTATCCCGTTCTGCTTCAATTTGTTAAAAAGATGATGTGAAACATCTAGATTGTGAATCATGGGGTGCCTGAGGCTCTGATGAAAAACATGATGGATATTGCCAAAGAGTTCTTTAAAATGCCCCCAGAAAATAGAGCATGCCTCTATTCAGATGACCCAAGACAATTGGTTAGACTTTCTACAAGCTTCAATGTCACCAAAGACAAATTCCTTAACTAGATGGATTATCTAACATAGCCATGTCATCCTCTGGAGGAATATATACATGCATGGCCTCAAAAACCTGCAGCCTACAGGTAATAATAAAAAAAACCCAAAATAAAATATAATTTCTCTCAAAATTTTTCAAAGAAGAAGCATAAGTGATTCTTTTATTTATTTTGTATTACAGAGAGATTGCAGGGGAGTATGCTAAGGAAGTAAGAGTCCTTAGTTTAAGGCTCTTGGCTGCAATTTCTGAAGCCATGGGAAAGGATTCTGATTATTTTAATAGTCTTTAAGAAGCATAGACAAATTATGAACATAACTTACTATCCACCATGCCCAAATCTTGATCTTACCCTTGGCATAACACCTCATTCAGATGTAGTAGGCATCACCGTACTAATGCAAGGAGATGTGAGTGGCCTGCAAGTGCTTAGAGATGGAAAATGAGTTGCAGTAGAACCCACACCCAATGCCTTTGTGGTGAACTTGGGAGATCAGCTGCAGCTTTATTATAATATATATAATTTCATTTGAAAGACTTTTAAGTTTCCCTAATTTATAATAGTACCAAAATAAATTGTGTGTAAGTGATTGGATAATTGATGTTTGCAATTATATGATTGTTTTTGGAATCTGTTGTGTCTTATTCTGTATGTCGATTTTGTCACTCTCTTCTTTTTATGATGGAATGTCAAGGGTGATCTTAAACATCCATACAAAAATATACAAAGCTAATTTCAGAAACTATCTTTTAAATACTATATGTGGAAAACTCATACTAACTATATACAATGTTGTTCATCATCAAAATAAATGATGCCAAACCAAATCTGAGCCTATATAGATATGAATGATAAAGAAGATAACTAAGTTTCTTCATTACAATTTTTAATTCATGTAAGATTGAAAACTATTTTAAGAATTCCCCATAGGTAAAAACTTGTTTTTAATGGACTGAATTTTGAAATGATTTAGTGTGACACTGGATTTAATGGGAGATTCCAGAGCATTGAGCATCGGGCTATAACAAACAGTGCTACTTCTCATATATCAATTTCTACCTTTTATGGTCCTTCATTGGATGCATTCATTTCTCCTGCAGAATCCATGGTGGATGAGGAGCATCCAACTCTGTACAGAGGATACAAGTTTGAAGAATACATGAGGATATTTTGGAGCCAAGGATTGAAGAGGAAGACCATTTTGGATCACTTCAAGACTGAAACTGGTCAATGAAATTGGTCAGTGATAAATTATCATGAGGGAAAAGCCCAAAACCTGTACCTTCTAGTATCCATGTATGTTGTTAATGATTCTATTTGCATATGTAAATGTTCTGGACAACTCCTTACTATAGTTGTACCTCCTATGCTATGCATATTACATACTAGTGTAGTGATATATAATCTGTTAGTGCTTCACATTACAAACTCTGATGGTAGAATCTATATTAGTTTTCCAACAATTATATATATTTATAAGCAGCCCTAGAGAATTTATATTGGTTGATCTTGTTAAGGAGTGCAGGCCAACGGTCATAATAAGATTTATTATGTCTTTTATTATGACTCTTCATTTTGAAGACTCTTCTTATGTAATAACTTGGAGCCTTTATATTTGCTACTCCTGCTCATTTGTAATCAATTTTTGGAATCAATACAATACTTTGCAGTCTGGACGTAGCCATGATTTGTAGTGAAATAGGATAAATCTTGTGTTTACATTTTGTTAATTAGTTTATTTATCTACTATTAATTTCTTGCATTTCAATTCCTTTCAATTGGTATCAGAGCACAGGTTGTGTATATTGAAAATCTAGGTTGAATTTTTTGAAAGATGGAGGATTCGAAAGTGGAGAAATTCATAGGCAAGAACTTTAGCCTGTGGAAAGTGCAGATGCGTTCCTTGCTGGTCAAGCAAGATTTTGCAATCACAATCGATGGAAAATCGAGCAAATCAACTGGAATGTCAGATGAAGATTGGAAGAAGATTGATGATAAAGAAATGGCATCAATCTTTCTTTCACTATAAAAAATGTCTTGTTTAATGTCTTCAACGAAAAGACAACAAAAGGAGTCTGGGATAAACTTCAGAGCATGTATGAGACGACATCAGCTACAAATAAAATCTTCATTATGAAGAAACTCTATAAGCTGAAAATGAAGGAAGGGACTACGATGTCAAATCATGTAAATGATTTGAATACTTTATTATGCCAAGCAACCTCGGTTGGTATGACTCAAGATGATGAAGCCAAAGCCATCATCTTGTTATGTTCTTTACCCAATAGTTGGGATCTCATAGTTACAGCTGTTAGCATTTCTAATTCCTCAAAGAAGCTGGTCTACGATGAAGTGGTTGCTACTTTACTTAGTGAAGATATGAGAAGAAGTAACAAAGACATCCCATCCAGTGATGCTCTTACCATGGTCAACACCGAAAGAAGGGGAAAAAGCCATCATAGAGGCAATAATAATTACAATTACAATCAAAGAAAATCAAGATCACCCAATCGATCAAAGTCAAGAGGAAGAAATGGAGAGTGCTGGTTTTGTGGCAAACCAGACCACTCAAAATGAAATTGTAGATCTTACAAGAAAGCACAAGAAAAAGTGAGGAATAGTGAAGCTAATATAGCCTATGAAGTAGATGAACTACTCTAGTTCTTTCTACAAGCGACTCAAATCAGATTCTTGGGTGATAGATTCCGGAGCCTCCTTCCATGGCACTTCATATACAGATTAGTTTTCAAAATTATCAAGAAGATGAATTTGGAGAAGTATTTTTGGGTGACAACAAAGCATGTAAAATCATTTGAAAAGGTGATGTTGTCTTGCATATAAAAGGTGTAGCCAAATTGCCACTCAAAGATGTTAGACATGTTCCTCAATTAAAGAGGAATCTAATTTCAATTAGCCAACTATATATCCAAGGATTTAAAATAGAACTCACAGATACATGGAAAATAGTCAAAGGTTCATTGGCTATTGCAAAAGGAGAGAAGATCGGTAGCCTCTACATTGTGAAACCAATCAATGAGGTGGGAGCTTCTATGATAGTTGTAGGCAGTGATGCGGCACTTTGACATCAAAGATTAGGCCACATAGGCAAGAAAGGCCTAGAGTTAATGATCAAAAGGGATCAACTACCAAGTCTCCAATAAGAAAACTTGGAGTTTTGTGAACATTATCTCTATGGCAAGAAAATGTGGGTTAGCTTCTTGAAAGATGGGCATGACATGAAGGCAAAACCATTGGAGCTTGTACATTTGGATGTCATTGGTCCTACCGAGGTAAGCTCCTTAGGCGGTGCTAAATATTTCATTGCTTTCCTTTATGATTGTACTAGGAAAGTTTGGATATATATGATGGAAAATAAATCAGAAGTTTTTTCTAAATTTAAAGTTTTCAAAGCTCTTGTTGAAAACCAAAGAGGCCACAAGATTAAATGCTTGAAAATGGATAATGGAGGTGAGTTTTGTTCGCTAGAATTTGATAACTATTGTGTAGATAATGGTATTCATAGGGTGAAAGTTGTCCCCTACACCCCTCAAGAAAATGGGGCAACGAAATGGCTTAATAGAACAATACTTGAGAAAGCTCACTGTATGCTTTCCAATGTAGGTTTGGAAAAAGAGTTTTGGGCTGAAGCATGCAATACAATGGTCTATTTGATAAATCAAAGTCCCTCATCAAGGTTGAACTTAAAAATTCCAGAAGAGGAATGGAAAGGAAGAAAAGTTTCATACTCTCATCTTAAAGTCTTTGGCTATCAGGCTTTTGTACATGTCCCTAAGGAGAAGTGAAGAAAACTAGATCCTAAATCACAGCCTTACATTTTCATTGGATATGGGGAAGAACAGTTTGGCTTCAGACTTTGGAGCTTAACCGATAAGAAAATTATAAGGAGCAGAGATGTAGTCTTTAATGAGAACATATTTCCTCATTCTAAAGATGAAACTCCTATGAAAGAATACATTCCCCTATTTGACATGATGAATAATGAAAATCAAAATTCTTCCATCTAATCAAATCTTAATCCTACATCAAATTCCCCAATCTCTATTCTGCCCTCAATGCCTCAACAATCTCAAAGTTCTTCATCAGAAAGCTTGATGAATGAAAATTTTCTTAATTGGAATTCATACGGTGGCAATCAAAATGGCTTTGACTCTATCCAAAATTATCTCCCTACATCCCCTGCTCATGCCAACTGGGAAGGCACTCACAACTGAAGGGAAAATTTTCTTGGCACTCACAATAGTGCTCACAACAAGGATGATAGAGCTTTACTACCCCAAGGTAGTCTGTTGTCACCACATGACAGAGAAGAAATTGGTGATGAAGAAAATAGTCAAAGCAGAGAACAAAGTCTAAACAAAATTCTCCAAAACCGTGACAGAGAGCAAGCTGCTGTCTTTGCCAGCAGGGAGCACATCTATGGCTCCAAAGAAGCCAATCACGACAATTATGAAATCCAAGACAAGCATGATAGTCTCCAGCAAGAATGTGTCTCATGACAGTCCTAGCTCCCTCATGATAATCCAAATCATGGTAGGGACAATCCAAGTCATGACAGGAATGTGTCTAACAGTCCCCTGCCACTACATACTCACGATAGGCATGAAGTGTTAGATTAGGTGAAAAACTAATCTCCCAAGAACACTTGCATGCATAACCCTGTCACATGGAAGAAGCAAAGAACAGAAAGCAAGAAAATCATGGAGGCCAAAAAGCCAGAGACATCTTATGGACATGCAAAGAGAAATTTCTATTATGATCCAATAAGTGAATGAATAAAATACAAAGAGGGAATCCTTATAAAAGGATACCAAAACCCTAAAGGTGAAAAACCCTAAAGAATAATAAGATGCCTAAGTCTAACTTAAGTGTAGAGAATAATAGACTAATAATTAAATAAATTAATTATTAGCTATAATATGACTACTCTAACACCCCCCCTTAAGTGTAACTTAGGGAGAAGCTAAACAACTAAGGACTAAAAGATGCATGAAAACAAAAATGCATGAAAGAGCTATGGGTCCCGGCAACAAGGCCTGATTAGGTACCCGAGTACAAGAAATAAACTAGATGAAGGAAACAAAGCCTGCAATCTAGGGAATGTCCCAAAGAAAGGAACAAGAAAGAGCATGAAGCATCTCCGAAGCATGAAGCTGCAAGCACTGTCAGAAGAAACTGCTGGAACCCTCACTAAAATAGTGCATGACCAAGTAGAGAAGACAAAGTCTGAAGAGCTGATCAATCGAAGAGGTGACCTCCAAAAAAGGAATGAACGAGTGTCTATATAGTAGATGATCCATCTCACCGAAATGCATACGTGCCTAGCCACTGCATCCGCCTAGTACATAGGAACAAAAATTGAATACGTAGATCACTCAACCGAACCAAGGAAGCAATAGAGCCAACAGGTGAACCCCCCCATAATGCTGAACAGAGAGAGGGGTGACAGGAACACTGAAATGCAATGCCAGAAACATCTGCAAGAAGAAGAATCAGGAACACCAACAGTGCAACAGAAGTACACGCACAGGATAAAGGGCGGTGTCAAAGAAGAAGAATAGATCTTCTGGACACACAATATGGGCTAATGTCATGGAAGGTACACTCACTTGACAAAGGTGGATGAGCACAAAAGGCAAAACATCATAACCCCCTATGGCACTTTATAACTGAGTGCGAGTACAAACAAACACAAGGAGTACAAGATCCTAGATATACAAAAGCAAGCACTTTATCTCAGTGCATCTACAGAAAAGAAATGCTACAGAAGAGAAGCATACAATGCTCAAAAGTCAGAAAGAAGAGTGAGCCAGAAGAACAGAAGAAGAGATCCCAGGACCTGTAGAACCCAAGTAATCCGCCAGAGTGCGAAAGTGCAAAACTCAGAGGAGAGAAAACTTGGAACAAAATCTGGATAAAAGACTCCTGCAACTGAATAACTCACAGAACCAGCGTTCCAACGATATCTGGTGAGCCCAAAAATGAGTCCGGATGAGCGAGATATGGCTCCCGGAAGGCAAAAAATAAACATCACTTTTGATAGAAAAAAACACTGTCAAAACAGCAGATCCAAAAATCTTAACCTTCATAATCGGAAAGAGCTCGGAAAGAGCTTTCCGACGATATAAAGAAGTCCAAAAAAGACCTCCGTATGCTCCAGATAGAGCAAAAAAGGCCCAGGTACCCTTAAAAAGCATCAAAAAGGATTTTTGAGCCCCTGGGGCTGGAAAAAAAATAGAGCCCCTGGGCGCATGGCGCGCACAGGGGGCTAGAGCCGGAGCTCCCGGTCACCCATGTGACCACCGCGGGGCTTAGAACCCACCGGGCCGGCAGGGCGGAGCGGAGCGGGGCCGGGAGGCGGCGCGCAGTGCGGCGGAGCGGAGGCAGCGGCTGGGGCCACGGAGGGCCGACAGCGGAAGAGCGCCGGTGGCGCGGCAGAGGACCAGCGGCGGCGGAGTGCAGGCAGCGGCTGGGGCCGCGGAAGGCCGGCGGCGGAAGAGCGCCGGTGGCACGGCGGAGGAGAGCGGGTGGTGCTTTTTTAAAAAACAAAGGCTGCATTTTTTTTAAACGCAAAAAATCATTAAAAAATGATTTTTTTAAAAAAAAAATTTGATTTTCGAGCCGTACGGCCCTAGGAGGGCAAAAATTTTCTCCCAGAAGTCACAGTGGCCAAAAATTTCAAATTTTATATGATTTTTGACTCTCCCGGACCTTCTGAGCGCAATGGCGGCGTCCGTTTTTGCTCAAAATACCCCCAAAATTTTTTTTCTTTTTTTGCAGGCAAAAAAGAAACAAAAAATAACGTCCAGCAGAGAATACCAGAACTGAAATTTTCTTTGAAACCCTCCTACTTCTGAATCACTTCAACAAAACACAAACAACGAGCAGCAAGATGGCTCTGATACCATGTTAGATTAGGTGAAAAACTAATCTCCCAAGAACACTTGCATGCATAACCCTGTCACATGGAAGAAGCAAAGAACAGAAAGCAAGAAAATCATGGAGGCCAAAAAGCCAGAGACATCTTATGGACATGCAAAGAGAAATTTCTATTATGATCCAATAAGTGAATGAATAAAATACAAAGAGGGAATCCTTATAAAAGGATACCAAAACCCTAAAGGTGAAAAACCCTAAAGAATAATAAGATGCCTAAGTCTAACTTAAGTGTAGAGAATAATAGACTAATAATTAAATTAATTAATTATTAGCTATAATATGACTACTCTAACATGAAGCCCCTCACCACAAAGAAGATAATACTGACGACAGGCTTAATACACAACATGACAAGTTTGAAGATATGTTGCCAAGCTATGCCAGGGAAATAACATCCGGTAGTAGGGACATTCACAATAGACAGTATGCTGTTGAATCCTTGCTTGGAAGCCCTGTTCCTTCACTTCCACACACACCCGACTTCGCCAATAGAGAGCTGTATAGTAACAAGGGATAGGGATGCACAACGTTTGGGATCCCACACCATCTATGACACCAAAAATTTGCATCCTCTGAGATTGCAAAAGGTCTTGGATAGAGAACAGATAATCTTGGAGGACATTCTCAGAATTTAGGGAATAATAGAGGGAATGATATAGAGAGGAAAGGAATTAAACATCCAAGAACTACAATTTCTGGCTCTCCATTTGAGCTAGTCCAAGATCAAACAAAAGGTGTCAAACATCAATTAAGAAGATCAACCAGATAGAGAAGAATGCCAGCTAAATACTCAGATTATGAGCTATTGTTCGCTGAAGAAGTAGAACCTTCAATTCTTGTCTCAGAATTTGTAGAACCATCAACATTTAAAGCTTCTCTCAAAGACGTTAACAATGATAAATGACAAACAACGATGCATGAGGAGATAGACTCCTTACTCAAAAATCAAACCTGGGACTTGGTATCTCTTCCACTAGATCGAAGACCACTTAGAAACAAGTGGGTATACCGGATAAAAGAAGAAGATGAAGGCAGAAAATGCTTCAAGGCTAGATTGGTAGTAAAGGGGTTTGATCAAGAAAAGGGGATAGATTTTAATGAGATCTTCTCACCGGTTGTCAAAATGAAAACTATCCGAATAGTCTTGGGATTAGCAGCAGCATGGGATCTTGAGTTGGAACGACTTGATGTGAAGACCACATTCCTACACGGTGATGTAGAAGAAGAGCTATATATGGAGCAGCCTCAAGGATTCATCACATAAGGACAAGAGCACCTTTATTGCAAGCTAAATCAGAGTTTGTATGGCCTCAAACAAGCTCTAAGATAGTGGTACATAAAATTTGATTGCTTCATGGCTGAAAACAATTTCATACAATGTGAATCAGACCCATGTGTCTACTTCAAGAGACTTCCTAATGGTGAATTCATCATTCTCCTTCTTTATGTTGATGACATGTTAGTGGCTGGCACAAACACATGAATAGCTAATGAGTCAAAGGAGAAATTGGCAAGAAAGTTTGACATGAAGGACTTAGGGACAGCCAAGAAGATTCTTGGCATGATGATCACAAGAGATAGAAGGAAGAAGGAAATTACATTATCTCAAAAACAATACATTGACAAAGTTGTTGAGAGGTTTGGTATGGCTGATGCTAAAGTTGCTCCTCTTCCTCTTGCTGGTTACTTCTGCTTAAGTTTTGAATTGTGTCCTAAAACACAAGAAGAAAAGGACTTCATGGAGAAAATTCCATATAAATCTGTAGTTGGAAGCATCATGTATGTGATGGTTTCTACTCGCCCCAACATTGCTCATGCAGTGGGAGTTGTGAGCAGATTCATGAGCAATCTCGAGAAAGCTCATTGGGAAGCTGTTAAGTGGATATTAAGGTATCTAAAAGGAACTTCAGATTATGCATTATGCTTTGGAGAAAATTAGGTTCAGCTGCAAGGTTACACCGATTCTGATCATGCCGGAGACTTGGAAAAATGAAGGTCTACCACTGGATATACCTTCACATTTGCTAGAGCTACCATCAGTTGGGCTTCAAGGTTGCAGCATTGCATTGCTCTTTCTTTAGTTGAGGCTGAATACTTGGCTCTTTCCAAAGGTGCAAGGGAAATGATTTGGCTTCAGTGATTGTTTGGTGACTTGAAAGTGCATCAAAATGAGTATAAACTATTTTGTGACAGCCGCAACGCTATCTTCATGGCCTATAATCACTTTTCACAACGTCGTTCTAAGCATGTTGATGCACATGCTCACTTTGTTCATCATGCAGTTGAAGAAGGAAAGTTGGAAGTTGTTAAGATCGATACTAAGATCAATCCAGTAGATATATTCACCAAGGTTGTTGCCAAAGAGAAGTTTTATTGTACAAGGACTTCTCTTGGCCTTGTCAAGAAAAGATAAGTCAGCACTTCAACAGGGTATTGGATGATTAGTTGCAGCATGGTTGTCCTTCAGATGGGAGTTTGTTAAGGAGTGAAGGCCAACAGTCATAATAAGTTTTATTATGTCTTTTATTATGACTCTTCATTCTGAAGACTCTTCATATGTAATAATCTGGAGCCTTTATATTTGTTGCTCCTGCTCATTTGTAATCAACTTTTGGAATCAATACAATACTCTGCAGTCTAGACATAGCCACAATTTTTGGTGAACCAGGATAAATCTTGTGTTTTCATTTTGTTAATTAGTTTATTTATCTGCTCTTAATTTCTCACATTTCAATCCCTTTCAGATCTTGTATAATATCAGAAGCCACTTTGAGAGTAAGTTGTCATTAGTACTGTTTTCTTTTTTCTGAATTGGGACTGTGTTGTTTCATACATTTTGGCAGGCTAGATTTGAAGTTAAGTTTATGTGAATCTTTATAAGTTCAAGTTTATGTGAATCTTTATAAGTTCTTACAATAATCTCTTTAAGAAATTTTTAAATTTAATTTAAAAAAAATAATTTTTAGAATCAGTTTCTGAAAATTGAAATTTCTATGATAGAAAATATTTAAATTTATTGTATAAATTATGTTGAAAATTTTAAAATAATTAATGTGGTGCATATAATTTTTTATTAAATTATAAAAATATAAGAAAGAACAACAATAATAAGATTTGTATTGAAGTTCTATAAATTCAAACAAAATTATGAATATTTTTAACATTATAATAATTATTATCAATTATCAATGTAGTTAATCTTAGTTTTGGTTTATATTATTTCTATATTTAAAATGTAAAATATTTAACATGCAATGTTCTTTAAAATTGTGTCTATTGTATAATTATTTTTTCATGATTTTTATGGAATAGCAAAAACTAAATAATGAAATCATATCCAACTCACATTATATGAAAATTGATTTACAATGATTTTCTAAAGAAGCTCACAAATTATTGACCAAGAACTCTATCTCCAATTTCTTGTGAAAGGAAATCAAAATTTGTGAAGTATAAAACCAAGTTGACACAACCTTCAAGCACTCCCAAAACTTTGAAATAATCATTGTGTGCTACCACATGGTCCCAAAATACTCAGGTCAACTCTTGAATATAGAAGAGGCGAAGCAAGCCAATTGTCCAACCTTAATTCATGATGCGGACCACCAAAAACACTTGCAATGTACAACATGTTATCATTAGACATCAACAAAAGATATCTGAAAGTTGTAGCATATAACCATCATTGGTGGAGGAATGTGCATCATTCCATCAACAGATGCTTTGTCTCTATACAATAGACCAATACTTTTAAGTTGACTTTTGGTTTTGTAGCTTGTTGTTTATGCTGATTTTGGTCAAATTTCTAACATTTAATCTAGTTCTTTTAATTTTCATATTGATATTGATTGTTTGTGGATGAATGTTTTAAATGGTGAATGAATAAATCTCTAGTTTGCATTTTAGACTTAGATCCAATTTTCTTACATTACAATAACAGTAAATCATTTGTTCATCTTAGATTGTCCTCTTTGTATTTTCCCATCTATTATAATCAAAATCTCTTACACATTCTTATTATCTACTACTTCCTTTTTTCCATCAATTAATATCATGAATATAAAGATAGGAGATCTCCAAAATAATCTTAATATACAACCTTAAATCATGTAAATCATCTATTATTAGTCATTGCCTATATAAATAGAGACTGATATTTTTAACCCTTTAAAAAACAATTCTCAATCCTATATTTACAATTAATCGACACCTTGGAAACCAGGGCAGCAAAGAAGAACCTATATTTACAATTAATCAGCACCTTGGAAACCATCTCAGCAAAGAGGAAATAGGGCTATCCTATGACTTTGGAGAGTTTTGATTTTTCAAGATATATTTTATGATAAGTTTTCTTTCTTTTTTTTGATTGCTGGGTCAGATATTTGCAGAAGTTTTGAACTTTTTTACATTTGCAAATTTGAAGGAAGCAAGGGTTTTATGTGACCAGCTAATCGAGGGTTTATTATTCTTTTCCTAAAAGACCCCTAGCACATATAGCAAGGTGACAAACATTTCACCTACCTTGTGTATACTTACATTTTGCACACATTTCTACCAGCATAGTTGGTAGACTACAACATTTCATGATGCTCCTCATCCTTCCACCAGATGGATTATCCTCCTCCAACATACAAATTTTCTCTTTGCTTCCTTCTCCTTTTCACACCCACCACCTGTAAATCCATAGTGGCATAGATGTCTATGGATATCCACCTCGGTCCCATCAACGTTTTGCCATAGAATTCTAGTTATTATATTGTTCTGATCATCTCTGTTAATTTTGCTTCTGATCCTTTGCATTCTTTTAAGGATTTGAAATTTTCCATATACCCAATAAAACATCAATTATAAATTGCTCATCTCTATTAATTTTGGTTCTCATCCCTTACATTCTTTTAAGGATGTGAAATTTTCCATATACCCAATAAAACATCAATTATAGAATTTGTAATTTTGGGGAAAAAATAATTTCACACTACAAAATAGAGTATACTAAATTTAGTAAATTTTTGAATTCAACTGTGTGAACAATTTTCATTGGGTTAAATTAGGAAACTTTCTAGATATATTATCATAGACTGGAAATTTCATACACAAAAATGTGCAAAATACTAATGCTTAATAGACTTAGCATTAACATTTAAGTTTTTGTTGAAGTAGTGCTACAGCTGTGTCAAATAACATCATTTTATTTTTTTAAGGCACAAATGCAGGGCAAGTAACAGTTGGTCATGCTGCTGAAGACTAGTTTAAACTTTAAAACAACTTCGCAGGGGCTTTGTGATGTGGTCATAACAGGTATGCCTCTCCAATTTTCTCAGATGATTAAGAAATCTAATGGGATTTTGTCCTAAGGAGGTAGGCTTCTTTGAAAGGAACGTTATTGGAAACTCCTACAGCTTGCCAATATTCTATTGGCTTATTTTGCTTCTTTTCTTAAGAAGCTATTATAACCATCAATATTTAGAAGTTATATATTTTTGGGTACAATGTTCTAACATATTCCTAACCAAGGGTCAAGAAGTGTGACTTGGTAGTTATGATGATTAATCTCCTTTTATTTTCTGCATATAGTGCCTAATTTGAATGGTTTTTCTTTTTCTGGTAGAGCTATATCCTATGTCCTTGACCATTTCAGGTTTGCAAACAAATGATATGTGATCATCCAATAACTTAAAGTTCAAACACATAATATCCTTCTACATATTTGGTATATGTTATAAGATTCCATAAGCTTGCCTAAATTTGATTTTCTATAGATTAAACAAATCATATCCTTTTACATATTTGGTGTTTGATATGAGCTATAAAAGTATGTTTTAGATCCCAGGGTTTGTTTTCTTGACCACAAATGTTTTATTCCTCTGTGTCTATTAAAAGGTTAAAAGATTCTTAAGATGTATTTAAAACTATGAAAGTTTTGAGATTGCTATTGAGGTTCTTTAGTGACTTCAACATAGGCATGTTGCCCAATTTTTGCTTAAATCACAATCTATTGTGACAAAATAAATTTTCAAACTTAAAACCAACAAATCCTGCTTGAAATGTCTCTTCTCTGAGAGTGTAGGCACATAGTCTATTGTGAACATCACCAATTCAAGGTGGAGAATCGAAAGGATTAAGGTGTTTTATCCCTTTAAATATCTGTAGTAATTGGACCTTCTATAAATATTTTCAATACTTTTCTGTTTTGACCATGAATGTATATGGTACTTCTTGAGATCCTATACTATATCTATTTTGTTGGTGGCATCGGAGGTCGCTGTGGAACATGTGCCTCAGAATATACCGAAGGAAATGAAAAACAAAAACACATGCAAAGTGTAGAATTAAAATTCAAAATTCCTAGTCAATTTAATTTGTGAAAGATCTACTTCTTGTTATTCATAATTGCACTAAACAAAAGCAACTTGATACAAAGAAAATGATATATTTGTGCTATATTTATTAGGTAGGGATTGTAGCTACAGCGATGCCCTTTTTGTAAGAGGTATGGGCGTATCCTCTTCCTAATCGATGAGGAGTTGTATAATGTGAACGACAGTCTATCAATTTGTCCTAGACAAAATGGAGAAAATTCATCTAAAGTGATGTTTCATTTTGCCATTAAAAATTATTATAGTGTTCACGTCACCAATTATAAGTGGGAAGTGGGGACACGTACAATTTTTAATAGTGTTCACGTCACCAATTATAAAAAAACAATTAATAAATAGACTTCTTTTATGATAATGGAGATGGAATTTGTGAGTGTTTTCTTGAATGCAGACAAATGTTTGTTAGAGTAATCATACTTTATGCTTATTAATTAAATCACTTTGGTTTAATTAATTAAGTCATTTATTACTCTATTTACTTAAGCTATCTTTTAGGTGCATTATAATTAATATATTTATTAATTATAATGTGCAACCTAGCTTTATTTTTTGCTTTATAGCTTTAGGGTTTTATTGTTCACCTATATGGTTGAACCCTTTGTACATTCTTTTTAGATGAATTCACTTATTGGATCATAATAGCATTTTCTCTTTGCATGTCCATAAGATGTCTCTGGCTTTTTGGCCTCCATGATTTTTCTTGCTTCTGTGCTTTGCTTCTTCCATGTGACAGGGTTATGCATGCAGGTGTTCTTGGGAGATTAGTATTTCACCTAATCTAACATGGTATCAGAGCCATCTTGCTGCTTGCTGTTCGTGTTTTGTTGAAGTGTTTCAGAAGCAGGAGGTTTTCAAGGGTTTCAGAAGTTTTTTTTTGTGGATCTGGGGGGGGAGCCAAAATTTGGCTCACCTTGGGCAAAAACGGACACCACCATTGTGTCCGGAAGGCCCAAGAACCCCTAAATCCATATAAAACTTGTCCATTTTGGACACAGTGGCATCTGAGGCAAAATTTTTTTGCATACCAAGGCCGTACGGCCCTGGCACGCACTCCGGGACGGCGATTTTCAAAAAAAATTATTAAAATTTTTTTTACGGAGCGGCCTCCCGGGCGCCACCCAGCGGCCACCCGGGCGCCACCCCGCGGCCTCCGCCGAGCCGCTTGCAGCTGCAGAGCCGCCGCTGGCTCCTCCGCCGCCCCGCTGGCCTCCTCAGCCGGCCCCGCTCCGCGGCCCGCCCAGCCGCCGCCCGCGCCCGCGCCCGTGCCGCCGCCGCCCTTCGCGGCCTCCGCTCCGCGGCCTCCGCTCCGTCGGCCCGCGCCGCCCGCGCCCGCGCCCTCCGCTCCGCCGGCCCGCCCACCGCCGGCACCAGCACCAGCCCCTGGTCCCCCACATGACCCGGGGTTTCCTGATTCAGCCCCCAGGCCCTCTGCTGACGTCAGCATGACGTCAGCGGACATGCTTTTTAATTTTTTAAAAAAAATTTGCATATTTTTTTAGGGCTCTGTTTTAAGGGTAATTGGGCTTTTTTTGCCATATCTTCTTCATCTGGAGGCGTATTTGGGAGTTTTTCATATCATCGGAAAGCTCTTTCCGAGACGAATGCAATTATGGAGGTTTTTTTTCGAGTTTTTTGCCTCGTTTTTCGTACCATGCCTTCGAAGGCAGGACTTCTTTTTTGCCTTCCTGGAGCACTTGATGCTTTTTTTGGCATAACTTGCTCATACGGAGGAGTTAGTGGGCGAACGAGACATCATCAGAAAGATGATTCTGAGACGGTCGTTTTATACGCAGAGCTTTTTTCCAGATTCTTCTTCCATTTTTCGCACCAGGCTGTTGAATTCAGAGGTTTTCTTTTTCAGGTGCCTGCCAGAGCACCTGTCACTGTTTTTGCTGTAACTTGAGCATACGATGGCATTTTTTGCCAAACGAGATATCGACGGAAAGCTGGTTCCGAGACCTTTCTATTTTTTTCAGTTTGGTTGTTTGATTTTGCCGTTTGCAGGGGTTTTCTGCCAGTCAAAGTCACGGGTACTTTTTGCATTCCGGACACTATATCTCTCACATCCGGGCTCAGTTTTCAGCAAACTTGGTATTTTTGGAAAGCTGGTTCAGTGTGCTATTCAGTGGCAGAGGTTATTTTTCCAGATTCTACTCCAAGTTTTCACTCCTCCGCGTTTGGCAGTTTATGCCCTCTGGTGGAGTGCTTGGTTCTACAGGTCCGGGGATCTCTTCTTCTGAGTTCATAGCTCACTCTTCTTTCTGTCTTTTGAGCATTGTATGCTTCTCTTCTGTTGCATTCTTTTTTCTGTAAACGCACTGAGATAAAGTGCCTGCTTTTTCATATCTGGGATCTTGTACTCCTTGTGTTTGTTTGTACTTGCACTTAGTTATAAAGTGCCATGGGGGGATTCTGATGCATTTGCCACTATAGGCGCATCCACTCTTGTCAAGTGAGCGTACCTTCCACGACATTAGCCCATGTAGACTGTGTCTATGACACCGCCCTTTATCCTGTGCTTGTACCTTCTTTTGCACATAGGTGTTCCTATTTCTTCTTCTTGTAGATGTTTCTGGCATTGCATTTCAGTGTTCCTGTCACCCCGTTCAGCATTATGGGGGGGTTCACCTGTTGGCTCTATTGCTTCCTTGGTTCGGTTGAGTGATCTACGTATTCAGTTTTTGTTCCTATGTACTAGGCGGATGCAGTGGCTAGGCACCTATGCATTTCGGTGAGATGGTTCATCTACTATATAGACACTCATTCATTCCTATTTTGGAGGTCACCTCTTTGATTGATCAGCTCTTCAGACTTTGTCTTCTCTACCTGGTCATGCACTTCAGTGGGGGTTCCAGCAGTTTCTTCTGACAGTGTTTGCAGCTTCATGCTTCGGAGATGCTTCATGCTCTTTCTTGTTCCTTTCTTTGGGACATTCCCTAGATTGGAGGCTTTGTTTCCTTCATCTAGTTTATTTTCTTGTACTGGGTTCCTGATCAGGCCTTGTTGCCGGGACCCATTTTCTGCTTTCATAGCTGTGCTAGGTTAGCTTCCCTCTTGAGCTACGCTTAAGGGGGGTGTTAGAGTAATCATACTTTATGCTTATTAATTAAATCACTTTGGTTTAATTAATTAAGTCATTTATTACTCTATTTACTTAAGCTATCTTTTAGGTGCATTATAATTAATATATTTATTAATTATAATGTGCAACCTAGCTTTATTTTTTGCTTTATAGCTTTAGGGTTTTATTGTTCACCTATATGGTTGAACCCTTTGTACATTCTTTTTAGATGAATTCACTTATTGGATCATAATAGCATTTTCTCTTTGCATGTCCATAAGATGTCTCTGGCTTTTTGGCCTCCATGATTTTTCTTGCTTCTATGCTTTGCTTCTTCCATGTGACAGGGTTATGCATGCAGGTGTTCTTGGAAGATTAGTATTTCACCTAATCTAACAATGTTTCCATCTCTCTTTGTCAAATCAAAGTTTTCTACCTCTCCCAAATACTGCTTGAGCCCACTACTATATACCCTGAGTCAATCTAAGCATATCTGAATCCCAGAGCAGCTGAAGCTAAACAATCTTAGAATACCTACCTGAATCTCAGACCAATTGAAGCTATCTTCTTTTCATTTCCCCACTCTCTTAAGTACAAGATGACATCCACAACCCATGTTGGGTTCAATTTCAATGTTGTGGAGAAAGTCATGTCGAATGGACAGAGTCATCTTCATATTCAAGATAAGTATGTCTTTCCTCAGGGTGAACATCCCGACATGTCCAAGGTTTGTCAATCATATACATTTCCATTTATAGACGTCAAAGATTTAGATGGACCTGAGAGAATAAAGGTAGTCAATGAGATTAAGAAGGCTTGTGAGGAGGATGGCTTCTTCCAGGTAAACATTTAGATTTGTTCTATTATTTTTCCTTCTTATGGGTTGTTGCCTAAATTCAATATGGATCATTCAGATCATTAATCATGGAGTGCCATAAACTGTAATAAAAAGCATGATGGAAATTGCCAGAGTTTTTTGAAATGCCTGTGGAAGACAGGGTTTGTCTATATTCAGAGGACCCAAAGTAGGCTGTCAAGGTTTCCACAAGCTTCAATGTCACCAAAGACAAATTCTTTGACTAGAGGGATTATCTAAGGCACCCATGTCATCCACAGGAGGAATTTATCAATTCATGGCCTCAAAAGCCTGCACTTTACAGGTAGTGACCAAAAGCTTCAAACATAAATTAAAATCTTACAAGAATGTGACCCCTTTTTCTCATTTCTTTTTTATAAAACAAAGAGGTTGTAGGGAAGTATGCTAAGGAGATAAGAGCACTGGTTTTAAGGCTTCTAGCTATGATTTCTGAAGCTATGGGACAAGATTCTAATTATTTGAATGAAATATTTGGAAAGCATAGACAGGTATTGCACACAAATTACTATCCTACATGCCCAAATCTAGATCTTACCTTTGGCATAGCAACTCATTTAAATCCATGTGGAATTACTATTTTGATGCAAGGAGATGTGAGTGGCCTACAAGTGCTCAAAGATGGGAAATGGTTTGCAATAGAAACAATACCCAATGCCTTTGTGGTCAATTTGGCTGATCAACTTCAGGTTTACAGTAATATAACTGATATTCACTGTATAAAGACTTCCTCTTTGTTTAAAACTTGTTTGTGGAGGACTGAATTTTGAATTGTTTTTGTTTGGATTTTATTAGGTTATAAGCAATGGAAGATTCAAAAGCACCGAGCACAGGGCCATAACCAATACAACCACTACACGTATATCTATTCCTAGCTTCCATGGGCCTTTGCCTGATTCCTTTATTGCTCCTACAACATCCATGGTGGATGAGGAGCCTTTGGCTTTATACAGAGGATATAAATTTGAAGAATACATGAGGGCATTCTGGAGCCAAGGTTTGAAGGGAAAAATCATTTTGGATCACTACAAGATTGAAGTCAGTCTATGATTGAAAAAAGTGGTATATAAATGTTGTTGTTGGAACATGCATATGTTGGTAGCCACTATCTTGTATAGCAATGCTTTATCTGGGAAATAAGGTTTACGAGATCAGTCTCTAGAACAACTTCTATTTGATAATTTTAAAATGAACTTTCTTAGTTTTCTTTTACTCTAATTTTCAGCTGTGCATTGGAACTAGTAGACTTTGAAATAGTTATTACATGCTACATAGTGAATAAGGTTAAAATGGATTCAAATTTATTCAAATGTAAAGGGGGAAATATGAGATCTATTCTCAAAGAAGAGATCCAATTTGATCAACCAAGAGTTTAATACACAATTGAATCAATCTATAAAGAATATGGAAGAGAGAAAGAGAAAATCCAATATTTTCCTATAAAGGAATTGTACTTGGAATATGGAATAATTGAAATACAAATACTAACCCCAAATTAGGGTAGTTCTGAAAAATGTCAAATTATGACGTTTGTGTGTACTTTCGGGCAATTCTGCAACCTGTTATAGAGTGGAAATGCCGAGACAGAGAAAATCCATAAATCTTTCTCCAAGATGAGCTCAGTTTGGGTTTGACCCTCATAAAAGGTCAAATACTACATTCATTATTTGAAGTTTTATTCTGATTCTATTCATAGATCTCAAAAGTTTGCCGAAAAGGGTATCCAAATTCACTCTCAGATTTGAAATCCCACGCTTGTACCTACAAGAAAATGGGGGTTTTTGTTGTATGGGGGGTTTGCCTTGGTCAAACCCCAATTTAGGAATTAACCTTGAAATTAAATTGAAATATATTGTGCATAAACAAAGTAATTGAAACAAATCACCTCGCTTATGTTGAAGTCCTTGTGAAGGATTTGAATCCTCAAATCCACAAGTAGGAGTGCTTCAATGGATGTAGGATGTCTCCAATCAATGACATTTGATCTTCAACACCAATTTTGAATTGATCTTTGCATATGAGAAGGCTTGGATGAATGGAGAAGGATGGATCTTCAAGGGGGCTCCAAAGAGATTGTATCTTTCAATGGCTAACAATGGATCTCCTTGATGGATGGATGCTTGAATACTTGAATGCTTGAAAGCTTGCTTGAACTTGAGAGCTTGCAATTGCTTGAGATGAGGTGTAAACTTGATTGAGAGATCTTCTCACAAAACTAGATGGAGAAAATGAGAGAGGAAGGCCTCCTTTTATAGTGAACTAGGGCACAATCTTCTAGAGGGGCCACCTTGGAGAATTAAATTCCAATTAGGTCCTAACCTTTAGAAAATATAATCTAGATTAAATGCAATTATAAGATTCACCATTCCGAAACCCGAAATGGCCGACCCGGAGGCGAGAAAACAAATATCCCGAAAGCCCGATGCCCAGAAACCAAAGAAATTGTAAATTCGAAGCAAGGGAGAAAAATCAAGGTTGGACTTGACCTAGTTAGGTTTGAGCTCGATCCTGACCTAGTCAAGTTTGACCTTGAATCTGACCCTAGGCCCAAATTCAGTTAGAACCAGGTCAGGAGGTCCCGTGGATGCCTAGAAACCTAGAAATTATATTAGACAAGGACATAATGCCTGGGATAGACATAAAATCCTATGATGACTGTGATGAAGGCTAGGAGAACCTATTTTTGAGTCCTACCTAGAAAATAGAGCCATGGAAGAGGGAAATTAAGGAGAATCCTCAGGATCCTAACCCTAATTTCACCTAGAATGAAGAAATCAAGTGCAGGAAAGAAGTGGAAAGCGGGGAGAAAGTCAAATACATGCAAAGACCTGATCAAGGTGGTTAAAAAGACCCTAGACCACTTACTCAGAGGGCTAAACACTCTTATCATGGAAGTGCTTCCATTTTAAGATGATACACAAATAAATAATTTAAATTTCAAATCTTTTAAAGATAATTCAATCTTTAATAGAAGGATATATAATACATAATGTTCTGAGAAAATAATATTGAGAAATAAAGTTGTGTTGGAAATTGAGTTACATTTGAATTAAAGATGGGCAGGTCATTAATTTTCCTAATTGATATATGAAATTTTATTATAAATGATAGGAGAGACTAGGTGAGTAGAGCTGGGTATGTTAAGTTCAAGTGGGTATTGGAAAATGAGTCATATCTAAACTAAAGATGGTCTGGGTATTGGAAAATGAGTTATGTTTTAGGTGTAGAATTTCTTTAGGTGGAGAACATTGATTAATTAGAGTTGTTCTCCTTCAGTCATTGAGAGTTGATAGGCTCCAGAGCCAAAAGCAGTAGTGACAACAAAGGGACCTAGCTAGTTGGGTTCAAACTTCCCCTTGCATTCTCAATGAGATTGATTTTTAGTATTTTCTCTCAAGAATAGATTGCTAACCTAAAATTCTCTGTGTCTGACTTTTTTGTTGTAGCCTTTAGACATTTTTTTCGATATAATCTGAGATGATCATACACAACTTTCCTATTCTCATATAGTAGTTCAAATTCTTATAACCTAGACACTCTGTAATCATCATCGGTTACCAGACCATGCATTTTGATTCTGAGTGATGAGATTTCAACCTCAATAGGCAATACCACTTTAGTCCCATATACTAAAGTGAAAAGAGTAGCTCTAGTGGGTGTTCTGATACTTGTTCTGTAGGCCCAAAGAGTTGGATTTATCTTTAGGTGTTAGTCTCTTCCTGTCTTGTTGACTGTATGATGTAAGATCTTCAGTAAGTTCTTATTAGATGCTTTAACTTGTCCATTCCCCTATGGATAGTAAATGGATGACCAATGTTGAGTGATCTTGAATTTAATACATAAGGAATCTAGGTCCTTGTTCTTGAATTGGCCTCCATTGTTTGTGATGATGGAGTGTCGTATACCATACTGGTAAATGATGTAATTCAGTATGAACATAGAGATTTGTTTGCCAGTGGTTTGTGTCAAAAGAACTGTTTCTACCCATTTTGTGAAGTAATATGTAGCTGTGATGATATGGGTATGACCATTTGACGAATGTGGATAAATAGCCCCTATGAGATCAAACACCCATTGTTGAAAAGGCCATTGTGTTGTAAAGGGAATCAGATCTCTCCCTAGTGCGTGAATCAAGTTACAAATACCTTCATGGACTTCATGTAATGTGCGATGTGACTCTTCATGTTCTAAACACCTAAGAAGTGTACCATCCAGACTTTGTTTGCATAAATCATTACCAAATATGACATACCATGATGTGTTTTGGATAAGGTAACATTTTTCATGATGGTTAAAGGTATTGGGAATGATTTGGTCTCGGAGGTAGGAGTATATGTTTTTGTTGCGAGAGGATTCATGAAAAACAATGGTGTAGATCATATGGGTTTTGGGGTAATCATAAGCTGGGAATGATAGTGCTTCCACCAGGAACTCATAGTGTAGCTCATGTTTAGGTTGTTGTAGTAAAGATGATAGTGTTGCCATAGCATAAAAAACCTGATCCTCCATTCGAGGTATCTGTTCAAATGAGATAGATATGAAGTACTTCTTTAGATCATCTACCATGTGTTTTTAGGGAACAATCTTTTCATCTTTTGTTTGATACACATCATTGACTTGGTGTATGACCAATTGTGAGTCTCCATGAATGTGTAGTTCTATTACTCACCATTTAATTTATATCTTCATGCCATTTAGTAGAGCTTCATATTCAGCTATGTTGTTGGTACAAGGGAACTTGATCCTAAATGCTTTTGGAATGGAGTAACCATGTGGTGTTATGAACACTATGCCAGCTCTGGACCCATTTTGTGTGTAAGATCCATCAAAGGATAAGCACCATGTTTTGGAGGATATGTGCATGATAGAGGAATCAAGAAATTCCATTTATAGTGGTTGGTCATTGAACATTGGTGCTTCAACTTATTGATCTGCAATGACTTATCCTTTGATAGCTTTTCTTTCAACATATTCTATGTCAAATTCGCTCAGTAGCATTACCCATTTTGATAGTCTACCTGTGAGGGAAACTTTGCTTAATAAGTATTTTAATGGATCAATCTTTTCTATTAGATGTGTAGTATGAGCTAACATGTAGTGTCTCAGCTTCTGTGATGCAAATATAATAGTTAGACACACCTTCTCTATCATGGAATAGTTCTTCTCATAAGCTACCAATGTTCTGTTGATGTAGTAGATAGCTCATTCCTTCTTATTCTCATCATGTTGTGCTAGTAATGCCCCTAGTGATGTATCTGTAGTGGAGACATACAATATTAATGGCTTTCCCTGAATAGGAGGCATGAGAATTGGTGGATTTACCAAATATTGTTTAATATGATTGAAGTTCTTTTCACATTCTTCATTCCATGCAAAGGTTATACCTTTATGTAATGTCTTTGTGAAAGGTTGTGAAATATCTGCTAGCTAAGATATAAAGCATCTAATGGATTGTACCCTCCCTTGTAAGGTCCTCATTTGACTGATATTCTTAGGAGGTTGCATCTCCATGATTTCTTTGACCTTTGCTAGATCTACTTCAATACCTTTCTTTGAGACAATGTATCCTAGAAGCTTCCCTAAAGTGACACCAAAGGCACATTTCTTAGGATTTAGTCGAAGACTAAATTTTTTCATTCTATCTAGTATCATACCCAAGTCAGCTAGATGTTCAGATCATTTCATTGATTTAGCCAAGGTGTCATCAACATAATCTTCCATGTTTTTATGCATCATATCATGATAGATAGACGTCATAGCTCTTTGATATGTAGCACCTACATTTTTAAGGCCAAATGGCATTACATTCTAGTAGAAAGTACTCCATGCACAAGTGAAAGCTATATTCTCTTGATCTTCTGGAGCTATCTTGATTTGATTGTATTTGGAGAAGCCATCAATTAAAGAGTACATTTTAAAGTCCACAGTCATGTCCACTATCATATCGATGTTTGGTAGTGGAAAATCATCCTTAGGGCATGCTTTGTTTACATCTATAAAGTCTATGCATACTCTGATAGACTTATCTAGTTTGGAAATTGGAACTATGTTGGAGATACATTCTACATAGTCAATGACTCAGATAAATCCGGCTTTTAACAACTTCTCTAGCTCAACTTTGACAAAGGAGTGCCACATGAGGATGCATTTTTCTCAACTTTTGCTTGATTAGTTTTACTCCTGGAGTGATAGAGAGATGATGCATGATGAGATTAGGATCTAATCCAAGCATATCTAAATATTTCCATGCAAAGTTGATCTTTTTCTCTATTAATAACTTTGTAAATTGTTTCTCTTCTTTTGAAAGAGATTGTGCTACATGAATCAACTGAGGTTCTTTTGTTGTGCCCAAATTGATAGGTTGAGTTGGTTCTATCAAAACTAGAGATTTGTCTTGTAAATGACTCTGAAGGACATCAAATATCTCATCCTTAGGTTCCTCAAAGAGGTTTTCACCTTCGGATACATCTTTTGTTTTTACTATTTTAGTTTATGAGATTGCCACATAGTGGTTTTCACCCTCATAACTCTTTTTCTTTTTGCTTTTATTCTTTTGACTGAGATATTTGATATCTGACTCTATCATGTTGATGCTAGGTTCATTGATGGAAGTTGTCATGGGTTCCATTGTGTTTAGGTAGCAGGTGAGAGTGTAGTCTGTCCAAAAAGTGTGGATGTCTTGGCTTAGATTGTTGGGTGTTTGGTCAATAAGCTCAGGATGTTGGATAGTAAGTGTAGGAAAGGATTGGGTGATGGTTTTTACACATATAGTGTTGTCATCATTGGCTCTGATTTGACTCTCAAATTCAAGGATGATATTATTACTCAGAATGTTCAATTTGTTAAGTGTCTCAACATTATCGTTGGATTATGCGTTAGTGATAAGTGAATCACACTCACAAGATCTGTCATTTCATTCTAGACTCATGTCAGACGTAGGTGCATATTAGAAAATGACATCAATATGTTTATCACTGATAATTTCCCCTTCTTCTGGTTCTGGAATGAATCCCCATTCACAATCATTTGATTCTTCATTTGGATCCCTAGGAAAGTGAAGAACATGTGTAAAATTAGGACGGATCCCACAAGCAGGGTTGCCTTTAGAATCTGAGTGGAATTCATACTCATGGGAATCTCTCTGAAAATCATTATTGTGTCCCAAATGTTAGGCTATTGTGAGAGGTATACCTTCTTCTTCTTCTTCTTGTTTATCTTTAGTATTAGTCGGTTCTTGTGGTGCGACTATCTTTTATTTAGTAGTAGGTTCTTGTGTGTCTACCACGTTGATTGTTTCTTTAGGTTTCTTCTCATCTTCTAGAAGGTCTAGGATGTGTTGAGGTATATGTTCATAAGGAAAAAAATAAGTTGTGTCTGAATCATCACTGTCTAAGTGTTGTGTTTCTCCCTTTTGCCAAGTATCTGTCTTCAGTTCTATCTGTTCTAGGACATGCATAGAGCTTCTACTAAGATGGAAAGGTTTCTTCTAATAACCTATGCCTTTAGTATCCTTGGTTGTCCTCCCACAATGTTCAATGGGTTTGATGATTCCTTTTCCTCTTTTTCTTAGAGGTCCCTATCCAATATATCCCATTTTAGACATTAATTTGTGGCCTAGCCCATATGATTTTGAAGGAATTTTAGAGTCACATTTTTGAACTGTTTGTGATTGAGACTCATCTTTGTATAACCAGGCTAATATAACCTCTTCCTCATCTAATTCTTGTTTGGATACTTTCTTTGTGACAAAACTCCCATCAAAGATAACCTAAGGTTCTTTGGTTGTAGGTTTCACTTTTTTTGAAGGTTGTCCATAAGACTTAGGTGAAAGTAGGAGAGATGTAAGAGATAGGACTAGTTCCATTGTGTATTCTCCCATGCCTGTATCTTTGATCTTGATTCCTTTTGATAGGTCTTCCATTTTAGATGTAGATGCTATGTCTATTTGTTTGGTAGAAGACTCCCTATTATGTGGGACAAGTTTATTTGCACTATCTTTCAAAGCTTTGCAAGATGCTGACGTGTCTGCAGGTATAGTGATCTCTACTCCATCATAAGGAAATTTGATACATTGGTGGTATGTTTATGGAATAGCTTGCATCTCATGAATCCAGGGCCTTCCTAGAAGAATGTTATAGGCCAAGGGTAGATCTAAGACTTGGCAGGTGATATCTCTAATGACAGTCCTGTTTTGATAGGTAGCACAATGAATCCTTTGGAATTCCATTCTTGCTCATTGTATGTTTTTATGGTGATTCTCTTTTTATGATCAATAGCATCTTTTGACAATCCTAGTTGTATAAGCAATTTGTAGGAACAAATATTTAGACCAACTCCTGCATCTATGAACACATGTTTAACTCGACGGTTTTGAATTGGGACTTCAATATGCAAGGGTTGGTTATGCAGATGACTTGGTGAGTTGTCATTTTCCTTTGAAAAGGAAATGTATTGGGGAGAAGTCATATGACCCACCATGGTTTGGAACTGATCAAGATTAAGATTATCCAAAACATTGGAACTTAACAGAGCTTTGTCTAGGAGGACTCGATGAGCAGGAGAGATTCAGAGCAACTCAAATATAGAGATTTTGGCATTGGTGTGCTGTAATTACGGACGATGTTGTATGATACCACTTTGGACTCTTTAGGATTTGAAGATTTGGAAGAATTCCTTTGTTTAGATGCATTTAAGAAAGATTGAATGGTACCTTTGGGGCGTTTGATGAACCCATGTTTTATCCTTGGAGGGTAACCTGAGCTTGAGATTGAGTAACTGCATTAGCTATCTTGTTATCTCTGTCCTTCTTGACAATGGTGATGACATTACAATGTTCATACAGACATGGTTCCACCATGTTGATGCATCATTATTGCCAGAGTAAGTGTAATTGACCTTAGCATCCATGTTTGGTTTAGAAGATGAATCTCCTTGATTATGCTTCCGAAAAGGTTCCATGAATGTTGTATGATCATTATTGGACTTATGGTTGTTAATCACAATTTGGCCAAAGTTAACTTTATCCTAAATGAGATGTTTTTGACACATGCAGTTATTGGTTTTATAACCCTTGTTTTGATGGAAATCACAAAAATCGGTCTCTTCCACCACTTAGGTTTGACTTCGGGGCCATATGGTTTGATCTCAGGTAACATGATATTGTTTTCCAATAGAGTTTTCATGGAAAATTCCAAGGACTCATCCAAAGGAGTGAACTTGTGCTTTGGTTTTGTAACCCATGGTTTATTGTTGCTCAACTTCTTAGTAGATTCAATAACCTTCATTTCTGAAAGTTTAATGGCTTGGGTGCCAATCGTAAGTTTAAATGCTGGTGCCTTGGGTGTAGCACTAATATGGTCAACAACACCATTTGTGATGATATTTTTTTTTGTTCTAGAATTTGCTTTTATCTTTGGAGTTGGAACTAGAACCCGAGTCATACTTGTTTTCCTTATGAAGAGATATATCTCCCTTACGAACAAGAACATTTTTTATCTTTATGGAATTTTCTACAATTTTATCAAAAGATGTATGATTTTGCATTTGAAGATGATAATTGATTTCCACAACTAGATTGTTGATAAAGATTTCCAGTTTTTCATTTTCCTGAATTTGACGAGTGTATACACTTAAAAATGGCTTCATTAATTAATTAAATATTTATTATTTAATTGATATTGACTTGATAAATTAATTAAATATTTATTATTTAATTAATATTCCTTTCTCTATTTATTAAATAAATTATTCAATTTATTTAGTAAATTCACTATAGTTTATTCCTCTATCTTAAGTCTTCTAATTAGTCTTATTAAAGTGATTTAATTAAATATACAATCACCTAAATATGACTAAGTCCCCTAGTCCACCTCATCTACCTAGTCACTTGACACATCACTTTGGCCAAAATAAATAATTATTATTAATTATTTATTCATAATTATCCTCACCCACACATGTCCTATTTTTAAGGGCTATGTGGCCTCATAGGACTTGGTATCATGACCACATGTCCTCTCTAAAACCAAGTTAAGAGACAATCCCTATTCCTAAGGGACCTCTTAAGCCACCTCTAAGGGTCAAAGGTGACTCATGGGACACTTGTACAAAGAGTCCTCATGAAGAAAAGGTCTTTCCCTCTTTCTCTCTTTGGTCTTTGTGAGACACTTGACATGCATCTTTCCCTTCCACCTTGTTCTCCTCCATGTCAATGTGAGAGGAACATCTTCCCTATTCTTCCTCTCACATTCCAACTACATCCCCCTTTCTCTCAACTCCTTCAACAAAGTCAATCATAGCCCTAGGATCTTCCACCTTTCATTCTCCACCGTAGGATTATGTCACCTAGGCCTAGGTCCTCCAAAACTCTATAAAAGGAGCCTCATTTCCCCTTTGTGAGATAATAAGCATTTGGTATTCAAACACTCAAGCATTCAAGCATTCCAAGAGCAATCAAGAATCCATACTATCTTCATTCCATTTGCATTCCATCCATTAGTTGCATAAGCTATTGTGCACTCATTTCATTCAAATCTCCACACTTTGGTGACATCTTGGGCAAGGAGTTTCAAACTGGAAATCTGAGAGCTCAACACATCCAAGAAATTAGAGTTAGGAGGACAATGGAGACAAGTTGCATGGTAGGTGAAGGTAATTGATTTAGTTTCATCATTTTATAGTTACTTTGCATTCTTCATTGTGTTGCATTAGATTTTTTTGTTGGCTTTTAATAGTTAATTTATCATCTCTAGTAGTTAGACATCTAATTTGCATACATTTTTGGTGCCCACCATAGGGCAACCCACATTTTTCACTTTCAATTTTTAGTTTTCCGTGTGCAAGTTTTTCTAGAGGTTATTTCTGCGCATTCATCCCCGAATTCTGTCCATCTGTTCATATCTGTTGTGCATCCATTTTCAGCTACCATAGTCGCAACTTTTCATTATGATTTTCCACTTTCTGTCACATCACTATGCATTCATTCAATAGCTTTGTGCATACATACATTTCTACTGTGCATCAGTAATTGCTGGGCATATACATCATCGCACTGTGCATTTGTGTCTTACTGTTGCGCATCCATCCTTTCTGCGCATTTATTTCTAATTTTCATGCATTCATTCGATGTCTTTGCGCATTTGTTTCATATAGTAGATTACTTTCATTTTTTCAAAGTTGTTTGGGTTTCTAATCTTTAACAAGCTTCTATTTGTTCTGGTAGTCTTTTAGGTTATTTTTGTAGGACGTTATTTTGAAGACCCCATTGCTAAGAAAATTTCTAATAGTTTGATTGCAGATTTCCAAGGGGTTTGTAAAAGAAACTATAATCTTGTTTGGGCTTAAAAAAAGACATGTTTTTTTCTTTGTGTGTCTTCTTTAGCATAGATTTGAGTGTCTATTGTGTTTTTCTTAACAAGCTATATGTAATCCCAAAATTATAACAATGTATCCTCTCCCCTTGCCATTCGTGGATCTTGGGTGTAAGAGAAACTATTATAATTTTTAGAGGGCGGTCTTTAGTGGGAAAAAAGGTACTCACCCCAAGGAACAACCCAACAGGTAACAGGCTAGAGCCAAGCCCTTCCAAACTGGTATATAAAAAATGCTAGTGTGATTAGTCTCACATTAGATAGGTGTGAATTCGTTGTGGCAACCAAAATCTCCTCTAGTACCCCAATGGTGCGCTAAAGTCCTACTTAGTAGAGGTGAAAGCCTTGCTTTGAAAGGATTGGGAGAGCCCCCTTAATTGGGAAAATGACTTGATCACAATCACCTAAATGAATGTCCTTATTAAAAGATTTTGTCTAGTGGCCAAAAACCTTCGATTTGCTGGCTCAAGGAGTCACCAAAGCTCGTGAAGACACCCCACATTACTCACGATTCATAGTAGAGATAGCAGTTCTTTAGGAAGTAATGACCCATTGAATTCAGAACTTGGTGTGCTTGAGAAGTGAGTGCACTGTAAGGAGGAGCCTGTGCCTCCAAGTCCCTAGGCTTTCTGCTATGAATTTGCATGGTTGGATTTTATTATCCTAGTGGGGATTCAACAGATACTGTCCTTGCCAACCTTAGGATTGTAAGCATGTTTGTGCATTCATATTAGAATAGTTAGATTAAAATCATTTCTGTCTTGCGTGTGTGTTTATGCATTTTTACTTTGCCAAAAACTAGAAACAACAGAAAACCAAAATTCCAAATCATCAAAGCTGAAAATCAACCAAAATACCAAAAACCTACACATTTGTCCAATTCTACTACGCATTGATCCAAAATTATTGTGCATACATCAAACTTCTCTGCGCATTTAAATATGTCATCCCGCATTAGTCTCAAATTGCTGCGCATTTGATTTATTTTGCTACGCAAATATTCAACTGTCCTGCGCATTTGTTGTTGCACATTTAAAACAAAGAGCATTTCTACGGGTCTTGAGAAATTCAAAATCATCTTTTTAGATACCCATTCTCGTCATTAGTAAGATTCTGGACAAACATTCAATTTACACAGACATCTGATCTTTAGTTTGACCATTTCCATCAATTTTCATCATCTTTTCTTCATCCAATCTTTTCTTCCAATCTACAATATTCCAAATTTAGTGTTGAAGCATCATCTTATCTACCAGATTTTCATCTTTGTGAGTTTTATCATATCAGGATTTATCATCCTCAAACCAAACTTACTTAGGTTACTATCTCTTGGTTTTTCTTTGTCATATCATAGGGAGATCCATTATTCCTATTGACTTAGATTTTATCAAGTTTTTCCATCAATTTTCAACATTTTGTTTCAAATCACTTTCCTATCAAATCTTTTCCATATCTTTTCATCAAACATCTTTCATCTCACAACCATCTTTTACATGTTTATGGTTCAAACTCGATCTCAGAAACTTAAACAAACCATTGATCCAGAATCCCTATTCAAGATGGAAAAAAATACCAGCAATGAAGAAAATCCTTGGTCAAAAGAAAATCCTAAGAGGACTTCACTCTTTACATTAGATGAAGAACCAACTGATGAAGAACTTAGGGATGCTACACAAGATCCTAAATTCTTTCAAGTCATGGAAAGACTTCTTGGCCTTGATAGAGAGATGTATTTTCTCATGTTAGCTCAACAGGGAGCTAAACTACCAACTGATTTTGATGTATCTAATCTTAGAGAACTGTCTAATATCAACAATCAAGAAAATCTTAAGAATTCTCAAGATGCACATTCTCAAGGAGCAAAAGACACCAATCAACAGTCCAATGATTCCCCAAAAAATCAGCAATCCAATGCTTCTCATGATACTCAACAACAAAATGCTTCCCAAAATACTCAAGGGAATGCCAATTCTTTGGATCTAGTCCTACAACAAATCCAGATGCTTCAACAACAAAACCGTGACATCCAAACTGGATCATCAACCAAGAAATACTCCTTGGATGATATATGCCCTTATCCTTTTGATAAGAATTTAGCAATGATTCCATTCCCTCCTCATTTTGAGGTACCAAAATTTGATAAATACAAAGGGAATTCAGATCCACAAGACCATATTTGTGAGTTTTTTGCTACTTGTATTGAAGTCGCTCACAATGATACTTATCTTATGCGACTATTTCCACATAGTTTAGGAGGACAAGCCATGGAATGGTTCTCCAAACTACCCCCAGGCATTAAATCTTTCAATGAGCTTCTTGACAAATTTGTGACTCATTACTCATATAATATCAAACATGAGGTCACTATGCTTGATCTTTGCAATGCACATCAAAAGAATGGAGAACCCTTCCTTACTTTTTTGCAAAGATGGCGTCAACTATTTGCCAAATATCCACGATCAATTCCTGAACAAGAAAAGATGGATATCTTTGTGCATAATCTTACACCAGAAATGAGCTGTAGGTTGCAATTGCAATGTCCTCCAAATTTTAACAAGCTGATAGAAAATGGTATCAAAATTGAGGAAGCCATGGTTAGAAAAGGTGAGATCAAACTTTATTCCAAAGATAATTTCGGCTCTTCAAATTCCAATCCCAATCTTTATACCAATGACTAGTCCAAATTTTGGAATAACAAAAATGTTCTCAATGATGGGATTGTAGATAATCACAATATTAAGCCAACACAACCTCTTTTGAATCTTACTAGCAAGGCTAACGCTACTCAAGCTACTTACAACAATCAATCTGCCAATCAAAATACAAACAAGAATTCATCTAAACCAAGATTGCCTTTCATGTCACCTCGAGGAAACTTTACTCCTTTGGGGGAATCTCTAGAATCTGCATTACAGAAGTTAATCACAAAGAAACTCATTCAGTTTCCTGAAACTAGAGATTTTAGGAGCCTAGAGTGAAACCTTCTTGGTGGAATGACAATGATTATTGTGAATTTCACAGAGGAAAGGGCCACAAAATGAATGACAGCCAAAGGCTCAAAAATGTGATTCAAGACTTGATTGACAATGATGAAATTAGTGTGGATGGACATACCTCAAATGAGTCACATACAGATTTTAAAGATCCACTTCCTAAGCATGAGAAAGGAAGTTCTTCCAATGCTAAAGGTGATAACCAAGCCAATTATACTACTGCAACCTATAAATATGTTGGTAATATCTCTGGGTGTCATCCTTCTGAATATTATGCCAATGTGATCACCATAAAAGATAAATCAGAGAGTCAACTAGTTAACGTTACTACGAGAGCTCAATCCAAGCTTACTCTCCAAGGTGTCACATCCAAATCAAGCAATTCTCAGAATAAACATGTTTATGTTCCAAAGTCCATGCCTAATGTTTCCAACCAATACAATCTTTTGGAACAACTAAAGAAAACACCGGCCCATATATGTATCTTAGAGCTTTTACGTCTATAACCATCCCATAAAGAATTCCTAGAGAAAGCTCTCTTGGAAACATAAGTTCCCACAAATCTAGATCATGATCAATTCCAAGCTATGGTGGGACACTTAACAACTCCACATTACCTAACCTTCACTAAACATGATGATTTAGCTATTAATCAACCCCATAATGTGCCACTACACATAGAGGTTCTTGTACAAAGCCATAAGATTAAAAGAGTCTTGATAGATGGAAGAGCTGGCTTGAACATATGTACTTTGAAACTAGTCCTTGCATTGAGATTTTCTGAGAATGTTGTAGATCCAAAGAATAAAATCACCATTAAAACTTATGATGAAGAAGAGAGGTCATCTAAGGGATCTGTCATTCTACCTATCAGAGTTGGCCCTGTGATCAAAGATATAATTTTTCAAGTGCTTGATATGGATCTTGCCTATAAGATGCTTTTGGGGAGACCTTGGATTCATTCTATGCAAGCTATGCCTTCAACTTATCACCAATGCTTAAAATTCCCTCATGAAGGACAAGAAATAACTATCAAAGGTGATCCTAGTCCATTTCAGTATTGTAACACTATGAGGACAGATACTAATTCTTTGGTTCCTCATAATAGTGTTGGCTCTTCTGCAACCACATCTACTGATCCTAGTAATATCGCCTCAACTTCCAAAATAGATGGGATCAAAATAGATATCAAAGAACAAGGTATGGGTGAATATAATATAGGCCAATCCTTTTGTCTCACTGAATTACCTTTATCTCCTCGTTCATATGGGAGATCTTTAATTACTAGACAATAATTAGAACCCCCTCCTACACTTGTTTATGATAGATTTATAAGTGGGGGCACAATATCACAAGAGGCACCTGAATGAAATGGCAATCATTTTCTCAAATCACAGAAACATGAAGCAGATGATAAGTATGAGAATATATCTTCTGATGTATATGGAAAAGGATATGCCTTATTACAAAAGATGGGGTACCGAGGTAGCGGACCTATAGGATTACAAAGAGAAGGTGTCATCCAACCGATTCTACAGAATCTAAATTATCAGAGAGACACTACAGGATTAGGGTACAAAAAGGAGGAATCAAAAGAATCAAAAGGCAAAGCTAAGCTAACACCTTTCCATGAGATATCAAAGGCTCCTACATTGTAATTCAGAAAAAATGGTATGTATGTAGATCCTGAGAAACAAAGAATAGCAATGGAAATGATAGATCGACTTGGGGATCATGCAGATGATTCTGATTCTAATGACTATGAATGGGATATATTATCTAATGGAACTAAAAATATAGGAATTGATGTTGTCCAGTGTTATAATACCAATCATCATGAGGGGATGAGCTCAATGACTGATACACTAGGATTAGTTCCACGTAATACCGCTTTTGTCGATAGTGAGGAAAGTGAACTTTATCTTGCAATAGATGATTCGAATGAGAGTATTGAGATAGACCTTGCTGATACTATCATTAACCCTGAATATTTTTCCATCAATACTCTTTCCACCTTTGAGCCTGACCCAAATGATCCAATGCCTCTTGTACGCCCTGACCTTATTGATTGGGATTCTCCTGATCCTCCTGAACTTGATATTTTCCATAACGATGATGCCATAATTGATTATCTTGGAATACGGGATCATTTACCACCAAGAGATCACAATTCAGGATTCCCCATAGAGCTTAATGACATGGCCTACTTTGGTGAGGGTGCCAATCCTTTCAGTCACAAAAATATAAAAATAATCAACAGATCTAATGGTGAAAACCACTCTGTGGTAGTATTAGATTCTAAAAAATTAAAAAGAAATGATGCATATGATGGTGAAAACATCTTTGAGGCACCTGACGATGGAAGGATTGACACTCTTCCCAACTACATGTATCGTGAACAATCTTCCATCTTGATAGAGCCAACATTGCCACTAAACATTGGAACAGAAGAGTCTCCACGCATTCTTAAGGTTGCGGCATCTTTGACAGAATCAGAGAAAGAAGATTTTGTAAAAATTTTCAAAGAGAGATAGATCAACTTTTCTTGGTCTTATGCTGACATGCTAGGACTGGACCCTAGTTTGATTATGCACCACTTATCTATTACACCTAGAATCAAACCAGTGAAGTAGAAGCTTAGAAAAATGCATCCACACATTGCCTTGATGGTTAAAGCAGAACTGAAAAAGCTTTTGGATGTTGGTTTCATTCGTGCTATTGATTATGCCGAGTGTATTTCTAACATTGTACCAGTTTCAAAACCAGACAAGTCCATCCAGATTTGTATAGATTTCAAAGACTTGAATAAGGCTTGTCCAAAAGATGATTTCCCTCTGCCAAATATTCATATTATTGTTGATCTAACAGCTGGGCATGAGATGTTATCTTTAATGGATGGTTTTTCCGGTTATAACCAAATCAAGATTGCATCAGAAGACTAGGAAAAGACTGCTTTTACTTGTCCATGGGGAACATACTAATGGAATGTGATTCCATTTGGGCTTAAAAATGCTGGGGCAACTTATCAAAGAGCCATGACTACAATTTTTCATGATATGATGCATACTGTCATGGAAGATTATGTTGATGATATATTAGCAAAATCAAAAGATAGAGCTAGTCATCTAAAGGTTTTAAACAAGATCTTTACTCGAATGGAAAAGTATCAAATTAGACTTAATCCAAAGAAATGTGCATTCGGGGTTACATCAAGGAAATTGTTAGGCTATATTGTCTCAGCAAAAGGAATTGAAGTTGATCTAGAAAAGGTTAAAGTGATCATGGAGATACCTTCCCCTACCAACATCAGTCAATTGAGATCTTTACAGGGACATCTCCAATAAATTAGAAGATTTGTTTCACAGTTAGCTAACAGAAGTCATCCCTTTCAACATTTGTTACATAAGAATAGCTTATTCAACTGGGATGATAAATGTGAAGAGGATTTCACTAAGATTAAGGAATATTTGTTAGGATTCTTCTAGTGTGTCTGTTCATTGTATATATCCACAATAAAGTGACTTGTCCATCACCATTTGTCCCTTGTATATATCATAATAAAATGGCTTGGTCTTATATCTTGGTTTTCACCTTAGTCTTGTCATGTCTTTCTTCATCCATAATAAGTCAGTCCATCACCTAGCTGGGGGCATGTCCTCGACCTAGTTTGGGAAGTGGATCTATGATAGTCATGTCTCTTAGAGGACAATAATGGAGTATTTTCACCAGGCATGCAAACACAATCAAACGTTCTCACACAATGCTATCCTTATGCTGAATCATAATCTATGATCAATCTTTCACAACATGACCTTTTATTTGTATATCATCAATTGACTTGATCAACATATCCTAAATTTATCTTTTGGCAAAAAGAAATGTATATCCATGACAAGCATGTTAGATTGGTTTGTTGTAAATTATGAATTCATATCTGGATTTCATTGTAAACATGTTTCCTATGCTGTTCCGGGATATCTTTGACATGAGTTTTTAAAAATCCCATATGTCATTGATTAGAATAGCCAGGATGGGGCATGATATTTTTTTTTGATTGCTATTTGTGGGATATTTTTTTGATGAAGTTGAAGGAACAAGTAATTGGGGTGTTTGTGTGTCAGTTCCTTCATCAATCTAATAGTCTTGACAACATACAAATCATGTTGTTTATCAAATGCTATTAATGGTGATATGCCAACACATACCTCGACTCCAAATATTTGTCCCCCAATGGAGGGTAGGAAAGTATTCCTTGTCTGTTATGCAAATGAAACTCAGGTCATCTCGGTTCAATTATACCTAGATGCTTGTCAAGTTTTCTATATTAAACTCCATGCATGAAGTGCTCAGGTCATCCTGGTTTAATTATACCTTGATGCTTGCATTTCCTTGTAACATAACGAGCTCAATGATGAGAATCAAATTCCAGTTATTATGAAGTTTCAAGATGTTACCTAAAGTTGTGGAGATAATCATTTTATACTTCATTTTACATTGCATTTAATTTGCTAATAACTCACATATCAGTGCTCCTTTTATAGAGATTTGTAGGTTATCTTGGTACATTCTTCTTGTGTCAAATACATTGTTATTTAATCTTGAGGATATTTGGACAACAAAAACATTAAGCATTTATCTTGCATTTTAAATCATTTTTATATATTTCATTTAGGTTATTTTGTTATCATTTTAGTTATCATTTTGTCTCATTATCTTTTTGTCACATTATCTTTTAGGTACATTTTCATTCATTTACATACATTATCATTTGCATTATATCTTTCATTCATTTATCCATTATTTCCATCATTACATTCATAATCACATGGCATTTCATTAGAAATCATTTAAGACATGCATTCATAATCAATATATTCATCACATGTTAAGTACATTAATCATTATGCATTTAATAGAAGTATACCATTTAAATCATATCACATAGACATTATGCATATCAATGTAAATCATCACATCCTGCATATGTCAGTATGCACATGTATACATGTAAAGCAAGAAAATCATGAGAGAACTACATCATCATATAGAATCAATCATATAACATCTATGAAACATATAAATTGTCCAAATGTCCAATGATATAAAGATACATGACAATGTCCAACAATGTCTATCAAGTCAATAACATAATGAAACATAATAATACAAGGAAGTGTATACAAGTGGTATCTATGACCCAGTACCTCCAGACTCAGTCTGTCTCCTTCTGCGTGATGCAATCAAACCACCAGAACTTAGAGTGGATGGACCTGCCTCATCTCTAGACCCTGTAGGTGCTCTGGGAGGCCTTGATGATATACCTCCACTAGCACCAAAGGTCTGTCTCTACCGTACATCTGTGCCAACTACAAATGAGCTCTCTCTATAGCTCCCAATCCACTGATCACATGGCACTACCTGTCTATAAGCCTCTTGCTAGTAGATTATCTCCTTCCTGGCACGTATCATGGCTCTGAGACTGTCTCCATGAGGACCCAAATCCTGTATCCACTGCAGCTCATCCAATAACATCTCTGACTCCCTGAGTCTCTCTATGGCCGAATCTTGCTCAGCTCTCAACACTCCCATCTAACTCTCCAGTCTCTCTGTCCACCTCTCTAGACCAGGAACACGGTCTGCCTGCACCTGTGTCATTGCTAGTCAGACTAGCAATGAGTCAATATCAGGATCCTCCTCTGCAACATCTCTCTGTAAATAGGGATCCTATCCCCCGATGTCCATCCCTACTAGCTCCTCCTAGGAATCGACATCTTCCATTTGTACATCCTACCCATCCTTTCCATCATCAGGGATATGTCCACCCTATACCACTCCGCCCTGAGCTAATAACACATCTGCCTCATCCTATCCTTGCCCTACCTAAATTAGCACCTATACCTATATAGCTGGTCCCTGTACTGGGGCAGCTGGTATTTGTACTTGAGTAACTGGTACCTATAGTGGAGCTCCTACTACTAGCTATGCTAGAGGTCTCTATCCCGACCTAGCTAGGGGTGGCATCAAACCCCTCTATCTCACTTCACCACCTCTCATCTGTGGTCCAGCTCTATCCCCTCTCCCTCTATCTCCTCCATCTCCTCCATCACCATCACCACCATCACCGTCGCCTCCTCTCCCTCATCCATGCCTATCTTGCCCTTGGTGTCTCCCCTAACATCTCTCTGCTAGATCCCTCTCTGGTGGCCTAGCTACCGGATCTGTCAACCATGGAACTGGAAAATCTCTTAGGAACTGCTACAGATCTACTGTCATCCTTGGGTCCATGACCCCCCATCTCATCATCCATGCCTGAAATGGCATGTCCAAAAACTCCTATCTAGCAACATCAAAGGACACCATGGGCTCACAGTCCCATCTCTCCTGATGAGTCCTAGCAAACTCAGTGACTCCCTGCGGCATACCCTGGATCCTACCAAACTGACGTAGAACCCAACTGACTAGCTGTCTCTCAATGATGAAAGTCATCCGCCCTATCAGCCATTGTGACTCAAAACAAAAACCCAGCTGTCGCTCATCATCCTACAGCTCGCACCCTAGGTACGGTCTCCATATGACTGTGTCTAATGTATTGAACATGTACCGCAAGAACTCCAACTATCCTAGTTTTTCCTAAGACAAAACTGATGAGTATAAATGTATATATGGATGTCCTGCACCATGAAATCTGATAGCTACTAGTCGTGTCACTGTGATATGCTCCCATGCCCATACATGGTGAAGTATCACACCTGCTAATAATGATGCACCCCTATGGTAGATGACCTGATGCAAATCATGATATAGGTGTGCTAATAAACACACACCCTAGGCAAATCGGGTACCATCCTCCATCATCCACTGAAGAGTGCAGCCCCAACCAACTGCAAATCTGTGTGACCTACAATCAAGGCATACAAATCCCCCAATCGCTCCTGCTAGTACCACTGGGAGAGGCTCATACAGGTCCACCATGTCCTCCTAGCTAATCTCCTCCTCGTCAATGTCGTCATCTCCAAAGATAGCTCTACACTCTGTCAATCCACCGTGTTGATCATACTGCACTAACTCCCCTGTGATAGGAAGCCAAAGGATGCGATACACATCTTCTAGTGTAACTGTCATCTCCCCTATCAGAAGATGGAAGGTACTCATATCTGAGTGCCATCGCTCTACTAGTGCTGTCATCATGCTAAGGTTCACCCTAATCTCAGGCGTGTAAATCACATGATATAAACCGGTAGCACCAATCAACAATCTGTCAGTCTCTGATAGTGTCGGTCTCAAGTTCTGTGTGACAGGATATCTCTCCCATGAGATCAGAACATTGGTAATATCCTCCTATCAAAGTCAACAACAATCAAACTATCAAATTTTGATAAACTGATCTATCAATCTATCTATCCTATCATATCAATTTTTAACATGTTTATCACATGTTTCGACAGATGATTTTATCAATTATCTATATTCAAGACTGGTTAACTAGCGACCATGCTACGATGTTGCCTATCTTAAATCAAATCGATCAAATTCAATTGCCAATAGATCAAATCAGCTTATCGACATCAAGTTTGACCTAATTGACTATTTAATTTTCCCAAAATATACCTTCTAAAAAGATATGTGTAGCATTGAAACATGCATGTGCAACATCTCCCCACATCTGCGCAGATTTTTACATATACGCCGATTTCTTTCACGTTTGCGCAACATTTATAAATAAATATGCAGATATCACAAATGCGTGCTTTTATTTAATATTTGTGCAGTGCTAATTTTCTTCCAAAACAAATGCGCAACTGCCCTAAATGGATGCGCAGAACTTGGAGTTTTTTGCGCAAACGTGATTAGTTGCTGCGCATTGATGTGCCACAACTGTGCATTTGTTCTTCGATCAAGAAATTTTTTTTCTTCTACTCTAATATACAATTTGACCTATTCTAACATGCTACATTCTATTCTAAATTGCATCAAATCATGAAATCACAAAGCCGGATCAAGTTACATACCGGCTCTCCCGAATCGGGTGGTCACTGGAAGCGTCTGGCCCTCTCAAAGCGGTGGTCTGATAGTGGGAATGACATCTTGGAGGCTTTTCTCTTCTCTCTCTCAAGGTCTAATCTCCAAATGACAAGTGTTCACAATGAGTCTATTGTGGACCCCTTTGCACTATTTATAGCTTGTGTGAACCCTGTGTGCTTGGTGTGTGAACCCTATCTCCCGTCATTCCTCCATTTCATGCCATTTTTCCTCAATTCCTTTTGAATTTTTTCAAGACATTGATTGTCGAATATAACTAAAAAAAATCAAATCTTAAAAATTAAAATAAATAAATTTTGTCAATCAATCTCTTGAGGGGGCATGCATAGATCGTCTGGGGCAAAATACTTGATTTTTCTTTGAAACAATGTGACTGGCACATTATTTCAAAGAGGGGCAAAATGTATACACTTAAAATTGGATTCATTAATTAATTAAATATTTATTATTTAATTGATATTGACTTGATAAATTAATTAAATATTTATTATTTAATTAATATTCCTTTCTCTATTTATTAAATAAATTATTCAATTTATTTAGTAAATTCACTATAATTTATTCCTCTATCCTAAGTCTTTTAATTAGTCTTATTAAAGTGATTTAATTAAATATACAATCACCTAAATATGACTAAGTCCCCTAGTCCACCTCATCTACCTAGTCACTTGACACATCACTTTGGCTAAAATAAATAATTATTATTAATTATTTATTCATAATTATTCTCACCTACACATATCCTATTTTTAAGGGCTATGTGACCTCATAGGACTTGGTCTCATGACCACATGTCCTCTCTAAAACCAAGTCAAGAGACAATCCCTATTCCTAAGGGACCTCTTAAGCCACCTCTAAGGGTCAAAGGTGACTCATGGGACACTTGTACAAAGAGTCCTCATGAGGAAAAGGTCTTTCCCTCTTTCTCTCTTTGGTCTTTGTGAGACACTTGACTTGTGTCTTTCCCTTCCACCTTGTTCTCCTCCATGTCAATGTGAGAGGAATGTCTTCCCTATTCTTCCTCTCACATTCCAACTACATCCCCCTTTCTCTCAACTCCTTCAACAAAGTCAATCATAGCCCTAGGATCTTCCACCTTTCATTCTCCACTATAGGATTATGCCACCTAGGCCTAGGTCCTCCAAAACTCTTTAAAAGGAGCTTCATTTCCCCTTTGTGAGCTAATAAGCATTTGGTATTCAAACACTCAAGCATTCAAGCATTCCAAGAGCAATCAAGCATCCATACTATCTTCATTCCATTTGCATTCCATCCATTATTTGCATAAGCTATTGTGCACTCATTTCATTCAAATCTCCACACTTTGTTGACATCTTGGGCAAGGAGCTTCAAACTGGAAATCTGAGAGCTCAACACATCCAAGAAATCAGAGCTAGGAGGACAATGGAGACAATCTGCATGGTAGGTGAAGGTAATTGATTTAGTTTGATCATTTTATAGTTACTTTGCATTCTTCATTGTGTTGCATTAGATTGATTTGTTGGCTTTTAATAGTTAATTTATCATCTCTAGTAGTTAGACATCTAATTTGCATATAGTGGGCATAGAGTGAAAACTTATTCCTCTAATGTTTGAGGAAGGTCAGGAATGGTTCTCTTGAATTTTGTTTCAGATTTTAGATATTGATCATGGTGACCAGATGTTGGATACGGTAGGAGTATTGTTGATAGAGCAATTTGATTAAGTCCTCAAAAGTCTTGATTGCTGGAGGCATTTTAGAGAACTAGTTGATGGCTGCTCCTCCCAAAGATCATGGGAAGAGATGCATTAAGTATGTTGGTTCATGCATGAACTCCATGGATAGAGTAAAAAAAATCCCTAACATGATCTTGGGGATCATAATTTCCATCATATTTGTCATGTTTAGGTAGTTCCACTCCTTTTGGGAATGGTGGCATATACAAGCTTTGATCGAATGGAAATGGACATAGGGCCTCCATAGAGAATTCTTTAGGTTCTTTCTCTTTTTCCAGCTTGTTGAGTTTGACTTGAAAATCATGTATCTGTTTCATCATGGCTGTGATTGGAGTTTATTCCTCCAGTGTGATGATGTTTTTGACATTAAAATCTCGAGGAAGCTTGGCCCCTTGTTGAGCTAGTTGTAGAAAGTAGGCCTCTTTTTCTTCTTGTAAGAAATGTTTCATCATTCATTGAAAGAGGTCATCATCATGAAATCGTTCAATTTCTGATGGTGTGGGTTCTTGATCTGTACCATGATTGGATTGGTGACCTTGTGAGCCTTGATTTTCTCCTCCTTGACACATAGTAGCATTTTGATTGTCCTCGAGGATTGATTGAGGAGGATTAAAGTAACCTTGTTTCAAATGTAGATTGCCTAGGCAATCCTCTTCATAGCGATTTGTGTTGTAAGGTTGATGAAAGGTCTAAATAATAAGAGAAGATGAAGGTGATGTCTTTGGTTCTTCTCTGGGTTTCCTGTGTGAGGAAGCTCTTGTTTCCACCATTAACCTTAGGTGAATCTGGAGAGAAAGATAAGAGATCTAATAGATAATCTGAATTAGGAAATATGAAGTGACGCATGTATGCACCCTAAAATGGTCACCTAGACTTTGGGCCCCATTTATGCAATTTATCAAATCCCTGAATCAATATTTTCAAATATCAACAATATCAATTATATCAATTTCCTTGATCAAATCATAATCAATTCAATATTTCCTAAGGTTTGAGCCTTATTTAATTTAAAAGAGAAAAAAATAAAAATCTTATTTAATTAAGAGAACATGCTCTCTTTTAATTAAATAAAAATCTCTTTTAATTAAATAATAAAATCACTTTATCCTAAGCCTTTATTTAATTAAAAGGAATTTCCTCCCCTTTTATTTAAATAAAAAATCCCCACTTTTCCTCTTATCCTATGTTGCACAAATAAAGCATTATTCTTATTTTATAAAAAGGGAAAAAACACTTTTTGTCTTATGTGGGACACAAAAGTCAACTCTTATTTCCTCATTGGAGGATATTTGTGCACAAGGATCAAGCTTCTATTTTTCTCCACCGTTGATTAAGTATTTTGCCTCTTAATCTCAATGGTCCATTTTCTCCTCATTTCCTATAAAAGTAGAGCTCTCTTCCTCATTTATATCTTAGGTTTTTATGCTAATGTTATGCTGCAAGTTTTCTAGGTCATTTGGAGCTCTTTGAAGACATTCTTGCATTCAAGCTTTGAAGACATTGTTGTTGCATTTCATTTAGCTTGTTTTCTTACATCATAGTTGCATAATCATGGCATTTTTAGTATAGATTTCCTTTATGCAATAGATTAATCTCACATAGCTTAATAGGAGGCTTGGTAATATTTGTATTTTCCTTTCATAGCATAGCTTGCATCTTTCATTCTCATAGATTAGTTTGCATTGCATTGCATTTACATTTGATTCTTGGAGATATTGGCATTGTTGCCCTTGTCTTTGATTTGGAATCTCTGATTGTGTGGTTAACTAGCAAGGTCATGAGTTCATAGCTCTAGCTAAGAGCAATTTTACAAATCTTGCAACTCCATGCATAGAGAGCTATGGATCGGTTTGTGAGGGCTCATTCTTGAGTTTCCTTGCATGTAAGGGTTCATAGAAGTGTGGTCACATTTTCACCATACAATGCAACCTTGTCAAGATTAGTTTTTGAAAAGGATTGATTGGCGTAAATGAAAGATATTTTGCCCGAGATGTATGGGTAGATGCCCAAAAGATGGTGGACACAAATTCGCAACACTTAGCCAGTTTGAGATAATAAATCAAGATTGGCTTTTGACAAGGTTTTGACACAAGACAAGACGTGGTTCAGACTGGTCAATCAGATGAAAAATCGAGCTAACTGGATCACTTTGGGGAAAATAGATGAATTCTCTGTTTCTTTGCTCTATTCTTGACACAGTTAATGTTCTGATAGAATCTGGATAATAGTTGCAAATTGGTTGAATTTTTGGCCAAATTTGGACTTTTTGGAATTTTTTGGGGAAACTGTCGTAAACGGTATCTAGGCTCATATGACACAAAAATGGGTCTGGTACAAAAATTGCAAAGGCTCATACGATAATTGGTACTAGGAATTACTTTTGCTAAGGATTTTTTACAACTCTTGTACGACATAGTATGGGTAGCCATATGACACTTTGGGGGTTCTGATACGACACTTGGGGATTAAAAATAATTGTCGTACGACAATTGAAGGTTCTAGACAACAATTGACACCGAAAAAGGATTTTTCTTTAGTTTTTCAAGATTTTCACTATTTTTGGTGTTTTTGGTTTGCAAATTTCTCTGTCCAAGTTTGAAGATCTGTATATTAGAATGTCTGAGGATGTTCAATATAGTAGTAGGCTCACAATCACAACAATCATATGGGAAATGACTCAATGAAAACACACCTATCTTACCCTAGCTAGGAGAAGAGATGTATTACTTGCTTGTTGACTTAGGAACACACTCAGAGACTCCTTTGAATATGCAGGTCCAACAACACATAATGGATGTTGAAGCCCATATTAGCCAAGTTCAAGTGTCAAAGAGGGCTTGATATGATGAGTGTCTTGGGGTGATTACTATTCAGCTTGCACAAGAACTACAAATCCTTCGAAGACGGATCGATATAAAAAATAGCTTAGGGATTTTAATCAGGGCATCCGTTCACAACTGTCTCCCATAGTCCCGCAAGTAGGATTGATGCTGTTAACCCTATGAGTACCTTGAATAGTGTAGTCTCGCAAGCAAGATTTAAGCGGCTCCACTCTACACAAAATCAAAGCATGTTGATGGAATGAATCCAAGGAACAAGCGCAGCTATGTCTTCTGAGGCTTTAACCTCAAGGAAGCATGAAATTTTATAGTGGGGTGGAGAGTCGGCTTAAGACTTGTCCCCACTTGGGTTGTTCCCGGGAGCTTTTTACCTCTCCGGCAGGCCCTCTAAAGGATTTAAAATAAATGTGAGGTTGGGGACCATAGGATCTGAGTTTTTGATTCTCTAAAAGAGAAGAGCATAATCCCCTAATGTTGTCCTTTTCCCTATCTAAAACATGCCAAGCAAAGTTAATCCAGAGATAGTACGCAAACTAGCACTAAGAAAGATACCTTCTCAGTTTCTGATTCTCCTAAGAAGGAGAAGAGCATAATCCCCTCAATATCTACCTCAATGACAATAGGCGCATGTACCTAATTAGCTAGGTGCCTATGAAAATGAAATACTAAGTAAACATAATATCTTTACAATGATGCTTAGGCAACCTGCAAAACCACTTGTCAGAAATCTTATTGATTGAGCGTCTTCGACGAGCGATTCCTGTAAGGGTTTCCTACAAACAAGGGCTTGGACGTCAAAACAAGAAGAGTCTAAAAGAATGTGTTTTTATGCTCGGTCTTCACCTTTCATTCTACAAAGATGTGTTAGGATATGAAAATGATCAAGCACCAAAAAATATCAACCATTAGGGTTAGGTGTCAGTCAAAATATGAAATCAAAATCTCAAAAACTACTTTAAAAACTCATACAACAATTAAAATATGGTGTCTAAACTTGTATGACAATATACCTACTCCCACACAACACTTTAGGCATGATACAACAATGGGTACCTGTGCACACGATAGTTTGAGTTGAATATGACAACACATAGCAACCCATACGACAATGCAGAAATATCATTTGTCGTACGACAGACAAATTGTCCTAATACGATAATCCGCAAGTGTCATACAATAGAAAAATTGTCCTAATACAATAATCTATAAGTGTCGTACGAGATTGTATGAGTTTTTAAAAAAAAATTGAAGCTTGAATTGAAAATGTCAAATAATGATGAAAACAATAATGGAAACCCACTGTCAAGCCCCACAGTGGGCGCCATAAACGTGTGTGAAATTGTACCTATTTATAGACACAACACTTCAGTAAAACATTATTGGTCAATAATAAGAAAATCTACAATAAATCAGTATATCATTAACTAGGTGATTTACTGCCTTCTAATAGATGCAAGTATGGTATTCTCAAAAATTGACCGGGATCAATGATAATGCAACACCTAAACGAAGGATTTGAGTAATGTAAGCTATGAAAATGAATGTAGATTAATCTATATTTTTGGATTTTTCTATGCAATAATGATAAAAACTATGTAAAAATGATCTAAAACCTTGAATGATGAATTGAAATCTAAACTATCAATGCTATGAATGCCATGAAGTGAAGAAAACAATGGTTAGCAAGAATCTAAAAAATAGCACAATCTCTTAATTTGCTAGATCACGCATGCAAGATTCTCCAAATTCACGGTGATTGTTTCTGAAGGACTGAGCCTTGTTTATATAGAAATCCAGGGTTTGAGAACTCATGGAAAAGCCATAAATCACTCCTTGATAAACTCAAATCGATTGTTGAGTTATCAAGAAATTATAAACAGTTTACTCACAAAATCATGCAAAAATAGTTTTTTAACTCAAATTAGAAGTTCAGATGACTCTAATATGCTTTTTCAACTCACAATCACATGTCAAGTTCGAAAAGTTAGCAAATTGAATTTAATAGTTGATTTAGAGTTTAACTATTTTTCTAACATGTGCATAGATAATTATGAGTTTATTTAATTTCCATGTGTTTTTATTCTCAACTTAACTGATTTTTGAATAAAATAACTAATTTATGGGTTAATCAATTATTTAATCATACTTTATCCAAAATTAAAACATTAAATTTGACAACTTGATTTAATCAATTATTTTTAAATTTTGATTTATTGTCAAATAAAAACAATATTAATTAGGAATAAATTCAATTAAATCTAATTAAATAATTAAGTGGCAGAATTAAGTTCAATTAATTAAATATTCAACACATTCAATTAATTGACTTTAGGATAAATAAAATAATATCATTTATCGCCAAATAATATTTAATTAGAAATAATTAGGATAAATTAGGAATATTCTCCGATGTAGAATTGGGATAGGATTGATTAGGATTTTGATTATTCAATGTGCAGATGTGCCTTAGGTTAGGACTTTTAGGGTCAATTTCGATCGATTTGTCAATGTAGGAGGTCAATGGTACTGAAGCCCTTTTTTGGGGTATTACACACAATATTATCATCTAAGCCTAACTCTTTCTTAGAAAACACATAACTTACAATATCATTTGATAGCTCTGCCAAGCTGGACTCCTTAGAGTGGCTTCTAATTATTTTTTGCAAATTCACCTTGACTTTCTTTCTCTTATCTATAATGACTGACAATTTTTTTTCAAGCTGGTTCTAATACCGGCTGAAGGCAACCAAATAAAAAATGGTGATTTGCTGATCACAAAACAAGCAAATATGAAAAGCCACAAATTTCCTTGAAGAAAGACAAACCTCCATTATATATAAAACCAAAAGGAAGGTGACATTATGGAATTCAACCATATTCACCAATATTACAACTACAATATTAAAGAGCTACAACTATCAACTACAAAAGTAAATACACAGAGTTATATATTCAATATGGGACTGCAAAGTCAAGAAAGGTAGCCCCAAAGTCAAGAAAGGATGCCTAAATGGGCATTAATGTTGCCAGTATATCCATTCCTACCTTCTATGCTCCTTGTATGGATGCATTCATTTCTCTTGTAGAATCCATGGTGGACGAGGAGCATCCGACATTGTACAAGGATATACGTATGTAGAATACTTTGAGGTATTTTAGAGCTAGGGATTAAAGAGAAAGAACATTGTGGATCACTTCAAGATACAATGATGTTTTTGAGTGATGAATTGTCTATGCCAATGAGGCAAAGGATATGGAACATTTTCTTGTAGGAATTTTGTGGGTTAGACTGCCTAAATTGAGTTCTTGTGTTTTGGGTCTTATATATTTTATTTGCATATTTGGAATAAAAAATATACTAATTATTTTTTACAAAATTATAGAGTTTAAAATTTTTAATAATAATATGAATAAAGTAAATCATCAAAATGAGCCGGTCAAAGAAGCCATAGAAATAGAATAAATAGTTTGCCACCTTCTTCCCCAACGACAACTAAAGCATAAATCAGACTATTGATGAACACAACTGACATGACCATTACAAAAGTTATTAACAAAATGAAATTTTGAACTGGTCGCACATATATAATTGAATATCTACAAAAGCACTACCATACATAATTTTCAAAAAAATTCATCATATGGGGGATAATTAATTCTCCCAAACACTCTAAGCAACACCCAGAGGAGTTTGATGCAATAAAGCAACTAATAGATGCAATTATTCAATGAGAATAGGATGATCGAACACATCATGTAATAACACAATAAAATTACTGACTACATAAAACTCAATCATTTTATTTTTATTTTTCCTAATGTTTGTTTTTATCACCGACAATAAGGACATCTTATCAGAGATTTCCCTCTCAGAAGGAACAAAATGAATCAGACCCAAATTTTAGTTTTAGTGAGTCAAAAACAATACAATAGTCACCCTATGCCTAAATATTCAACCCTTGTCTAAAGCTCGAGTAACTTTGTTGTTAATACACATACTAAGGACACCTCACCATACAAAGATGTTGTTATGGAGGAAAAGTGGAAAGTAGTTAAAAAAAGAAGGAACCATCTGGTCCAATGTAAAGCATAGTGTAATTTCTCATCAAAGGTTGCTACTAACCTCTTCATAATTTAATACCAAATCTATGGATTGTAATAATTCCTCTATTGGCCCTTCAATAAGACAAAGATCCAAGTCCTCTTCTACTAATTATATTGATAAGGGCACCTTTGATTAGATACATTCACTAAGACAAAGGTCTAGATCCTTAATCTTCTATTAATAAGAAGTTGGGTATTGCTAATCAACCTCTTGTTGTTACCAATTTTTATGAAGTATTTCCACATGAGGAAGATCTTTCCATTTTCTCTTTTCTATGAATTTTATAATTATATCTTGGAAACTAAAGGGGATATCTCTTTCCCATTGCAAATATGGAGTAAAAGATACAATAGCCAATTGGAAACCTGATATCAGGTTTATCCATTAAGTTAATCTTAATGGTATTCATAATTCTTCTTCTCTATTTGATGTATGGAGAGATGTCTCTGTTCTTCATACATCGCATACAATAGGTAGGGGCTATCATGCTTGTCAGTATTGTCTGTGGGATTAATTTATGAGCCGAGACCACTATCATCTATGTAATGTACGTTCTAGCTACCCACTATGTACATGATGTATGATATAGCTATCCATCTTGTGTACCTATGATGTGTATGAGCTAGACTTTGTGTATATGTTATGGATGCTCAAGATAATTGTGTGTGTGATTTTTTATGACCAATGTGCATATGTATAATTCAGTACAACTGATGATTGGTAATGATAGGTATGAAATTGATACTTGATGGAAATGCTTTTATTGAGATGGTACTAAGTTAACAAATCACACTTAAGGGTAAGTGCACAAAGATGGGGGACCAAAAAGTTGCCACTTTTCTTTTTGGCCCCCCATCGCGAATAGTGCGCATGCACTAAAGGGCGTGCGCCCTATAGGGTGCATGCCCTATGGCTTGGGTTGCCCAAGCCTTAGGCTTGGGCAATCCAAGACAAAGGGCGTACGCCCTTTGGAAAACACTAAGTTTTCCAAAGTGCGTGTGCCCTTTGGACAACTTAGTGTTTTGCAAAGGGCGTATGCCCTTTGGAATGCTTAATGTTTTCCAAAGGGCGTATGCCCTATAGGGCATACACCCTTTGTAAAAAGTCACATATATTTGCTGCATGTGGGTTTGAGCTCATTTTTTTTTTCTCAAACCCGCGTTTTCAGCTTAGAGAGGATTTGGAAGTGCGCACGCCCTATCATAGTTTCTTGTGAGTTGATTGTTTTTCTTCATCCATCGATCAAATGGATCCACAGTGTCGTCAAGTTTGATCCGAGAGAAGAGGTAAGTGTTTTTACAACTTCTCATGCCTCTTATTTGTTTTAAAATTTTAGTTTTGTTGCAATTTGTTTTTGTTTAAATTTGTTTTGTTCAAATTTGTTTTTGTTTAAATTTATTGTGTAATCAATATTTTAAAATGTAGTTTTTTTAATTGTCGGGAAGAAATAATCTCCCTCCACCAAACCCTCCGTCTCCTCATGATGAGCCAAATGAAGAACCGAATGAAGAAAGAAATGAAGAAAATGAACCTCAATTGCCTCCACCAATCGAGAAACCTCCTCCTGGAACATGACAAAATTTGTTGAACCAAATTGAAAGAGGGCAAAAAGAATTAGAATCTTTAATTAATAGGTTAAAAGATTTTAGTGGTACAAATCCCGAAAGGGAAAGACTTGCAAAATCATTGGAAGCAATCTCAACCCACGTAAGCGTAGTTAGTGGGAAAATTAATATATGGCGGGATAAAAGAGAAGAACAAAAACAATATTATGAAAATAAATTATCTTATGCGGACATAAAAAAGAAAAAAATCACAAAAGATGACATTTGCCAGCTATTTAAAAAACCAGGGGATGTAGATACTCTTAGAACTACAACAAGGAGGTTCCCAATTCATTGGTGCATAAATGAAGACATTAAAAATAATTTTTGGGAGAGATGGTGGATGGTCTTTGATTCACCTCCTTGCAACAATCATGAGGTTCCTATATATTTCTTGAGGAACTCTATTGCGAGTTTGTACTCAAGGAGGTACCAAATTATTTTGACATGCTGGATTCTCAGGGTAGAGGAGGGGGTTCATCATTTGATCGAGAAGGGGCACATCGTGACCCTAACACACCTAGGGTTGATAGTGGCAAGCCACCATTGGATCATGTTAGTATTCCTTCTGTTGTGAAGGAACATGTAGAGGCAGACACACTAGGCATGATTAGTGCTCTTACATAGACTCTCATTCAGTGTGCCACTCCTTTAGTTGAGGCTGACTATGGTCAATCCTCGAGGGGGCATATTTGTCGGTCATGTGGATGCCTGTGCACATTTGGTATTGGCAAGAGAGAGCAAGAGGATTCTGGATTGATGACTGATAACTTTCTAAATACGACATTTGGCATTGACACACAGGTAAATATTTCCAAGCTCATTAAATTGCTTTGATCATATTTCATTTATAAAAGAATAACTATTTAATTTAGTATCTATTGTTTATGATGAAAATTCAAGGCAAGAGTGTCATTGGTGGCGGTGGCAGTGGAAGTGGCGATGATCCTAATGTCCCCTTTTACACATCATCATCAATTGCAGAAGTATGTATTGAATAAAAAATTTAATTAACATGTTTGATTACTATGTAATTATATGAATAATTATATCCTAACTTATTGTGCATGTGCATTAGATGTGCATTGGTGAACCATCGATGTTCACAACAGACAGGGAAGGGCATCGCGCAACTTTCCTTGAGGTATCTTTATTTGCATATTAATTGGATTTACTTGATCATATTTAATTAATAAATAAATGACTAAATTACTAGACAAATTATGATCAAAATCTAGAGGCACAATGATTACACTCTTTCACCTGGGTTTGTGAGGTCACCATTGAGTCCATAGGTATACATGTAATAATGCATTATAATTAACATGTCAGTAGTACATTCTTATATGAATGGTTATCTTATAATTTTCTATGTACATGTGCACTAGTTGAATATCGAAGCTTCGACTTCGACACCGCACACCGGAGGACGTGGTGGAACCTTCACGGAGGTATCATTTACTCATTAGTAGGGTTGTAAAAAATATATGTAATCTTGATAACTGCATAATTTACTTTTTTTGTTTCATTTTCAGCTTTTGACATCAGAGACTCCTCCTTCTATCTGTGATACTTTGGATCGTGGAGTAGCTGCAGCAGTAGCTAGTTCTAAAGCACTGACTGAGGTATGAAAGAGATCACTTAACTTTAATTGTTATTTTAATAGTTTGTATTGAATTTTATAATGATATCCATGTATGTATTTTAATTATTATTTTGATCATTGTTGTAGGGACTTATGACTCCAGATCGCCAACATGTGCCTTCGGTGGATGAACATAGTGACTATTTTGCTAGCGGTAAGCCAATATTCAATTTTATGTCATTGTATAATTCAATTTTGATGTATATTAGTTATCTCTATCTAATTTTTTTTTTTATCAGGTCGAGCTACAGAAGAGTCTAGACAGGAGGACAAGTGAGCGCACTCAGAAGACTACGGCATCCACTACATCTCCATCGACATGACGATTAAAGACAGCTCAGGATTTGTTTTCTTCCCCTAGCGGGAAAGGACTAGATTAGGGATATGGATTGTATGCCTATATGACATTAGTGGACATATTTTTTGTATATTGTATCAGTGAAACGTTGTACATCCATTTGACTTTGAGGAAGTCAGTTTTAGTGTATTGAATATATTCAATGTATGACATTATTGGACATATATATTTGACTTCATACCCTACGAATATATATTTTTTATGTTTTAGGTATGCAATTCATGTGTTTGGTGTATTGATGTATACTAAATTATGTTTATGTTCATGTCTTTGCTTTGTAAATTTCCCATGCCTTATAGTTATGCTTGTATGTTTAACTTGCTGACTGTGCTACAAATGCCAGTCACTGTCCTTAATAACAATCAATTCCTTAACTGTAATAATAACAAAAGTAATGAAATGAATGCATAAATGTATAAATATAATATGTAAGAAGCCTAAGTGGCTCTTGTTCTTGCAATGATAATTTTTTAAAGAAATTCTGACAAATCTGGATACTAATGCTTCAACAATTTATTTATAGCTTGGTTGAAAATTTGATGCAAATAAGTAGGTTAGATTGGGGTTATTTTATAAATAAAGTGTTCTTGGTTTCCTCAAAAGTGTTCCTTACCCAAGTGGCCCCAAGTGCCAATATGCCACTAACCTATCAATCTAACTTCTCCCAACTCCCTTACTATTATAGGGATTCAATATGGCTTAAAATATGACTCCAGCAATTTTCAAGTGGTTCTTGAAGTCCTACTCCAAGATCTTACCCTCAATCCACACTCTAGGCTCTCTATCCTTGTAGCCTTAACCAGCGAGTTTTTCCCAAATAACTCTTAGTTTTCCCAAAACACTTCCAAAATAAATTACATATTCAGATACCTTTTATGGTTTTACAAAACATATCTTAGAATTAGGTAGGGTTAATTTGGAACACAACCACCAAAAACTATTGGTCCACTTTCCTTCCTAGACCTAATAGGTCACTTTTACAAAGGAACCCTATTACAGACTTAACACCCAACCTTTCCACTTTTCACAAAGTGTTAATATGGTCCCAATTAGAGAAATTTGAAGTCTATTGGATCCTATAGGCTTTCTATACCCAAAAGCCCCAAATTACTCCCTCTAGGCCTTCAAAACTAGGGCCTTCTTAAAAACAACTCAAAACTCATTTCCAGAACTCCTCCTTGTGGATTCACCTTTCATTTGACATATACTTCTGCTGTTTCAAATAAAATTATACCCTTGTTAAGGTGGATCCTTTTCTGCTACACTTGTGGCATCAATTTTGTGCACTTTTTCCACTCTTCCTCATGGTGTACACCCACTAAAACAACTTCTCCTACATTTAAATGGTTAGTAACATGATACATATGTTACATAGGGTCCATTCAATGAGAAACAACAATTACATTCATTGAATGGCCCATTATATCATCAAAAAGACCAAAATGGAGTTATTTCAATGCACCAATATGACCACCTACAACAACTTTCCAAATCTGAAGCTAAATAGATTATATAATCATTCAATACAAATGAAAAATGATGTTATGATGTTATTATATCACCCACAATTTTGTTCCAAACCCAAAACAATCAACCAAACATAAAAAAAAAAAAAATTTGCAAGGAAAAACTAAGTCCTTTGCCAGGACTTCTAGGACTTATAATATTTAAATTAAATTGTTTATTAGATATTTCCATTATTGGCCTTAATATATCCTAATTCACTTTTAGGAATTCTTTAGATCCACTACCTCCATTTGGTTCCAAGGTGGACTTAGGTGTTTGGAGAGGTGCTCCTGCACCAAAATTCTTCATTTAAATTTCAAGACATTTGATAAATTCTTTGCCTGCTAACAAACCAATTTGGGAAATTAATGGGTCTATTTCTGGACCTCGAAGGAGTTGGTCACCTAAACGAGAACTAATGCAGAGGTTACAACAAGAAAGTGGAGTTCCCTTCTTTTAGCTCCCACAACTCACCAACCAACTACAAAGGCTTAAAGGTGTTCCCAAGCTCTTACAATGGTGTAACACAACCAATAAAATGGATTTCTATCCCAAAAAATTCCCTTTGCAAGTTTATACACTCAATCAAACTTCAATGCCCTTTTGGCTTTAGGGACACTAGGCCTAAACCTAGCCTTTAGTTAGAACTCTTCACCAGTGGACTTCTTGACCACTCCCAAGCATGTAGATGGTCCTCATATGACCTAAGGACTCTAAAACAACTCTTGGTTTGATCCCTTTACAACCATACCATAGCAAACTAGATTTGCACGCCAATTTCCTTGTAGCCTTCTCAACCTCAATTTTCCACTCTAACTTCTTCACAACTTGGTATCTTGACACAATCAGGATATTTTTAGACACCCATTTGGAAGTTATTTAAGATCCAAAAGCCTTGTTTTCCAACTCCACTCCAGCACCACCTAACACTCACCTTGGACACAGACCAAATTTAATGCAGAGGTGATAGCCAGAAAGTAGTGGGCCTTTCACTTGACTCCCACAATTCACCAATCACCTGTAATGACTTAAGGGTATTCACAATCTCTTAGGATGGTGTAACACAATCAATTAAGTGAGTTTCTATCCCAATAAACTCCCTTTGCAAAGTTAGACAATTAATCAAAGTTCAATGTCTTTTTGGCTTTAGGGAAACTAGGCCTAAAAGTGACTTATTGCTGAAACTCTTCACCAGTGGACTTCCTGACCACTCCCAACCATGTAAATGGTCCTCATTTGACCTAAGGCCTCTGAAAGAACAACTGGTTCATTCCCATCAAGATTGTACCATAGTGAACTAGACCTGCACCCACTTTTCCTTGTAGCCTTCCTAATAGAGGTTTTCTACTCTAACTTTTGAATCACTAAGTATCTTGATAAAATCAGGGCATTTTCAGACATGGCCTTGTAGTACCTAATGAATCAATTCTATGTCACACGAGCTCTGAGATATGACCCTGCAAAGATCGCTGATCTCATGCTTAAGGGACCTTGAGGGACACTTCAGCATGGAGTCGTCGGCGGGGTTTGAACAACTATGTGTGGTGAACAAGGTTGCCACTAGTGTTTAACCGGCCATTCGGAGCTATTGGAACTGACGGTTCGATGCTACGACTGACGGTTCGAAAGATATGCAACATTGACCGTTTCAGCTGAGGAACACTTTGAGTTCTGACACCGACTGAGAATGTGTTGCCGAATTTAAAATAAGTTGAATCTCTAAAAAATGAGAGAGGATTTTATAGGCCTTGGCAACACGGTCTCGTAGCACCTGACGAATCAATTCTACATTGCACAAGCTCTGAGATATGACCCCACAAAGATCACTGATTTCATGCTTAAGGGACCTTGAGGGACACTTCAGGATGGAGTCGTCAGCGGGGTTCGAACGACTGTGCATGGTGAACAAGGTTGCCACTAGTGTTTACCCGACCATTCAGAGCTTTTGGAACTGACGGTTTGATGCTACGACCGATGGTTGGAAAGATACGCAATGTTGACCGTTTCAGCTGAGGAACACTTTGAGTTCTGACACGGACCGAGAATGTGTTGCTGAATTTAAAATAAGTTGAATCTCCAAAAAATGAGACAGGCTTTTGTAGGCCTCAGCAACACAGTCCTGTAGCACCTAACGAATCAATTCTATGTCCCACGAGCTCCAAGATATGACCCTGCAAAGATCTCTAATTTCATGCTTAAGGGACCTTGAGGGACACTTCAGCATGGAGTTGTCGGCGGGGATCAAATCATTGTGGGTGCCGAATGAGGTTGCCACTAGCATTTACCCAGCCATTCAGAGTTGTTGGAACTGATTGTTTGATGCTATGAGTGACGGTTGGAAAATACGCAACGTTGACCGTTTCAGCTGAGGAACACTTTGAGTTCTGACACCGACCGAGAATGTGTTGCAAAATTTAAAATAAGTTGAATCTCTAAAATTTGAGATAGGCTTTTGTAGGCCTCAGCAACACAGTCCTGTAGCACCTAACGAATCAATTCTATGTCCCACGAGCTCCAAGATATGACCCTGCAAAGATCTCTAATTTCATGCTTAAGGGACCTTGAGGGACACTTCAGCACGGAGTCGTCGGCGGGGATCGAATCATTATGGGTGCCGAATGAGGTTTCCACTAGTGTTTACCCAGCCATTCGGAGCTATTGGAACTGGTTGTTTGATGCTACGACCGACGATTGGAAAGATACGCAACATTGACCGTTTTAGCTGAGGAACACTTTGAGTTCTGACACCGACTGAGAATGTGTTGGCGAATTTAAAATAAGTTGAATCTCTGAAAACTGAGAGAGGATTTTGTAGGCCCCGGCAACACGGTTGCGTAGCACCTGACAAATCAATTCTACATCACACGAGCTCTCAGATATGACCCTGCAAAGATCGTTGATTTCATGCTTAAGGGACCTTGAGGGACACTTCAACATGGAGTTGTCGGCGGGGTTCAAACGATTGTGCATGGTGAATGAGGTTGCCACTAGCATTTACCTGGCCATTTGGAGCTATTGGAACTAACGGTTCGATGCTACGACTGACGGTTTGAAAGATATGCAACGTTGACCATTTCAGTTGAAAAACACTTTGAGTTCTGACACCGACCGAGAATGTGTTTCCGAATTTAAAATAAGTTAAATGTCTGAAAATTGAGAGAGGATTTTATAGGCCCCGACAACACGGTCTTGTAGCACTTGACAAATTGATTTTACATTACACGAGCTCCGAGATATGACCCCGCAAATATCACTGATTTCATGCTTAAGGTACCTTGAGGGACACTTCAGCACGGAGTTGTCGGCGGGGTTCGAATGACTGTGCGTGGTGAACGAGGTTGCCACTAGCATTTACCCGGCCATTCAGAGCTGTTGGAACTGACGGTTTGATGCTACGACCAACGGTTTGAAAGATACGCAATGTTGACCGTTTTAGCTGAGGAACACTTTGAGTTCTGACACCGAATAAGAATGTGTTGCCAAATTTAAAATAAGTTGAATCTTTGAAATTTGAGACAGGCTTTTGTAGCCCTCGGCAACATGGTCCTGTAGCACTTGATGAATTGATTCTACATCACACGAGCTCCAAGATATGACCCCGCAAAGATCACCAATTTCATGCTTAAGGGACCTTAAGGGACACTTCAGCACAGAGTCGTCGGCGGGGATCAAATCATTGTGGGTGCCAAATGAGGTTGCCACTAGCGTTTACCCAGCCATTCGGAGTTGTTGGAACTGATTGTTTGATGCTACGATCGACGGTTGGAAAGATATGCAACGTTGACTATTTCAGTTGAGGAACACTTTGAGTTCTGACACCGACCGAGAATGTGTTGCCAAATTTAAAATAAGTTGAATCTCTGACAACTGAGATAGGCTTTTGTAGGCCCTGGCAACATGGTCTTGCAGCACCTGATGAATTGATTCTACGTTTCATGATCTCCGAGATATGACCCCGCAAAGATCATTGATTTCATGCTTAAGGGACCTTGAGGGACACTTCAGCATGGAGTTGTCGGCGGGGTTCGAACGACTATGCGTGGTGAACAAGGTTGCCACTAGTGTTTACCCGACCATTTGGAGCTATTGGAACTGATGGTTTGATGCTACGACCGATGGTTGGAAAGATACTTAACGTTGACCGTTTCAGTTGAGGAACACTTTGAGTTCTGACACCGACTGAGAATGTGTCACCGAATTTAAAATAAGTTGAAACTCTGAAAACTAAGATAGGATTTTGTAGGCCCTAGCAACATGGTCCCGTAGCACCTGACAAATTGATTCTACATTGCATGAGCTTCGAGATATGACCCCACAAATATCACTAATTTCATGCTTAAGGGACCTTGAGGGACACTTCAGCATGGAGTCGTCGGCGGGGTTCGAACGACTGGGCGTGGTGAACGAGGTTGTCACTAGCATTTACCCAGCCATTCGAAGTTGTTGAACTGATGGTTTGATGCTACGACCGACGGTTTGAAAGATACACAACGTTGACCGTTTCAGCTGAGGAACACTTTGAGTTCTGACATTGACTGAGAATGTGTTGCCGAATTTAAAATAAGTTGAATCTCTAAAAACTGAGATAGGCTTTTGTAGGCCCCAACAACACATTCCCATAGCACCTAATGAATCGATTCTACGTCAATTGAGCTTTGAGATATGACCCCGCAAAGATCACCAATTTCATGCTTAAGGGACCTTGAGGGACACTTCAGCACGGAGTCGTCGGCGGGGATCGAATGACTGTGGGTGCTGAACGAGGTTGCCACTACCATTTACTCGTCCATTTAGAGCTATTGGAACTGATGGTTCGAGGCTATGACCGATGGTTGGAAAGATACGCAACGTTGGTCATTTCAGTTGAGGAACACTTTGAGTTCTGACACCAACCGAGAATGTGTTGCCAAATTTAAACAAAATTGAATCTCCAAAAATTGAGACAGGCTTTTGTAGGCCCCGGCAATACGGTCTCGTATCAGCTGATGGATCCATGCTACCTCGCACGAGCTCTGAGATACAACCTGACAAAGATTGCCGATTTCATGCTTAAGGGACCTTGAGGGACACTTCAGCATAGAGTCGTCGGCGGGGTTGGAACGACTATGCATGACATCTACTTGCATGAGGACATTATATATTACAAAAATCCTACACAGAAGCAGCTGGCAAGCTGCTCAAAAACTAGTAATTGATAGCAAGTGGGATAATGCAGATGCTTTAATAAACCACTATCTTCTTTACTCAAGAAACATCTGGTTCATCTGCTCAACTGGGGCATGTTTGGGAACAGACAGACTCCATTTAAACTCAAGTCTCTGGAAGTAGTTATATTTGTCATTGGAGGAGATACACCCATTGTATCTGCAATAACTTCATTCTCACTGGAATTTCCATTACTCTTCAATTGGGATACTCTTACCAAAATTGCATCTACCCTTTTACCAATTAATGGGTCTATTTGTGGACCTTGAAGGAGTTGGTCACCTAAACAAGAACCTTGAGATGAAGCAGGAACTTCTCTATGAAAGAGATCAGTACCTTGAGAAGCTCTCCACTTGTCAGCTGAATTAAAACCTTGGACCATAGATGGCTACCCTTTGTTGTAAAATGAGGAGTGAGACTGCCTTGCCAAAGGTGGCAACGAACTTACCTTTCAATGATAATGCCCAAGTCCCGTAAATGCAAGGCCATTGACAGATAATCATTTCTAATAGAAATATTTGTGGTGCTAGAATGAAGTGCATGACCAAATTCTTTGCCTGCTAATGAACCAATTTGAGGCTTCATTTCACATTGCTCTGTGGATAATTCCACAACACTTGTTACTTCTTTATCTGAATTTTTGTTGTCAGTGTACATGTGCACTGAAGAGATTTTGTCACTACTTGAGCTACCAGTTCCAAGAACCCTATACCTCACACTTCCTTTGTAAACCAAGCCTAATTAGGCCAATTAGGTCTGTGTACAAGGCGAGAGTTAGGTGGTGCTAGATTGGATTTGGAAGACAAGGCTTTGGGATCTTACATAACTTCCAAATGGGTGTCTGAAAATGCCCTGTTTGTGTCAAGATACTCAGTTGTGAAAAAGTTAGAATAGAAAATCTATGTTGAGAGGGCTACAAGGAAAAGTGGGTGCAGGTCTAGTTTTCTATGGTATGGTTGTAAAGGGACCAAACCAAGAGTTGGTTTAGCATCCTTAGGTCATATGAGGACCATCTAAATGCTTGGGAGTGGTCAGGAAGTCCACTGGTGAAGAATTCTAGTTAAAGGCTAGATTTAGGCCTAGTGTCCCTAAAGTCCAAAAGGCACCAAAGTTTGATTGAGTTTGTAAACTTTCTAAAGGAGTTTGTTGGAGTAGGAAACCCTTTTTTTGGTTGTGTTACACCATTTAAGGAGTTTTTGAACATCCTTAGGTCATTGTCTTCTTAAGCCAAATCCCTGTCTGTGTCATGGTTCGTACCTTCCAAGTGCACCCAAAGCATGCATAGGGCAGCTCTCCTCCACTTTCTTGCAACAAAACTCATTGTACCTACCTTATTTCATGTTATGTTGTCAATGTACATTTTATTGGATCCATCCCTAGGGTTAGAAGGCCATACTATGCATGGATCTCATAAATCCATAGTGGAAACAAGAGGAAATTTGATCTAACATGTTTTGAGGAGATTTGACCAAGTTTTATATCTAATCTAACATGTTTTGAGGAGATTTGATCTAAGAAAAAATCTTATTTCTGTCCCATCATTAGTCACATAAAAATTACACAGTTTTGCATTGGATAAAACACCATAAAAATGCTAAGAAATTATTGTAAACATGTTTCTTTTTTTATTAATATTATGAAACATGTTTACAAATCAGCTCAATAAAGGCACTGGTAGGAAAGAGCTGAGTGGAGAAAACCTCCGACATTGTACCAAAAAATATGCAGCATTGCATTATCATTACAATTACAAAATTCCCTCTATACACACGGGGTATGTACCATAGAAGCTAACTTTGTAAGAGAAACAAATAGTACAGTTGAACACATATTACAACATTTTAGTACAGCCCGATTTAGTCCATTGAACCAGCTAGATCTGCCTTAACCTTTAGTGTGTTAAGTATTGCCTCATGCTTTGACTCGGGAACCTTCCAAAGAGTTTTTTTCACTAGCCTGCCCCCATATCTGATCAAAGTAACATTCGAAGCAACAACAAGGTTTGAATAATGTAGAATCTTCCTGTGTGTCTCCCAGTCCTCGAACAACCACAACTTAGAGTTCTTCATACCATATCATCTAAGCCATGTTCCTGTTACAACAACCGCTCCTATAGGGTATTGTAATCCTTCACTGTCTACAACTATGACATCCAATTTCTTTTTGGCCTCAACACAACGACATAAATAATAATCTGTCCCTTCGTCATTGTATTCAGGTGCAATAACTGCAAAAACATGACCTGCAACAACGTAGACATATTCAGTACATTAATATCCAAAATAGTTTAGACAAACTATATAAATGGACAATTTACCTGGTTGTACTATATCCAAAAAATGGTCAAAGTCAATAGATGTTGCCATGTCCCCTAGTTGCAATGCTGTTGGTGGATGATAGGAGTCAAGTGGGCTCAAAGGTCTTATAGACCATTCATCAACCCATTCCTTTGAGTCACACTCATCCCAATTCTCCTCTGCACAAGATGAACAAAAGCATGCCATATGTTGTGTGTATACCATCCATGAACCTGCATTACAACTTCTAAAAGAGTGTAGCTCACTTGATCCTGTTACTGTACAACAATCCTCATATGGTGCAATGTTAGTTTCATCAATCAACCAAAAAAATCTATGAATTGTTGACTCACCTTCCTTACCTGGGCCCATTGTGGCATTACACCAGTTGACAATACATCTTGCATTTGATAAGTTTTCTCCCCCCTCATAATTTAATTCTTCATGTGCTAAAGCTCTTTTTATACATGCTCCCGCACCATCATGCTCTCCCTTTCCATGGCCCGCCTCAGTGAAATTCCACATATATTGAATATCAGTGTTCTTGTGCATCCCGCTCAACTAATAAAATAGACGAGAATTCTTGAATTGGGATGTACAATTATCTGACCATATGATGTGTCGATGATATGGTATGCTCCTATTTGCCAAATCACCGTAAAACAAACTAAAGCAACCATGTACAAACTCTATAGAATGTGAGCGATCATCGCTCATATAAAAATGGTACTCCCTCAATATCTTCCTATTTTCCTTCGTACTATCAGGTGCATGCAAGTATGCTATATGAACAAATATAGCAACCTGTTGAGAGTTGTAATATTGTGATTGTACCTCATTTTGTGGTTGCAAAGTGTAGTTTTCAGAAAAGTCCACAATTGAAACAATTGTATCAATCGGAAAAGTGTCCTTGCATAACTTGAATTGTGTATCCAACCATCGTGCTCTATGTGTATGCATTGCATATTCATACACAATTTTCTCGCAAAATATATCCATGAACTGATACACCAGAATCCTGTCAATTACTAAATCACATCTTTTTGCCTCTTTTCCATCTTTTAGAGCATATGCAATGGTCTTATATTTTCCAAATTCTACTATTTCATTCTCAATTGCATGACTACTTTCCATATGCTGACAAACAGGTAAATCTTGCAAACCACCGCAATGTACACATGTACCATTCAAACATGATAGTTTGTGAAATTTTTGTCCATCTGGTCTATGACATAAAATGGTAGCTATCAATTCCCTTGAAGATCTAGGTGGCTCCTTTATGTTACACTCCTGCAAGACATTGTTAGCATGCAAACGTACACATATATGTCGATAGATAGTATAATGGTTAGAAAATTCAATATGTACTCTACAACAACAAGTTGTGCATGTGTGATTTATCTTGACATAAAAAGGTTTAGCCATTTCAAAAAATCTTTGACTAATTTTAATTTGAGGATACGCATCTATAAATTTTGCAAAAAATTGTGTCTGGGTTGAATCCAAAAAATGCTTTGGATGTGGATCACGCAATCGACTACCAATCCTCCTCCTTACAACATCTCTTTTATTAGGAGATACTCATGTATTATTCTTCCAAAAATTTTCAATGAAGGATTTCAAAGTTTCAACAATGTCTTTGTCTTTCCATGGCAATCTACCGGAAAAAGCCCATAGTTCATTGCTATTTGAATCTTCCACTCTTTGACGCCTTTCCACGGCTCTCATTAGAGACCTTCTACTTATTTTCAATGATTTACTTGTCTTTCTAATGAGTCGAGACTTCTTCATTTGATTGCTTACCATTGTTGATGTTATCACACATCGTGTGACATTATTATCTTTCATGCGTGATGTAGAACCCACAGTCTCATATGCATCCATTAGATTCTTTACAATAGCTTTTTTAGTGGTGTCATCTGTTCTTAACCCAAGAATCTTCATGATAGGCCTAAATTTCAGATTTCTCATCATTTCAACAAACAATTGACATCTTCCTATGACATTCAAATTCTCAAAAAATATCCTCCAAATTCATTTAGTATATCTTTGACAAGTGTACTTGGTAATCTTGTCAGGCATTGGTTTCAAAATATTAGTGTCAATATCAATCAAATATTTAGGATTTCTATGCAAAACTCTAGGAGGTGTTCTCAATTGTTGTGTAGGCTCAACATTGGGAACGTCAACAATGTTAGGGATGAATTGCGTACCTTTGACTGAAGATGATGTTCCTTCAAATTGAGATGTGGAAGATGGACCTTCACCGACTTGAGAAGAATATGGTGTTTCTTCAACACGATGCAATGGTGTGATTCCTACACCTTTGAAAGTTGGAAATGAGGTGCCTTCACAATGATGCAATGATGTGTCTATTCCTTCAGATGTAGCTAATGGTGTGCCTTCAACATAATACGATGGTGTGGCTACACTTTGAGGTGTAGAGTGTGCGATGTCTTCAACATTAGATAATTCATGTGCACCTCCAACATTGGATGATGGCATCCCTTCAACTTGCGATCCAATAGATGATATACTCACCCCTTCATAATTCAATTGTCTTATTGCACGCAACTTTCTCATTCGGTTCCTTTGTGTTTCCAATTCCAATTCTCTCCTATTAGGTAATTCTTCTTGTATGGGCTCCAATTGTCGTTGTTCGCGAAGTTGTCTCATTCTTTCTCTTTTCTTCTCTTTCTCTATTTCATGCTCTTCGGGTGTTTGAATCTTAGGTCATTTTCTCAGCATGATGAATAAGATCTATATATACATTGAAATTCATTAAAATTTACACATTATAAAATATCAATCTAATACAACAATTATGGTTTTTTTAATCAATCTATTATAATAAGTCATAGCATAATATAAAAGTATTACAATTTATATATATCAAATTATAATACAACTATAGTCCAATACATGTCTATTTATGCTTTCCACAAGTCCATATAATATGAAATAAAATAAAAAGGATTTATTCACATTTTGGCATGCAAGAACAAACAAAACTTACCTTGAAATATGTCAAATTTGCTAAATAAAGGTTGTTTTTTGCACCACAATGTTGACCTTGCAACAAAAGGTGGTCCAAGTTGATAAAATAGTCTTCTTTTTGACCTCCAACACCATGAAAGTGAATATTTGTTGTGCAAACTGCGTGTTCCAGATAAAATACAATAAAAGTGGGCCTCCTTCACAGGATTCTTGGGTTTTTTGTCATTTTTGGGCTTTCTACAAAGGGCGTGCGCCAAATAGGGCATATGCCCTTTTTGGTGCACACCCTATTTGGAGCACGCCCTTTATAGAAATGCATAAAAGAGAGATAGATGGGGGGAGAAAGGGAGAGAGAGAGAGAGAGACATGATAAAGAGACAAAGAGAGATAGAGGGGTGACTGAGAGACTGAGAGAGAGAGAGGAGAGTGCGAGAAAGTTAATGAATAAGGGGTTTTAAGTGGTCCTTAGGGGTCCTAATTGGTCGTAGAGGGTCATAAGGGGTGTAAAGCGGTTCTTAGGACCCCATGTGACCCTTAGGTGTCCGTAAAGGGTCCTAATTGGTCGTAGAGGGTCATAAGGAGTCGTAAGATGTGTGAAGTGGTTCTTAGGACCCCATGTGACCCTTAGGTGTCCGTAAAGGGTCCTAATTGGTTGTAGAGGGTCATAAGGAGTCGTAAGGGGTGTAAAGTGGTTCTTAGGACCCCATGTGACCCTTAGGTGTTCGTAAAGGGTCCTAATTGGTTGTAGAGGGTCATAAGGAGTCGTAAGGGGTGTAAAGTGGTTCTTAGGACCCCATGTGACCCTTAGGTGTTTGTAAAGGGTCCTAATTGGTTGTAGAGGGTCATAAGGAGTCGTAAGGGGTGTAAAGTGGTTCTTAAGATCTCATGTGACCCTTAGGTGCTCATAAAGGGTCCTAATTGGTCGTAGAGGGTCATAAGGAGTCGTAAGGGGTGTAAAGTGGTTCTTAGGACCCCATGTGACCCTTAGGTGTCCGTAAAGGGTCCTAATTGGTTGTAGAGGGTCATAAGGAGTCGTAAGGGGTGTAAAGTGGTTCTTAGGACCCCATGTGACCCTTAGGTGTCTGTAAAGGGTCCTAATTGGTCGTAGAGGGTCATAAGGAGTCATAAGGGGTGTAAAGTGGTTCTGAGGACCTCATGTAACCCTTAGGTGTCTGTAAAGGATCCTAATTGGTCGTAGAGGGTCATAAGGAGTTGTAAGGGGTGTAAAGTGGTTCTTAGGACCCCATGTGACCCTTAGGGGTCCGTAAAGGGTCCTAATTGGTCATAGAGGGTCATAAGGAGTTGTAAGGGGTGTAAAGTGGTTCTTAGGACCCCATGTGACCCTTAGGGGTTCTAAGGGTCATATGGGGTCTTGGGACTCATTGATATGTCCTAGGATATCAAAGAGATGTTAAGAGATCATAATCAATCCTACGACCCCTTATAACCCCATAGCATCGATAGGAATACATCCTGTTGTTCTCAAGAGGTCCTAAGGGGTATAAGGAGTCATGAGGGGTGTAAAGTGGTTCTTAGGACCCCATGCAACCCTTAGGGGCCCTAAGGGTCATATGGGGTCTTGGGACTCATTGATATGTCCTAGAATGTTAAAGAAGTGTTAAGGGATCATAATGAATCATACAAGAGAGAGAGAGGGGGGGAGTAACAAGGGAGAGAGAGAGAGAGAGAGAGAGAGAGAGAGAGAGAGAGAGAGAGAGAGAGAGAGAGAGAGAGAGAGAGAGAGAGAGAGAGAGAGAGGGTTGAGAGAGAAGGTAAGTTCAAAGAGATATAGGGTGAGATAAGTAGATAGAGAGAGGGAGAGGGTTAAGAGACAAGGTACGAAAGAGATATAGGGTAAGAGAAGTAGATAGATAGATAGGGAGAGAGAGAGAGATGAAAAGGGGGAGAGGTAAGAGAAAAGGTCAGAAAGAGATATAGGGTAAGAGAAATAGATAGATAGATAGAGAGGGGTAATGAGGGAGAGGTAGAGGGGGATGGGTTATGAGAAGAATAGAGATAAGGATAGAGAAAGGGGAGATATAGAGATAGTGAGAGGAAGAGGAGGGGTGAGAGAGAGAGGCAGAGGGAAAGGGTTGAGAGAGAAGGTAAGAAAGAGATCTAGGGTAAGAGAAGTAGATAGAAGGAGAGAGATAGAGAGAGAGAGAAAGAGAGAGGGAGAGAGAGAGAGAGAGCGAGAGGTAGGGGAGAGGGTTGAGAGAGAAGGAAAGTTCAAAGAGATATAGGGTGAGATAAGTAGATAGAGAAAGGGAGAGGGTTAAGAGAGAAGGTAAGAAAGAGATCTAGGGTAAGAGAAGTAGATAGATAGAGAGAGAGAGAGAGAGAGAGAGAGAGAGAGAGAGAGAGAGAGAGAGAGAGAGAGAGAGAGAGAGAGAGAGAGCGAGAGGCAGGGGGAGAGGGTTGAAAGAGAAGGTAGGAGAGATATAGGGTAAGATAAATATATAGATAGACAGAGAGGGTTAAGAGAGAAGGTAAAAAAGAGTTCTAGGGTCAGAGAAGTGGATAGAGAGAGAGCGAGAGAGAGAGACGAAAAGGAGATGTAAGAGAGAAGGAAAGATATATATATATATATATATATATATATATATATATATATATATATATATATATATATATATATATATATATAGGGACATAAAGAGAGAGAGAGCTCGAGAAATGCAAAGGGGGAGAGGTGAGAGAGAAGGTAAGAGAAAGATATAGGGTTAGAGAGAGAGATAAGGTAAGAGAGAGATATATAGGGTTAGAGAGAAGGGGAGAGAGAGAGAGAGAGAGAGAGAGAGAGAGAGAGAGAGAGAGAGAGAGAGATGGGATAAGAGAAGAATAGAGATAAGGATAGAGAGAGATCTAGGGTAACAGAAGTAGATCGATAGATAGAGAGAGAGTGAGTTAGAGAGAAGGAGAGAGGGGCAAGAGAGAGAGAGAGGCAGGGGAGAGGGTTGAGAGAGAAGGTAAGAAAGAGATCAAGGGTAAGAGAAGTAGATAGAGAGAGAGAAGGAGAGGGGTAACAAGGGAGAGGTAGATGGAGTTGGGATAAGAGAAGAATAGAGATAAGGATAGAGAGAGGGGAGATAGAGAGACAGTGAGAGGAAGAGGAGGGGTGAGAGAGAGAGAAATAGGGGAGAGGGTTGAGAGAGAAGGTAAGAAAGAGATCTAGGGTAAGAGAAGTAGAGAGGGAGAGAGAAGGAGAGAGGGAGAGAGAGAGAGGCAGGAGGAGAGGGTTTCTCAAGAGAAGGTAAGAAAGAGATATAGGGTTAGATAAATAGATAGATAGATAGAGAGAGAGAGGGTTAAGAGAGAAGGTAAGAAAGTGGTCTAGGGTAAGAGAAGTAGATAGATAGATCTAGATAGACAAAGAGAGAGGGTTAGAGAGAAGGCAGGGAGAGAGAGAGAGAGGGTTGAGAGAGAAGGTTACAAGAAAGAGATCTCGGGTAAGAGAAGTAGATAGAGAGAGAGAGGGTTAGAGAGAAGGGGAGAGAGAGAGGGAGAGAGAAAGAGAGAGGCAGGGGAGAGGGTTGAAAGTGAAGGTAATAAAGAGATCTAGGTTAAGAGAAGTAGATGGATAGATAGAGAGAGAGAGAGAGAGAGAGAGAGAGAGAGAGAGAGAGAGGCAGGGGAGAGGGTTGAGAGTGAAGGTAATAAAGAGATCTAGGACCTAAGAGAAGTAGATAGAGAGAGAATTTTGTGAGACAAGACAAGAAAGAGATAGGATAAGAGAAGCAGGGAGAGAGAGAGAGAGAGAGAGAGAGAGAGAGAGAGATGTGGGAAGATAGAGAGATAGGGAGAGGCAGAGGGAGAGGGATGAGATAGAAGGTAAGAAAGAGAGGGTAAGAATGTGGACAAAGAGATAGAGCAGGGGGAGGGAAGATAGAGAGATAGGGAGAGGTAGAGGGAGAGGGATGAAGTGAAGGTAAGAAATAGATAACTAGGGTAAGAGAAGTACAGAGAGAGAAAGTAGAGCGAGGAAGATAGAGAGATAGGGAGAGGTAGAGGGAGAGGGATGAAGTGAAGGTAAGAAAGAGAGAGAGAGAGAGAGAGAGAGAGAGAGAGAGAGAGAGAGAGAGAGAGAGAGAGAGAGAGGTGACAAAGAGAGATTTTGGATGACACACTTTATGGTTCGAGGTGCTTCTAATGTATTAAATGAGGGTTCCTAATATTTTTTAGATCTTATTATGGCTCTTTAGCACCTATTAAGAACCATAAGAAAATACTGCAATCAATTAATACCTTTTAGGACACACTTTGAGGATCTAATGTGTCCTAACAGGCCGTAATGTTGTCTAAGGGTTTGTAGTGGATCATGAGAGTTCTAACGTGTTCTAAGGGACAATAATGGGTCGTAATAGACCATTTAGAGGCAATTAAAACCACTATGGAATAATTAGGACACATTAGAATGGGTCCTAATGGTTCTTTAGAGCTTATTTATGCTTGACATAGGGCGCATGCCAAATAGGGTGCACGCCCTATTTGGCGTGCGCCCTATTTCAAGCATAGATTCAAATAGGGCGCACGCCAAATAGGGCGTGCGCCTTATTTGGCATGCACCCTATTTGAAGGCTTGTATTTTACCAAGCCCAAGGCTTGGATTTTCTTTGGAGATCCAACCCAAAGGCTTGGATGTATAAGCCATGAGTTTGACGTGAATTCGAAGAAACATTAGAAAAAACCTTCACTTTTTGTGTGTGCTCTCCGTCTAGTTTACACGTGATTCGATAACAAAAAAATCAGACAATATGAGATTATTGGTCTCTGAGTTAGCTATCTAAACATATAATTTATTTCCAAAAATGATAATTTTAAGCCTATCAACATTAATTTCCATTGAATGTATGTCAATTTTTTGTCAAAAACCAACGTGTAGTATTTTGGGTATAGATTTTGCTTCGTTTGTCGAAATTTGCAAAAACTTAGTTTTTTAGAAACTAGACTCCATTCTACACACTTTAAAAAAAATATATTTGATTTTCGACTAATTTTGAATGATTTCTAGGGGGAGCACACCCAAATTTCATGTGTTTTGGGATGTCTGAGTTCAAAAAGTCGTAGAAATTCATACATTCGTAAAAAAATTAGTAGAAAAATCCGTGGTAAACTACGTGGTGTTAGCTAAATTCTCACTGGAGCGATTAAATAATTTCAAAAAATAAGTTAACATTTTAGGGGGAGCACAACAGGCGCTATGTTATTTTTTTCACAAAAAATAGTACCACTTTTTGTGCTCCCCCTAGTTGAAGGCCTTAATCTTCACCGTCTTTCAAATAAATTAGTAGTTTAGAAACTAGATTCAGAGTACTACAACTCTTGTTCTTGTTGTGTTTTGAAATTTTGAGTCGAACTATCTTCAATTTGTTATTGAAGTTCAGAGTTTGCTGATTTCAGGAAAAAAGTGGCATCTTAAACCCCCTTTTTGGTACCCCATCTTTGTGCACATACCCTTAATCAATAGTCAAAAATTAAAAAAAGATTAGAGGTCTCATAAAGAGGAGAGAATAAACTCTCTCTAAATGTCAACTATGTAGCCTTTGACTTCCCACGAGGGGATATGTAGGTAGAGTCATCAAGAGTGAACCCTCGAGGCTTAGGTATCAATCTAGGGATAACCCTAATTATTGGAACATATCACTATCAATTGTAAGTGTATATTGTGATATAGAGTCATTGCCATCATGGTGAATGAATGAGTTTTATAATCATTGCTTTTAAATTAAATGGAAGATGCTTGATTGTTTAAGTTAAATATCTATATTTTAAAAAAAAATTGTAGTAGGCAAAAGACTGATTTTACACTATTATAATAGTTAAAAGTGAAAATATAATCATCTATATTTTTTGTCAGAATTTAAGAAAGGCCTATAAAATTTAAAAAATATTTAACTTATTTTATTTTATTTTTATAAATGATACTAAAATTTTATCTAGAATACCTTAGTTTTAGATGGACTTATGTATCACAATTTTAATACAATAATTATCAATTCATATATTGCTTTGATAAATTACTTCCCCCACCTTAAGTTGAATATTAGGATCCTCATTCTCATAATTTGTGTTGCAAAACAAGTTATATTATTAGAATATTTCAACGGCAGTTAAAAAATTATGAAAAATTAAGTGATTATATGTATAATTGAGAATAAAAGACATTTCTTACTCTAAAGATATACACCGTAATAAACTTCAGGTTGTGAACGTTTTGGATCAAGTGCTCCTGCCGCTTTCCGATCAAATTTTCCCTGGCTCAAGGAAGGACACGTTTTAATGAAAACAAACCTTCTTCAATCCTATATTAAAAATCAACGCTCTCATGCTCTCCCAAAAACCCACGACACTGTTTTCAATCCAACATTTCTTTGAGAAATCCATAACAATTCCAGTCCAATTGAAAGGTTTTCATTTTTCCCCTTTCTGATTCACAGAAATTCACAATGTCATCCCCAGAAATTCCAATTCAGGCGAAAGCTTTCCGATTCTGTCCTTACGAGGTGTCATCCACAGCCCCTGTTCAGACCCATCTCGATGTTGTTGAGAAACTCCTGTCCAATGGATTCAACCATCTTCAAGTCAAGAAGAACTACATATTTCCTCCCGATGAACGCCCCCGAATGGATGAGGTTTCTCATTCTTATAGAATTCCAGTAATAGATCTCAAAGATTTAGATGGTCCTGCCAGAAAATCGGTGGTGAATGAGATCAAACGTGCTTGTGAGGAGGATGGTTTCTTCCAGGTGAAGTATTTATTTGTTTTCCTCTTTTCCCTTAATCAAACTTTATCTGGTTCTGCTTCAATTTGTTAAAAAGATGATGTGAAACATCCAGATTGTGAATCATGGGGTGCCAGAGACTCTGATGAAAAGCATGATGGATGTTGCAAAAGAATTCTTTGAAATGCCCCCAGAAGATAGAGCATGCCTCTATTCAGAGGACCCACGACAATTGATTAGGCTTTCTACAAGTTTAAATATCACCAAAGACAAATTCCTTAACTGGATGGATTATCTAACACAGCCATGTCATCCTCTGGAAGAATATATACATGCATGGCCTCAAAAACCTGCAGCCTACAGGTAATAATTAAAAAAAAAACCCCCAAAAAAACAGAATTTCTCTCAAAATTTTTCAAAGAAGAAGCATAAGTGATTCTTTTATTTATTTTGTATTACAGAGAGATTGCAGGGGAGTATGCTAAGGAAGTAAGAGTCCTCACTTTAAGGCTCTTGGCTGCAATTTCTGAAGCCATGGGAAAGGACTCTGATTATTTGAATAGAGTCTTTAAGAAGCATAGACAGATTATGAACATAAATTACTATCCACCATGCCCAAATCCCGATCTCACCCTTGGCATAACACCTCATTCAGATGCAGTAGGCATCTCTGTACTAATGCAAGGACTTGTTAGTGGCCTACAAGTGCTCAGAGATGGAAAATGGGTTGCAGTAGAACCCACACCCAATGCCTTTGTGGTGAACTTGGGAGATCAGCTGCAGGTTTATTATAATAAATATGATTTCATTTTAAAGACTTTTAGGTTTCCCTAATTTATAATAGTACCAAAAGAAATTGTAAGTGATTGAATAATTGATGTTTGCAATTATATGATTGCTTTTAATTTTAAGAATTCCCCATAGTTAAAAACTTGTTTTTAATGGACTGAATTTTGAAATGATTTAGTGTGACACTGGATTTTTATTAGGTTTTGAGCAATGGGAGATTCCAGAGCATTGAGCATCGGGCTATAACAAACAGTGCTACTGCTCGTATATCAATTCCTACCTTTTATGGTCCTTCGTTGGATGCATTCATTTCTCCTGCAGAATCCATGGTGGATGAGGAGCATCCAGCTCTGTACAGAGGATACAAGTTTGAAGAATACATGGGGATCTTCTGGAGCCAGGGATTGAAGAAGAAGACCATTTTGGATCGCTTCAAGATAGAAACTGGTCAATGAAATTGTTCAGTGATAAATTATCAGGAGGAAAAAGCCCAAAGCCTGTACCTTCTAGTATCCATGTATGTTGTTAATGATTCTATTTGCATATGTAAATGTTCTGGTCAACTCCTTACTGTAGTTATACCTCCTATGCTATGCATAGTATATACTGGTGGCGCAGGGATATATAATCTGTTAGTGCTTCACAGTCGAAACTCTGGTGGTAGAATCTGTAGTAGTTTTCCAACAATTATATTTGTTTATAAGCAGCCCTGGAGAATTTATATTGGTTGATATTGTATAATATCAGAAGCCATTTTGAGAGTAAGTTGTCATTAGTACTGCTGTTTTTTTTTTTGGTTTTTGGTTTAAATTGGAACTGTGTTGTTTCATACATTTTGGCAGGTTAGATTTGAAGTAACGGTTATGTGAATATTTATAAGCTCTTACAATAATCTCTTTAAGAAATTGTTAAATTTAATTTTTAGAATCAGTTTCTGAAAATTGAAATTTCTATTATAAAAAATCTTGAAATATATGTTGAAATTTTTAAAATAATTAATATGGTGCATATAATTTTTTTATTAAACATATGGATATCCTCCACAACTTACAACTATATCAATTAGGTCTGTCTAATTAGAAGAAAAGTGTAGCACATAAATTATGGCCAAGAGCTCTATCTCCAATTCCTTGTGGAGGGAAATCAAATTTTGTGAACTATCAAACCAAGTAAGCACTCTCAAAATTTTGCATTTATCATTTAATCTAGATATTAACTGATGGAGAAAAGGAAATAGTAGATGGTAATAATGTGTAAGAGATTTCAATTATAGTAGATAGTAAAGTACAAGGAGGACAATCTAACAGAGAAACACATTCTTACCATCTACTATTCCTTTTCTCCATCATTTAAGTTGACTTTTGGTTTTGTAGCTGCTTGTTTATGCTGACTTTGGTTAAATTTCTAACATTTAATCTAGTTCTTTTCATTTTCATATCTATATTGATTGTTCGTTCATGAATGTTGCAAATGGTGAATGAATAAATCTCTAGTTTGCATTTTAGACTTAGATGCCATTTTCCTACATTACATTAACATTAAATCATTAGTTCATCTTAGATTGTCCTCCTTGTACTATCTACTATAATAGAAATCTCTTACACATTCTTACCATCTACTACTTCCTTTTCTCCATTAATTAATATCATGAATATAAAAACAGGGAATCTTCTAGATAATCTTAATATACAACCTTAAATCATCTTTAACAGGAGTTAATCCCTCTGCCTATATAAATAGAAACTAATATTTTCAACTTAAAAAAAATAATTCTCAAACCTATATTTACAATTAATCAACACCTTAGAAACCATGGCAGCAAAGAGAAAATAGGGCTATCCTATAACTTGGAGATTTTTTATTTTTGAAAATATATTTTGTGATAGTTTTTCTTTCTTTTTCCTGATTGCTGGATCAGATATTTGCAGAGGTTTTGAACTATTTACAAATTTGAAGGAAATAATTTTTTTATGTGGCCAGCTAGGAAAAGATCCCTAGCACATATAGGGAGGTGACAATCCTAGCACATATAGGGAGGTGACAAACATTTCACGTACCTTGTCTATACTTAAATTTTGCACACATTTCTGCCAGCACAATTGGTAGACTACAACATTTCATGATACTCCTTATCCTTCCATGACCAGATGGATATTCCTCCTCCAACATACAGATTTTCTCTCTGCTTCCTTCTCCTTTTCACGCCCACCACCTATAAATTCATACTGGCATAGATTTCTATGGATATCCACCTCGGTCCCATCAACGTTCTGCCATAGAATTCTGGGTAGTATATTGTTATGCTCATCTCTGTTAATTTTGCTTCTCATCCTTTGCATTCTTTTAAGGATTTGAAATTTTCCATATACCCAATAAAACATCAATTATAAATGGTTCATATCTGTTAATTTTGCTTCTCATCCCTTACATACTTTTAAGGATGTGAAATTTTCCATATACCCAATAAAACATCAATTATAAACTCTATGATTTTGGTGAAAAAATAATGTAACCCTGCAAAACAGAGTATACTGAATTTAGTAAAAAGAATTTGTTTGGTAAATTTTTAGATTGAACTGTGTGAGCAATTTTCATCGGGTTAAATTCAGAAACTTTCTAGATATATCATCATTGACTGGAAATTTCATACAGAAAAATATGCAAAATACTAATGAGTAATAGACTTAGCATTAAAATTTAAGTTTTTGTTGAAGTAGTGCTACAGCTGTGTCAAATAACAGTTGGTCATGCTGCCGAAGAGTAGTTTAAAACAATTTCGCAGGGGCTTTGTGATGTGGTCATAACTGTCTGACACTATTTGGTTGAATACAGACGGCTACTGTGAGCATTGCCAGGGAGTGAATGGTATGACAAACTTTCTTATTTGCATGAGCCAGGAGTTGGGCATCTAGATATGAATTAAATGAAATTTATGTGAATTCTCGGTTTTTTTGGTTGGTTTTCTCTTAGTTAAAGTGCAAAACATATGCTTTTGAATAAAATACAGAATCGTGTTACTAAAAGCAACATTTCTATGATGGCGTTATTTGGTATCTGACAGACCTATACTGGAAGTATATTGATAGTCATCAATCCTTTCAGAAGTCTCCCTCACTTGTATGACAGTCCAATGATGGAACAATATAAAGGGGCAACATTTAGAGAGTTCAGTGCTGCTGTGCTTGTTGTGGCAGATGCTTCAAACAGGTATGCCTCTCCAATTTTCTCAGATGATTAAGAAATCTAATGGGATTTTGTCCTAAGGAGGTAGGCTTCTTTGAAAGGAACGTTATTGGAAACTCCTACAGCTTGCCAATATTATACTAGCTTATTTTGCTTCTTTTCTTTAGAAGCTATTATAACCATCAATATTTAGAAGTTATAGCTTTTTGGGTACAGTGTTCTAACATATTCCTAACCAAGGATCAAGAAGTGTGACTTGGTATTTATGATGATGATTAATCTCCTTTTATTTGCAGCATATAGTGCCCAATTTGAATGGTTTTTCTTTTTCTCGTAGAGCTATATCCTTGACCATTTCAGGTTTGCAAACAAATGATACGTGATCATTCAATAACTTAAAGTTCAAACAAATAATATCCTTCTACATATTTGGTATTTGTTATAAGATTTCATAGGCTTGCCTAAATTGTATTTTTTATAGATTAGTACTTAAATTCAAACAAATCATATCCTTTTACATATTTGGCATTTGTTACGAGCTATAAAAACATGTTTTAGATCTTAGGTTTTAATTGCTTGACAACAAATATTTTATTCCCTTGTGTTTGTTAAAAGATTTTTAAGATTGTATTTAAAATTATGAAAATGTTGAGATTGCTTTCAAGGTTCTTTAGTGACTTCTAGATAGGCATGTTGCCCAGTTTTTGCTTAAATCACAATCTTTTGTCACAGAATGAATTTTCAAACTTAAAACCAACAAATCCTACTTGAAATGTTTCTTCTCCCAGAGTGTAGGCACAAAGTCTATTGTGAACATCACCAATTCAAGGTGGAGAATCAAGAGGATTTAAGGTGTTTTATCCTTTAAATATCTGTAGTAATTGGACCCTCTATAAATATTTTCGATACTTTTATGTTTTGACTATGGATGTAAATGGTACTTTTTGAAATAAAAGAGGGGTGAAAATTTATTCAATCAGGAAGAAGTACAAAGCACGAGCATCAAATAGCCCTATCAAGATCCACTAAGTGATCTAATTGATGAGACAAGCTCAGAGGTAATTGGCCCCTATCCACAATATTCCAATTTTGTATGTGATTAGAAGCCCATTTGGCCAAACAATCTATCATTCTGTTCCATTCCCTAGGGATATGGGTGAAAGTAACAAAATCCAAAGAAGCGCACAAATTAAGAATCTGATTAACAACCAAAGCTAGCTGCCAACTAACATCCTCACAATATTGCCAAGCCAATAGATGCACCACCACTTGCGAATCTGATTCACAAATGAGCACAAGCTCGCTCTATCTAAGAGCACAAGCTCACTCCACAACATACAAAATAGCAATAGCCTCCATTAGATTGTTAGTATGATAACCTTTATAAACATAAAACATAAACTGAACAAACCCCAAGCTATCTGGGTATATGCACAAAGATGGGGGACCAAAAAGGTGCCACTTTGCTTTTTGGTCCCCCATCGACCATAGTACGTATGCACTAAATAGGGCACACACACTTTGCAAAACACTATAGAGGGTGGAGAGAGAGAGAGAGAGAGAGAGAGGTGCACGTGCGCCTCTCTCTCTCTCTCTCTCTCTTCCCCAATCGTTGCCACCTTACTGTTTCTCTCTCACTATTGAAGTCTATGACCTAAATAGGGCGCACGGCCTATGGAAGTCATAGATTTCAATAGTGCGCATGAGCTTTGCAAGACATTGGAATCCACCAATCCTAAGACTTGGATTTTCTATAGAGATCCAACCCAAAGGCTTGGAGGATTCAAATAGGCCTGAGACATGTTTTCCAACAGACATATTAAAAAATGACATCTTTTTTTGTGTGCTCCTCATCAGGTTTACTCATGGTTCAATAACGTAAAAATCAGACGACGTGATATTGTAGATCTCTCTGTTAGCTATCTAAGCATATAATTTATTTTGAATTCTGATTATGTTAAGTTTTTCATCTCTAATTTCTTTTGTGTGTATGTCTATTTTTTTATAAAAAACCAACGTGTAGTATTTTGTGCATAGATTTTGGCTCGTTCATCGAATTTTGCAACAAGTTACATTTTTAGAAACTGGACTCCATTCTACACACTTTAAAAAAAGAAAATTTGATTTTCAATTAGTTTTAAATGATTTCTAGGGGGAGCACAGATAAATTTCACGTTTTCAAGATGTGTGCACTTCGTAAATTCATAAAAAAACTAGCAAAAAAATTTGGGATAAACTACGTGGTGTTGGCTAACTTCTCACCAGAGCGATTAAAAAAATTCAAAAAAAAAGTTAACATTTTAAAGGGAGCACACTAGACGCTATGTTATACATTTTTTCACAAAAAACATGACCACTTTTTGTGCTCCCCCTTTTTGAGGGCCTTAATTTGCACCATTTTCAAAATAAATAGTAGTTTAGGAACTAGATTTAGAGTATTACAACTCTTGTTCTTGTCGTATCTTAAAATTTTGAGTCTAACTATCTTCAATTTCTTGTTGAAGTTCAGAGTTTGCTGATTTCAGGAAAAAAAGTGGCATCTTATACCCCTTTTTTGGTCCCCCATCTTTGTGCACTTACCCATCTCTACCAACTCCACCAATACTCGCAAGACCTGGGTTTCCCCTATATATGTTTTTTAAAGGCGACAGTGAAGATCGTTGTGGAACCTATGCCTTAGAATATACCGAAGGAAATGCAAAACACAAACATACACAAAATGTAGAATCAAAATTCAAAATATCCAGTCAATATAATATGTGAAAGATCTTCTTCTTGTTATTCATAATTGCACTAAACAAAAGCAATTTTATGTAGACTAGTTGATATATTTGTGCTATATTTATTAGGCAGGGATTGTAGCTGCAACGCAACTCTTGTGGTAATAGTTAATGGGCTCATCCTCTTCCTAATCAATGAGGACCTGTATAATGTGAACAACAGTCTATTTCTCCTGGGGAGATGCCTGCCAATTTGTTTAGACTTTCCGGTAGTCTTACGCCACGAAACAAATGACCTGTGTGGGGAAAACTAAATTCTATCCTCCATTTTTATGATCATTTAGATTTTGCCAGGTTAATGTGATAGGTTAACATGGCGACACCAGAGAAATAGATGGAACATTGCAAGACAACTTTGGTTGGGCTTGGTTTGTGAATGGAAAAAAATCAAATGTGTGGTGTGCATATTTCTTTTGGGAAATGTTAGTATAAAATATTTTGGCGGTATTTGATTGGGGTTCCAGATGGTTGATAGATACATCACAACACCAATGCAAGAGTACACACAAATATTGAGATTGTTAGAGGCTCCTGTGAACGTTACGAGTCGAGGAAGGTGCATACACCCATACAAGTTTGAGCAATTCTTATTACCATTTTAACTATGTTGGCTACTCAAGGACTTGCTACATGTCATGCATGTTCAAGAGTTATCACCCAGCTTGCAAAGCCACGTCTCAATGCTCTGTCAGTCATAGGTGAAACCCGTGCAAATGATAACAAAGTATTTCATTAGTTACACCAATATTGGGAACAAGAAATACAAAGGAATTCCCTCCTATATAGCTCTCATCTCTTTCGACAACAATATACAGGCTATTGGTAGTATATTGAGGTGTGGTGATAATACCATATTATGGAGAATACAAATTCTTTAATAGATTGATTTGCTAAAATACGAGCATTTGGGAACAAACAAATCGAGTGAAGAGTTGGTTAGAGTTTGTATTTGGTGTGGTTGGGAACACAGTTTACCTTCCAGTATCAAAATCATATGTAAGACCACCCACCTTTCTCAACAAAACAATTCACTTTTCAATATCATTCGTATCTTGGGAAAGCTTGTCTGAAATTATTTCTATTCTGATATCCTGAAAAGCATTGTCACATGAGAAACAACCCCCTCCTGATCTTGTACCATTCTCCCTCTAACTCTCTTTGTGGTGATGAAGGTCACATGGAGGTTTCTGCAGAGAAGCTTCTTGGAAAACTCCATTAATGGATTCATTGGCGCATCTGTGGAATACAGAGAGATCGTTGTCCACACACAGAGCAATGACATGGCTCATTTGGGCCCCCACGCTATCCTCAAACATTATGTCCTTTGCCACAAATCCATCTATAAATTTTCTCACATAAAGCTTTTGCAGAGAAAAAGAGTCAGGCAGATAGATAGTTGTAAAGTGGATTTCAATGTTTTCGACTGTACACCAAGATTTGATTTTTAAAATCTTGTAAATGTTTTGTTGTTTGGTAACTCGACTATAAAGTGTTTAGTTTGCTCAGAATATGTTGTAGGATTTAAATAGATCGATCTATATCACTCTGGCTGGCTTCTGTATAGGGATTCAAGATTTTAGATGGGGTTTCTGGAGAGAGGGCTACAATAATTGTGCAAAAATGGGTCATTGTTGCACAGTAAAATAAATAGGATGGTTCAATGTCGTTGGGAGTTAGATGTAGATTGTTTTTGGTTTAAATTATGTAATTTCTTCAATTGAGATTTAGGATCAGTCTCTTATGGATATTTTTCATTACAGAGTATTGTGCAATCTAGAGGATATCTCCAATTCGTAATCAATTTGAAAACAATTTGAGCAGTCTGAGGATGTCCATAATTTGTAATCAGTTCAAAGATTTTTAGAGTGACAACAACAACATTTCCACTAATCCAATCAACATTTAAAAACACAGTCATATAATAGCCCTCTTAATTTTCATTTATGGAACTCAGCGAATGTCAGGTGGTTGGTATAATACTCGTGCATAAATTTATTTTATTATGAAAGCATTTAAAAATTTAGCATCTAGCAAAAATCCCCATACCAATATGCTTTCACACATGTCCATACCCTATTCGACAGCTCCCATTTTGGTAGACGCTGGCAAAGAATGTGCTTTATACCTGCTGATTGCACTTGTCATTACAATGTATTGAAAACGTTTTAATTAATCATTTTTTTCCTTTTTCATATCTTGCAATCATTGCGTTCCATGAGATGGCATCTCTAGATTTGAATTTAAATCAATCACACAATTGACATATAAGACGAGCTAAGAGACATTCACATAATTAATACTCACTTTTTAGATGTGCCTACACTTGCATGGATGACAATAAAAATTCAAAGAGCACAAATTTTCTGCACAGAGTCAATCCATTAAATGTTGATAGTGGTACGTAAAATTAATGTGTTTCTTATTGTTTATAATAATGATTGGAACAAGCATTGAAAGTCGAAGAAAACCCAGTTAGAGCCAAACTTTAGGCCATTGATATTCTCTTTTGAATTAAAGCTATACATTTATTGATCAGGTGGGTATGATCATTTGAATATTGTCAAGGACATTGAGACAAATCCATGACCCACAGTTGTTATTAATTAATACATAATAATCATTTAGTGAACATTTTCTACCATTGTTAAAAGAGAACTAGAGAAGTGGAAATCATACATGTAGGACGTGTAGACGAAGCTACCTACATAAAAAACAAGAAATAAAGATGATTTCCAACTTTAATTCATGAATCTACCCATAAAAAAAAAGAAATAAATATGATTTCTAACTTTAATGCTCAAATCTGATGCATGGGGATCCAAGGTTAAGGCAGGGACATTCCTGGTCCTCGGTGAAACTGCATGGGTGTTTGTATTTTGGCCGGTGTTACTTGGTTGCAGCCTTGACCGACGGTCTTGGTCATTGAAGGAAGCTCGGTCACTGAAGGAACTCGGTAGTCTCTGGCACTCAGTGAAAGTATTACTCGGTCATGCCTATGGTGCTCGGTCGACATTGGTGCTCGGCGATGCCTAGCGTGCTCAGTTAATTCACCGTTGCTTGGTAGTTTTGGCTTACCGACTGGAGTTCTGTGTGATTTGTTGGGTCGACTTGGTGCATTTATTGTTGGTAGCTGTTGTTACAGGCCGACATGTTGAATTAAATGTTTGTATACAATTTGTAAGCCAACTTGTATAACATTTAATATTTGTTTGTGGGAGTTAAGGGTTTCATCTAGTCGACTTGTGGCTGATTATTAGTATTTAAGGAGTGTTTGGGTAGTTGTTTAGGGAGAATTATCATCATCAATGACTGGTTAGAATAATATCCTAGTAGCACAAGGATTGGACACCCTTAAACAATGATTCATTATTGAAATTCATCATGTTTCTACTTAGAACATCATGCTAGACTCATTTAATGTATCAATCCGAGAATGTGAAGTTGAGATGATGGCTACAAAGTTTATGCTTTAGTTCTTCTCAATAGTCATCACTACTAAGGTAAAAGCAATTGCTACAGGAAACTTATACTAGAAACTGAACTTATAGATAAACTCTCATCTTGAAGGAAAAACATAATAGTAAGTAGATAATGCTTTAGAATTAAACCTATGTTGTAGGATACAGTCAATGGTTCTGCTACCAGTGGCTACAGGAACAATAGTACTTAACAACTTGAAAAGAAACTTAACTAAATCCTACTTAAGCATGAATAGGAAATTCACCTCCCATGTGGGCCCCCATGGAAGTATGAATAAATTATAACTCAGAGATTGAAATGAAGAACTGTCATATATTCATTTCAACAAAACATGGATACAATATAGAATACCAAAGTGTTTACTCTATTGCTGGATTACAACATGAATTCCTCAAAATGTCTAACTAGCCTGGAAACATAAGTTCCAGCATATTTAAAAGCAACTAGGAAAAACAGAACTCCTACTAACTAGGTCCTTCATTACACAGTATAACAACTTTCAGTTTCAGGAATGACAACATCATTTATGCAAGAAGATAAGCCACACTTAATGCTTCGGGAATATAGGAACACTCAACAATTAAATTGTCTTGGATTAAATCAGCAACCGCAAAGTGATGGAAGGAGTGGAGCTATGATGAACTCTGAAATAGTCATCCACCTTGAAAGACCCACTCATCCTTGAGTCCGCGCTCCTTGCTGACTTATTTTTCCTACAAAAGGTTAACATAACAGAATCCAAAACACGAATCCAAGGCAAAGATTATAATAAGTTTTCCCTATTTTAATGTACCCTTGTCACACAGCTGCAGGAGATCTACCCATTAAAGCTAGAGAAGAAATATACTAGATTTCATGATAACATTCATTAATCTAGATATATATTCAGTCTTGTCTTAAAGTTTCATAAGTATCAAACATACATATGATTAAAGCTTATAAACATAAAAGATTGTATAATGTTTATGAAAAACTATAAGATATTCAAGTTTGTACTTAGAAAGTCATAAACAAAACACCCTATAAATTTGACTCATCATTCCCCCCAACTTAACTATTTGCTGGTCCCACAGCAAATAAATTCTTTAACCTGACTGTCAATCTATAGTCAGCAGCTACTTTATGTCTAGATCCCTCCTCTACAAAACTCTTGTAGAATCCCTTTGTGTCCCTGTGTTTCTTCCACCTATCCTTTTCCTTCTGCATCAACACTGTCCAAATTTTCTGAATTTACAAGTAAGGGAGACATCAACAATGGAGGCTGAAAGGTTAATGGGATCCAAAAACTTTCTCTGTTTCTTCCCAAGGAAATGTACCAAGGAGCATGTTGGGTTGCCATAGCAAAATTGAGAGGTGAATGTGGTTCTCTCTTTCTCATCTCCTCGAATAAACTGTTCCAGCGCCACTGAATGGCATTTCTAGCCTCAGGCAGTTCAAAATCTATCATTTGGTCATATGCATTGAATGCTTCTTTCCTCATTGGATAGATGATCTTGCTACTTGAGTTAGAGGGGGCTATCCTTAACCAGTTATAATAGAGAGTTCGAGGATCCTTGGCTTCAGGCCTTAGAAACAGGGGAATGTCGGACTCCAAATCTCTATACACTTCATCTTGAGTGTTCCAACTAATTTCATTATGTATCCAGGACATGAAGGATCTAAGTTGAATGTCCCCAACATAAAGCAAGGGATTCCACACTCGATCATCAGGGATTGCTAGATTGTGGAGATAAAACTCACATAACAAATTTTTGATGGCTGCAGGAGAGTTATGGAAAGCTTGGGAAAACTAGGTAGGCTCTTGTAATGAGGGAGACCTATCCTGCATAATGCAGGTCATTTGATAGTTCAACAACTATTCTTTAAGAAACAAAGCATAGACAGGTGATGGGGATCTACAACCCATTAGGTCAGGAACTAAGGATGTAATTTTGTCAAGCTTCACACTGAACTGTTCTATCTTTTCCTCCTAAACAAGTATGTCCTAATAATGACTGTCTATAACCTTATTTAGCTCTTTCCTTTGTTGTTTCCATTGTTCCCTCTCAGAATTAAATTGTTTAGACAATTGGAAAATAACAGATAGCAAAGATGTTGAACTAGATTGAGCTATTTCTGAACTATGGCAAGAATTATCTGCTGCTTGAGGAACATATGACATACCATTGCTAGCACTTGTCCTCTTCAAAGGATCCATCCAAAAAATCATAGCCCTCTCGGTATTGGAGCATTGTTGAGCCGTTGAAGCTAATGTATCTAACCCTTCATTCAAAATTTTCTCAACCACCTTATTGACAAGGTCTATATCAACATCTGGAGTTTCTTCATAAGGATCCCTTTCTATTGCAGGAGATTCTGCTATAGGAGAGAACACTGATTCATCTACTTCCTTGATATAACTATCAGAATCATCACTTCTTGAATCATCTCCCTGAAGATTCCCAGAGGCTGGTCCTCTCCTTTGAAATACATAGGCCTGCTCTTCCGAGCTGGATTCATCTCTGATTATAATGACTTCTGCATCTCCTGGCTTATCAGGAACCTTCTCTACTTTAACATCATGAGATCCCTCAAATGTGTCTTGTTCCATGATTTCAGTCCATTGCTCATTTTGCTAAGAAGTCTCAGGCTGTAATTCAGCTTCTTACTGAATGTTTTCATTTTCTTCTTCCTTCTGTTCAGATTCTTGGGTTACATTGGGTTCATTATGTTAGGAATAAGGTTTCTCAACCTTGGATAATTCCTATTCTTATTATTTGTTTTGTAAAATGTATTCTTGCAAATAATGTTGATGTGTCGGCATCTTGAATTGTGTGTAAGGAGATCATGGCTAAAATGGTTATGATGGATTCCTATGACACGTAAGAGCTATGTGAGGAAGATTCATGACAGGTGAAGACATGTGGCAACTGATAAATTTTTTTGGGGTTCCTATTTTCTCGGAGAATGGTAAAACCCTAATATGATTATCTTGGGAGTAGCCCTAAAAAGTGAAGCGCATGATATAAGCTTTTTTTAGGGTTGCAAAGAGATGTGATGCGAGTGTATGGTTGGAACATTTTTATGCTGCCGTGATTTGTCTTCAAGGTTTTGGAAATCTTCTGAAAGAACTTGCATTGCAAGTGTATTGTAAGTTGTAATAGTTTTGATCAATACATTGTGCAGGTTTTGGAGTGCTGGGGTTTTTACCGAAAGGTTTCCCCAGGGTATATCTTTGTGTCATTCTCTATTTTTATGTATGCATGGTATGTGGCTGCAATATCTTTGTTAAAGTAGTTAACGAATCTGAAATTGTAAGGATTTATAAGAATTTGCACAATACTCTCCTATAGAGATTAGCGTAGGAAGCTATTTCCGCACCTGAGTTTCCTTACACATTAACTGGAATCTCCTCAATTGTTTTTGACCTTATCCTAGCACTTCTCCTTAATGGGGTTTCCTCCTTTTCAGGAGCTTTCCTTTTCCTTGAAGTGCTCATGGCTGTAGGAGATGCCTTAGCCTACCGATTAGTACTAGGGTTAATTTTCATTTTCTTATGCTTTGGGGAAACTGTTTCTACTGTAGGAGTATCTTCAACCTTTTCTGTAGGAGTCTTTGATTCCTCTTCATGAGTGGTTCTTGAGGTAGAAGAATTAGTAGAATTAGGGGAATTAGGGGTATTAGTGGTTCTAACCCTAGCTTTCTTTTTGGACGAAGAACATTGTCCAATTTCAATAAAAAATTTTCTAATCCCTTTAGCAATTTTAACCCTTTGTCCCACTCTATGCCCAATTGGTTATGGGGTAGGCTCCTTAAAACCTTGTAGCACAAATTCCTCCCAAGAAATATCTGACTGCTCCCTTAAAGCTTTTTCCACTATTAGTTTAATTAAGCAAAGGTGAGAGACAAAATTTCATCTACTCTCTTGTACTAGAATGGACTGTTTTGACAAAATGCCAAATACGAAACTAGGGACATTGATAGGTCTATTATCATGTCTTAAGCAACTCAATAATTTGAAATGAACAACATGTAGAAATGAGTGCCGCCCTTCACAAGTAAAATACCTAATGATATAAACTGCACATTTCCTAAATGGCTCAGGGAGAGATAGTTGAACGGTGCCTTGTTTCCTATCAACTTCAAGTTGTGGGTCTGCATGAAGAGTGAACTGAGCTTTGGCAAAAGTTGGGTCAAGATTCTCTAAAAATTCCTCACCCTCCAGCGGTAATCCCATAACCTTTGCCAAAACTGTCTGAGAAAATGACACCTTCAATCCTTTAAATGTTGCCACTCCATCCTTTAAGGAGTTAAGAAATTGAAATGTAACTTCGTCATCCCAGCTAGTTAGCTTCTGGACATAATCCATCCATCCCCTTGCTTGAAAATACGACCTACAATTCTGGCCTTCTAGCAACACATTGTGCACAGTAGGCTCTCTTCAAACCAGGTCTCCTCCCATCGTCTAATTTCCAGGACACCCAAAATAGAGTTGCAGGAGATAATGACAGACAACCCAAATTTGATCAAGAAATCTTGAAATGACAGATTGCAGGATGAGTTCAAATTTAGAAATTTCTAGTAATGCAGCTCGAGAAATGAGAGTGTATGAGTAACATAAATGCAAATCACTGTATTATTGTTTCATAATTACTCATAAGTACTTTCTTGCAGAAATCATACTTAACATATCTTGCCACCTTAGTTTTATAAGTGCAAAAAATAACACGCAGCAGAATAATTTTTAAAATTGTCTAATCATGGTAGAAAATGCAAGTACGACAAGGGAAGAATAAATAAAAATATTGTATAAACATAATGAAAAAACTAATATAACTCCCCCCCCAGCTTAAAATATTGCAAGTGATCCCACACTTGCAGCGGTGAGAAGGCATATAAAAAAAACATTGGAAAAACAAATTAGAGTCACATACCTTCAAATGTGTGTTTACTTGGAGTGCTGGTGAGGTGGTAGTTGCTATCCATGAATGAAAGAAAAGATGAGGTGGATGGGTGATATAGAAAAAATGAAGCGGAAATTTATTATGGAGAATGAACTTTCGAAAGGAAAGTGTTTATTATGAGGGTGACTAGAACTTCTAGAGTGAGAAAGGTAAATGAGCAAAAAGCTCATTAGGAGATGTTGCAGGAACTGCATCACTAGCAGTAGAAGAGAATTACTGCAGGAACTCTTCCTTACTCATAGGTTTGTGATATAATTTTACCCTGTGACCGTTGACCAACAATTTGAACTGTACTTGATCCATTGTGGAGAGCTGGACCGCTCCATTTGGAAAGACCGCAACAATTTCATAGGGGCCTAACCATCTGGTTTGGAATTTTATAGGATTATGCTGATACCTGGAGTCATAGAGGAGCGCCCAGTCACCAATAGAAATTTTTTTTGTCCTTAACATACTTGTCATGCCATTGCTTGAGCTAGTTCTATATCAATTCGGTGTTGTGCAAGGCAGATTTTTGCCACTCATCAAGACCATTCAAACTCAGTATCCTTTCTTATTGTGCAGCAATGAGATCCATCTCAAGATCAAGAGTTGTCTTGAGGGTCTTATGTTCAAATTCTATGGGCACGACTGCAGAACGACCATAAACAAGCTCAAATGGTGTAAAACCAGTTGTAGACTTCCATGTAGTGCGGTAAGCCCAAAGTGCTTCAGGAAGTCAGATAGCCCAATCTTTCTTATGGATGGTGACTATTTTAGTTAGAATAGACTCCAACTCCCGATTGGTAACTTCTACCTACCCATTAGCTTGGGGGTGATAGGGTGAATATTTACCATGTCTGATGTTATACTCCATCAGAGCAGCAATTAGATTAGAAGTAAACTGAGGACCTTGATCAGATTGAATCTCCCTTAGTACACCAAATCTAGTGAAGATGAATTCATAAAGGAATTTTGCAACATTTTTATCCCTTGGGTGCTTCATAGCTTTAGCCTTAGCCCACTTTGTAACATAATCAGTGCAAACAAGGATATAGGATTTGCCTTGTGAGGATGGCTCAATAGGACTGACAAAGTCAATCCCCCATTTATCAAATGGTGCAACAATTACTTGTGGCTATAGGGGCATTTCATCTGTCTTTGTGGGGCGTCCCATGCACTGGTATTTGTCACATTTTTTTAGTATATTGAGCAACATCTTTATGTAAATTGGGCCAATAGTAACATGTAGTCAAGATCTTCAATGCTGTTCTTTTGGCAGCAAAATGTCCACTGCAAGGTTCATCATGACATGCCTTAAGGATATCATAAGTTTCATCTTCTCTAATGCATCTTCTAGTTACTTGGTTAGGACTAGTATAAAACATGAATCCAGAAATCCATGAATAATTAAAGCTATTTTCAGTTAACAACCTTTTTTCTTTAGCAGAGAAATGAGCTTGGGTCTTACCAGTTGTGAGATAATTAGCAATATCAACATACCAAGGATTGTGTGCAGTCAACAAAAATAGATGCTCATCAGGAAAACTGTCATCAATGGCTATTGGATCATCAAGTACATGCAACCTAGAAAGAAAATCAGCTACCACATTGGCCTTACTAGGTTTATCTATGATGGTAATGTCGAACTCCTGCATAAGCAACAACCATCAAGCCAACCGACCAGAGATTGTAGGCTTGTTCATGAGATATTTAATTGCATAATGTTTTGTATGCACTTAGATCTCATACCTAGTGATGTAGTGTCTGAACTTGTTCAAGGCATAGATGATTGCAAGCAGTTCTTTTTCAGTGACAGTGTAATTAAACTCAGCTCCTTGCAAGTTTTTACTGATAAAGTAAATTGCATGCTCAACTAAATCCACCTTTTGACCAAGTACAACACCAATAGCATAATCTGAGGCATCATTATGAATGTGGAAAGGCAGGCCCCAGTTAGGTCCTCTCAAAACTGGTGCTGTAGTGAGTACTTCCTTCAGCTGTAGGAAAGACTTCTCACACTCAGGATCCCAAGCTATTGGAGTTGATGACAAAACAACCCAAAACTCCCATGAACAACTACATACAAACACCTATCACAGAAAGAGAGAGAAGCAAGAAGCTATAGAGGCCTAAACATATTGATCCATGAGAGAGGAGACATCCTTGATGTGCAAAAACAAAAGTTGGAACAATCGCAATAAAATATTATTGTGTTGAATGATGTTTACAAGAGAGATCAATCCTTATAAAAGGAGATCAAAATCCTAAAATGAAACCTAGGTTTCATAATAATAATTAATAAAAAGATTAATTATTATATGCCTAAAGTTTAGCTTAAGTAGAAAGAGATAATAAGTGACTTAATAATTAAATCAATATGATTCAATTAATAAGCAAACAACTTATTACTCTAACACCCCCCCTTAAGATAAACTTTGGGAGGAGCTAAAAACCTAGAAAGAACAACATAAAGCAAATGGGTTCCGACAACAAAAGACCTGATTAGGTACTCAAGTACAAAAGAGAGTCTCTGTAAAAAAGGAGAAATAGAGAAAACCACATGGGAAAAACTCTACTCCAAAAAGAGATGAAGACTAGTTTGAAGGACTGAAGAAGCCTCCATAACTTAGGATTGTTCCATAAAATAGGAACAAGGATGAACATGTAGAACATCACTGAAGTAAGAAGTTGCAAACTCTATCAAGAAGTAACTATTGATATGAAGATCCTCCACTGAAATATGACTTGGTAGAGAAGACTATAATTTGCATGAGTGCCATCAAAAGACACTACTCGAATCAGGAGGCAAACAAAGACAAACAACTAAATTCAAAGATATAGAAGGTTGTAATCTGCATGAGTACCATCAAAACACACTACTTGAATCAAGAGGCAAACAAAGGAAAACACCTGAACTCGAAGATACAGATGACATAAAAACACTAAATTCTAAAGAGATGATCAATCAAAGATGGAAGAGTGCCTCCAAAAAATAGGAAAGAAATAGTGTGCATATGGTAAATGATCCATCTCACCAGAATGCATAGGTACCCATTGTTATCTCTATTGAGCATTTATTGTCACTTAGTATCAAAATCATTAGTCGGTTATCTATACTGCACTTGTCGGTAAAGCAGACAGGATAGTCGGTAAATACAAGGAGATAGGGAAGTTGGTAATGCTTCACAGAATAGTCGGTTAATAGTAATCACCGAAGCATCAAATAGTCTAACGAGCATAATACACACTGACACTGACGACCAGTATACACTGAGTCTTCCAGACAACACCGAGAAATCTAGACAAGCATTTACCGAGGGAAACAAAAATGGTCTAGGAATCAGTAAAGGCACACTTTTCAAGACAGATGGTTACAATAGATTGACACATGTGTAAGCAAGATCAAGGAAGCATATAATGTACAGATACTCATTAAATGTGATGAGAATCTCAATGTAAAGATTTGATCTTAACTATTTTTGTACACCGTAGATGTTAGGGTTATCAATTTTGCTTAACCTAATTTTTGCTTAAGCGGCAAAACTTGAACACTATAAATTCAGTATGTTCATATCATTTTAGGTTGTTGAATATTGTTGTAAGCACTTGAAGCTATTTCCTACTTCAAGTATAAAGGTTATTAGACAGAACCGAGCAGACAAAACCAAGTAGAGTTGTATTCAGAGAAAGTATTCAGAATTGACAAGGCAACCGAGCATCACAGAGAAAAAAATCTACACATGTAAGGTGATATCTAAATAGTACTTAGATGATATGTATTAGACAAATTAGTTGTCAATCAGAGTAGATACACTTTTCTATTGCTTTCTAACAACTTTAATAGAGTTATCAAAATCTCCTAACTGAGTGGATTTGACAGTCCTATTGTAAATCTCTTAACCAAGTGCACACTTAAATGTGTTGCTAAATCCTATAACTAGGTAGATCTAGCTAATCTTTTGTTACTCCTAATAGGGTAAGATCACCAGAAGTAATCACAATTGTAGCCTTAACAGGAAAACTCTTTCTATCTGTAGACTAGTGAAGAATTTGTGGGTGTCATCCCCACCGCAGTTTTTACCTTCTTACAAGGGTTTCTGTGTTACCAAAATACTTGTGTTATGTGATTGCATTGATGGTTTCATGAATGTTTACTTTCAAAGTTATCTATGTTACTATTTTATGCAATTAGATGCAAGTCATATTGGTCGGTAATTACAATATGCATAATCAGTATTGAAGGGATCTAAGTAAAAGTTTTAGAGGATATTGATTCACCCCTCCCCTCTCAGTATCCATCTCTCCTATTTCCAACAATTCGTATCAGAGCTCATTTCTCTTGTTGAAATAGTTTAACCACTGAAGGGTAAAGATCTAAGTCATGGAGAGATACAAACTTGACAAATCTATTGAGAATCAGAAACTGCAATTGCAGATGTTAGTTGAATAGTACAAGCAAGCCAAGGCTGAATTGAAGAAATTGCTGGTACAAAGAAATAATATTGCAATTGCTCAAAATGAAATTGATTATCATGAAGAACCTTTTGAAGATGCATTTGATCATATTGGATCTAGCTCAGGAAGCATCTCTGATGGATCTGAGAGTATAATCAATGACTTATCTGAAAGAAATCAACATCTATCTAATCAAGTGAAAGCACTTCAAATTGGACAAGAATCACAAATGGTAAGAATGGTGGAGATAATGAACAATGCAAGACAAGCTAAACAAGACTGAAACCTAGCCATTGAAGATAGAAGACTAATGATTGAACAACTACAAGCTAATGAAAGTGAAATCCAAAGGCTTACCGATCATCACTTTCAAGTGTCAAATCAGGTATTGATTGCAAATCAAGAAGTAAACTGAATCAATGGTGAATTATCAAGGAATCTAGAAGATGTTGCAAGATTGAGAGAAGAAAATGAAAAATTGAGAAATGACCTAAAAAATCAACAACACAATGAGATGAATAGATTGGTTGAAGAAAGTTCCAAGAAGATTGATGATTTCCTAGATAATCAGAGAAGATTTGGAAGCAGAGCTGGTATAGGTTATACTGGTTAAGGTGAATCATCAAAACAAGATGAGAAGGCCAACACTAATCAAGGTCAGAAATCCAAAATGCTGACATGCTACCACTGTGGAAAACCTGGACACACTTCAAATGTATGCTGAAGCAAAGCTAAAGGTAATCCTCCTGCTATTACTACAAGATTTGATGGTTACTGTTATTATTGTGGAAAGTATGGACATCAGGCACATGAATGCGGATCTAGACAAAAGGACTACACTAAAAAGACTACTGCTGGTAAGATATGTTACACTTGTAACAAACTTGGACATACTGCAAGTGAATGCAAAGCAAAGATGAAACAAGTTTGGACTCCCAAGCAACAAACTCAAAAGAAGCCATATCAACCGAAAAGACAAGGTAACTCTTATGTATGGGATTATAATACATGGACTAGTTGTACTGCATGTGGTCGGTATGGACATATAGCTGCTAACTATTACAGGGCACATTGGATAAGAAATTCTAGATATTGGGCAAGTACCCCAATGGCCTATATGCACTGTCACAAAGTCGGTCATGTAAGCAAAGATTGTAGAGACCGAGCACCAGATGAAGATCATGTATTCGAGAGTGGATACACCATTGCAGATATCATGAAGATGAGAAATACTATGTGGAAGAAGTCAACAAAGGAGATTGCTAAATCAAGTAACACTGTTGGTGAAACCTCGTCCACTGGATTGGGTGACATCAGTAACTCCACTTAAGGTGACAAAGGTATGTACGGGACTAATATTTTAAAAGATCATATTTTTCATACAGTTCCTCATATATGATGTATTAAAACCAAATCAGCATGAATGAAGATGCATTATGGTTTATATTATATAAGCTAGCAATGTTGTATAGTCAGTAGAAGCAAGACCGAGAATGGATTACTAGTTGGTAATCACAATGCAAGGTTAACCAAGGAAACAATGAAAACCGATGATATCGGGTGTTAACTAAATTGACAACTATTTTGCACTTCTAAGATAGGTCACACATTTATTATGAATGTTTGAACGGGAATTTTGGGAAGTCTATAAATACTCGAGAAATCAAGTTCATTTTTACATTGCGAGCATTGGAGAATGGATTTTCAGAGCAACCAGAGTTCAAGCTAAAGATTTTCAGAGAGATTCAAAGCACCTTCGCATCAAACCGATGACATTTCTTCGACAACTCAAGTAGGTTTTCATATATCTAAACACCTATGCACCTATTGTTAACTTCTGAAACCCTAGTTTATTTTGATTGCATCTACATCTGTTGCAAATAAATCTCAACAAGTTGAAGAGGAAGTAGATTTGATCGTTAGAACACACTATGCCGATGGTAAATTTAAGCCGCATCCTAGGGTTACATCTAAAATGGATTCAATGGGCACATTTTCGAGCATACCAGATAGGGTTTTGTTGATAGAGGATGTTAGGGCTTACATTCATTGCAAAATCAGTGAAGTTGGGCACTTTGAGACAGTTGCCGCATTTCAGAATGTTTGTGATCTTGATGGAAAAGTGAAACCAGAATTTTAGAAACTTGAGGATATTGGACTGTTGGGCATTCGACATTTTCCGCACTCATTTAAAACTAAATGGATAAGGATAGTATTGAGAAGATTCCACGATGGGAAGTTTTGGCTAGACAAATTGATCGAGGTCATGAAGAAAATGATAAGTAGGGTTACTGGTTATCCTACTTCTGACAAGGCAAAAGCATTTCACAGCTCATCGAGACCAGATGTTGAAAAGAACACCGGAGTTGAATGGGATGGTAGAGCACTGAAGATTGGAAAGATTAGGGATCTTGCAGGCAAGTTCACTGCACATGTGATAGGTTACAAAATATTTCAATCTAGTCAGTTGAACAGTGTATTAATGAATGCTGTGGACATGGCGTATAAAATTGTGAAGAAAGATCACCAAGTTGATCTAGCTGATGTATTACTTCATCAGCTTATGGATAACATGAAGGTTATAAGGACCAAGAAATCAAACACTTGTAAATTTGGGTCATTACTTGTTTGCTTATTCTTTTACATATAGAAATTTATCCTTGGTATTGGTAAAGTAGTTTGGAAGCAAGACAAACCGATCACCAAGCAAATAAGTGAATTTATAAAGAATCTTGGAGACAACATGGACAAAGAGTTTGAAGCCTACTTCAAAGAATTTCAAGAATAGATGCATCAATGGAGTAGAATACTGAGTGAATTGGTGAAGAAATTTGAGAATGATATTTGTTTTGTTGTGAGCACAGATCATTGCATGATAAAGGTTGTAGAGCCTAGAACAAAGTGGCTAGCACCAATGGGATATGAAATAAGTCATGATTTTGTAGTGAAATCTATAAATGCATTGCTAGCACTCCCAATTGACATCACTGCCAGTAGGTTCAACACCTACGAAGAGGCCAAATCAAGAATTGATACCGACATAGTTATCGGTAAGATGTCAAGGCGAGGGAAGAAAATGAGAAAAGATTTAGAAGCAAATTTTGGTAAAGTACTCGATTCTAATGTATCACCGGTTGACACTACAACCGAAGGTCTGTTGGAGTTAGCAGACAAGCCATATGAAAGTGAAGAAACTGAATCTGATGACACACCAGTTCCTCCTACCGATGATAAACAAATAGGAGAGGTATCTGTGAGAAAGGGAATGAAGACAAGGTCTTCTGCAGCTGCTACATCATCACCAGAGAAAACAAGAGAAAAATTGAAGGGTAGCTACACCAATAAGGAAGTATGAGAAAAGAAAGACAAGGGTAGCAACTGATGCACTGAAGAAGAAGGTAAAATGAGCCCCTGCTACTGACGGCACTGAAGAGACTGAAGATGATCAGAATCAATTCAAGATTATAAAGCACAAGGTTAGTACTCTTGATGAATTGATAGAAGAAATAATAGAGAATGATAATCTCAATGATCCAGCATTATGTAAATATGACAAAATGTCAACAGAAGATAAATTGAAGATAGAACGTGCTATCATTCAGATGATGATCAAATTCAAATAGGTACTAATGGAATTTGCCTGTCAATTACCAAAAGAACTAGATGATAGAATCAATGTGCAATGGGCTATTGCACTAGAAATAAAAAGAAGGAAATGAGAAAGGTCATTAGTTCATATTGCTACAACTATGAGCTTTGGTGAAGCAAATGAATATTTTACAAAGTACCAACAAAGATTCTTAGTCAAGAATCGAGCATTGCAAATATTGGATGAAAATGTAGGTGACATGGATGTCGAATGTGATTCATTATGGTCATCTATTCTGAAAGAAGAAGAGAAAGCTGAACATGAAGCTTTTCTAAAACTGTCTAGGAAGAGACAAAATTTAAAAGATAAAGGCATTTACATGGATACTGGTAAGGGAAAGCAGGTACTAGACTCTAGTATATCGGTTGCCAAGGTAATTGATATCACCAATGAGAAGGAAGAAGTTAAAGTGTCACAGGATGCACCGGATCCAGTATAGATACACTTGAAGAAGAAAACTGATGAGGATGTACTCATTGAGGACATCACTAACGGTGATCCTGATGATCAAGATGACAAGGATGTAACAATAGTTCCATTGAAAGATGATGAGATAGCATCACTGCCAAGCAATCTACTGACTCTAGTTGAGGCTATAGAACTTATTTCCAGGATTACGTCCGAGGAGAAGAAACAAGAAAAAAATAAGGATGATGAAGATACACAAGGTACACAAGGTACACAAGCCACTCAGCAAACTACAGATACAAATCAGCCTACTATAGAGGCACAGTCCACAGAACCCAAGGATACAGATGAAAACAAGGATACCAATGAAAACAAGGATATCGATGATAACAAAGAGGTGAACCCTCAAGACACAACAACCGACGCTCAACCTATGAGCATCAATGAGTAGAAGAGAGATGAGAATGTGTCTATAGGGAAGGAGACTCTGAAAGATGGAGATACTACAACAGTATTAAGGAGCTCACCTCTCAGAGGCAAGAAAAAGAAGAAAGGTAAAGGGATAGTTACTATTGATGAGATCATAGAAATCCCTCAATGTGATCCTAGAACCCTTAGCCTCGAAGAACTGAGGAAATATGGGGAATTATGTCAAAGGAAAGCAGCTCAAGAGAAGCTAAAAAAACTAAAAAGAACAATGAAATACTCACTGATGTTCAAGACATTCTACAATAGGTCATTCCTGATGTAGATGTTGATGAGAACAAACCCATTATGGACCAACTGGCTACACTTACCGAACAAATCCAGAAGCCAGATATTGATTTGGAGAAATGGATGGAAGAAAGAATTTAGAGAAAAGTACAAGATAAACTTGCTGAGAAGCTATGCCAGGAGGTGGCATTAAACAAGGTACATCTATCAAAGGCAATATCTGACTCTCAGATAATTACAAGTTACATTTATCAGAACTTGTTAAAACTTTGCAATGTAGAATCATTCACTTCTGAGATCGGTGAACAAATAGAAGCTTTAGAGAAGGAAATCCTTGCATGCACCCAATCTGCATCAACTGAGCATAAAGATCTAGTAAATCATATCTTAAGGATACATGAAATCAGGCGGTTGATCATAGATCTCAGACACAAAGGAGAGCATATAATAGACCAGGTTACCGAGTTGCAGAAAGAACTCATTTTACTCTTGAAGGTTTTTGATCAGCATATCGACAAGGCACAAACACTGGTATCCACACCAAAACTCTCTATGTTAGATAATGTTATGGATATGCGTGCTCAAGTCAGTTATGAGCAACTTGCTCTTACTAACTTGAAGGAGGAATGGGAAAACCTCTTAGATTCACTAAAGAAAACCCATCAGAACATTTTTGATAAGCTGTAAGTATACATTATATTTTTTGGCATTAATCTCAAAAAGGGGGAAAGCAAATGTATATGCCAATAGATATTCATTTTGATATATAGCTCTGTATACTTTACACACTACTGAGATTATTGTAAGGGGGAGTACTTACTATACTTAGCAAATTTTTGTAATGTATATATCGGGAGATATAAGGATTTGTGTATATACATTTTTGTTTTGATACTAATGCCAAAGGGGGAGATTGTTATCTCTATTGAGCATTTATTGTCACTTAGTATCAAAATCATTAGTCAGTTATCTATATTGCACTTGTCGGTAAAGGAGACAAGATAGTCGATAAATACAAGGAGACAGGGAAGTCGGTAATGCTTCACAGAATAGTCGGTTAACAGTAATCACTGAAGCATCAAACAGTCTACCAAGCATAATACACACTGACACTGATGACCAGTATACACTGAGTCTTCCAGACAACACCGAGCAATCTAGACAAACATTTACCAAGGGAAATAGAAATGGTCTAGGAATCAGTAAAGGCACAGTTTTCAAGACAGACAGTTACAACAGATTGACACACATGTAAGCAAGATCAAGGAAGCATATAATGTACAGATACTCATTAAATGTGATGAGAATCTCAATGTAAAGATTTGATCTTAACTATTTTTGTACACCGTAGATGTTAGGGTTATCAATTTTGCTTAACCTAATTTTTGCTTAAGCGGCAAAACTTGAACACTATAAATTTAGTATGTTCATATCATTTTAGGTTGTTGAATATTGTTGTAAGCAATTGAAGCTATTGCCTACTTCAAGTATAAAGGTTATCAGACAGAACCGAGCAGAGTTGTATTCAGAGAAAGTATTCAGAATTGACAAGGCAACCGAGCATCACAGAGCAAAAAATCTACACATGCAAGGTGATATCTAAATAGTACTTAGATGATCTATATCAGACAAATTAGTTTTCAATCAGAGTAGATACAATTTTCTATTGCTTTCTAACAACTGTAATAGAGTTATCAAAATCTCCTAACCAAGTGGATTTGATAGTCCTATTGTAAATCTCTTAACCGAGTGCACACTTAAATGTGTTGCTAAATCCTATAACTAGGTAGATCTAGTTGATCTTTTGTTACCCCTAATAGGGTAAGATCACTAGAAGTGATCGCAATTGTAGCCTTAACAGGCAAACTCTTTCTATCTGCAGACTAGGGAAGAATTTGTGGGTGTCATCCCCACCGCAGTTTTTACCTTCTTACAAGGGTTTTTGCATTACCAAAATACTTGTGTTATGTGATTGTATTAATGGTTTCATGAATGTTTACTTTCAAAGTTATCTATGTTATTGTTTTATGCAATTAGATGCAAGTCATATTGGTCGGTAATTACAGTATGCATAATTAGTATTGAAGGGATCTAAGTAAAAGTTTTAGAGGATACTGATTCACCCCTCCCCTCTCAGTATCTATCTCTCCTATTTCCAACACCCATCCACTACATCTATCTAGTACACAGGAATAAATACTGAATACATAGCTCACTCCATTGAACCAAGGAAGTAGAAGAACCAGTTCTGTAGAAACCCCCCATAATGTTGACAAGGGAGAAATAACAGGTACATTGAAAAGATCATCCAATATGAACTCCATGATGAAGAACCAGGAACATCAAAGGTGCAGAGAGAGTACAAACACAAATAAAGACATCCTAAGGCTAATGTCATTGGAGGAATGCTCACGTGACAAAGGTAGATGGAAAAAATGCAAACATGAAACCCCCCATGACACTAGGGAAGAATCTAGAAAAATGACTCGCAACATTGGAAAGTTCATAGAACAAGCTTTCCAACGATATATCATTTGCTAAAAAATGAAGTCCAGATGTGCAAGATATGACTCTTAGAGTGAGAAAAAAAACTTCTGGCTTTGACATAAAAAAACACTATAAAAAAATAAAATAAAAAATTCAAACCTCCATATCTGGATAGATCTCAGAAAGAGATTTTCGATGATATCTCATTTGCAAAAAATGAAGCCTGGATGCACAAGTTACGCTCCCGGAAAGGCAAAAAAGAAGCTTTGGCTTTGAACTCCTGGTGTGAAAAATGGAGGAAAAAAATCCAAAATAAAAAATGGTGGAAAGATTCACCTTTGCACAAGCTTTCCAACAGTATCTTTTCTCAAATTTGACATTGTATCCTCAAGTTATGAGCAAAAAACCACAAGTTGCTCTAGAGGGCCCAAAATGGTGTCAAAGTGTGTTGATGTAGTGTTGACATCAGCACTTTAGGGGCTTAAATTTGACGGCCAAATGGCCGTCACCACAAAAAAAAGGCTTGGGGGTCAAAAAGATAGGCCCCTGGTCATGTGGTGACCAGGGGCTAGCTGTGACTATTAATCATCGCGGCGAAGCCGATAGTGACTGCGACAGTCACACTGCTAGTCACCACATTTTTTTTAGTTTTTCACTTGTGTCAGCCTCGAGATGCATGCTAGGCCTGTACGACCCTGGTACAAAAAAATTGTCTCTCCTTGAAACATTGTCCAAATCAAATATATTATATCAAAATAGGGGTTCTTGAATGCTACAAGCTCAACAGGTAGATCCTTTTGAGCCCAAAGTCCTCCAAAAAATAGTGATCGCCTCAAGATGCATGTTAGGGTTGAATGACCCTAGTGCAAAATTTATTTTGCCACAAAATGCAACTTTGTCCAAATTGGAAAAATTTTATATGGAAATAGGGGTTCTTGGGCACTTTGAACGCAATGGTGAGGTTCGTTGGAGCCCAAAAGTGACCAGAAAAATAGGTCCCCTAGATTTGACAAAATACCCTTTGAATACACAGATCTGACGAACAAGGCCAAATCTCTCAAGAAGAGGATAGGGACATACAAATTTGAAGCTCTGATACCATGTTGGAGTTGATGAGAAAACAACCCACATCTCCCAAGAACATGTGCATGTAAACACCTGTCATAGAAAGAGAGAGAAACAAGAAGCTACAAAGTCCCGAACACATTGATCCACAAGAGAGGAGACATCCTTGATGTGCAAAAAAAAAAGAGTTGCAACAATCACAATGAAATATTATTGTGTTGAATGATGTTTACAAGAGAGATCAATCCTTATAAGAGGAGATCAAAACTCTAAAAGGAAGCCTAGGTTGCATAATAATAATTAATAAAAGGATTAATTATTATATGTGTAAACTTTAGCTTAAGTAGAAAAAGATAATAAATGACTTAATAATTAAATGAATATGATTTAATTAATAAGAAAACAACTTATTAATCTAACAAAAGCTACCCACATAAAAAACAAGAAATGATGATGATTTCCAACTTTAATTCTCCTACTGATGTTTTCAACTTCATCATTATGTGTCTATGGAGAAATAGAGACAGATAGAGAAATATGTGAATAGAAAGAGAAATAGATAGGGTGGATAGGGGTAGGATGTGTAGATGAAGCTCCCCACAGAAAAACAAGAAATAAAGATGATTTCCAACTTTAATTTTCCTAGCAATGTTTTCAACTTTGTCATTATGTGTTTATAGAGAAAGAGAGAGGGATAGAGAAATATGTGAATAGAAAGAGAAATAGATAGGGTGGATAGGGGTAGGACATGCAGACGAAGCTACCCATAGAAAAAATAAGAAATAAAGATGATTTCAAACTTTAATTCTCCTACCGATGCTTTTAACTTCATCATTATGTGTCTATGGAGAAAGAGAGAGGGATAGAGAAATATGTGAATAGAAAGAGAATAGATAGGGTGGATAGGGATGGAGAAATGGGGGGAGAGAGAAAGGAAGGAGAGATGGGAAGTGATAGAAAGAGAGTGAATGAAAGGGCGAGAGGAAGACATATATGTAGAGGGAGACCTATAGAGAAGAAGAAGACAAAAGGAAAAGTAGCTCAATATAGAGTGATATTGTGTACCTATGACCTAGTCAATACTTTGGATTCATAGTATGTGATAATACTTAGTATATTTTCAGGAAGGCAAAGGAGGAGGAGGAGAGGAGGAGGAAAGAGGAGGAGAAGGAGGAGGAGAAGAAGAAGCGGAAGTCTAAGAAGAAGAAAGATAGAAGGGAGAAGTTCTTACAAAATTATCAAATTTATTCCGAGTGACAAGAAAATTGCATAAATTAGTTCAAATTAATGCAATTTTGTTTGTATAAATGTGTAAATGCTTTCAAATCTCATGGCTTCAATAAAGTCTCGTGGTGAAATGCTGCTATGTAATGAGTTCGTTGGCTATTGATTTGAGAATATCTACGAATATTGGTCTTGTTTCATGAATTCGGGGTTTGTAAATTAATTACAAGAATGCATAATTAATTCTAAATAAGAATATTGTTTTTAGAAATATAATAAATGTATTGAATTAAAAAGTTGAGAATGTGCCTTCTCAGTGAATCTAGGGTTTATTAAATTATAAAATAAAATAAAATTTATTGTAGATATTGAATGATGTTAAAATGGATTCACCACCATTCAAATGTAAGGGGGGAAATATGAGATCTATTCTCAAACCCAAATTCCCCAAGAAAGAGATCCCATTTGATCAACCTAGAGGTTAATACATGATCAAATCAATTTATGGTTAATATGGAAAATAAAGTAAATCTAATATTTCCCTTTTTGTGGATTTGGATATTTAATTTGGAATATAGAATAATTGATATACAAGTACTAACCTCAAATTAGGGCAGATCTAGAAAATGTTGAATTCTGGTGTCTGTGTGTACTTTCTAAAAAATCTGAAACCTATCCTAGACTGGAAATGCCGAGATAGAGAAAACCCATAAATCTTTCCTTAAAATGACTCAGCTCGGGTTTGACCCTCATAAAAGGTCAAATACCACATTCTTTATTTGAAGTCCAATTTGAATTCTGTTTGCAAATCTCGAAAGATGGCCGAAAAGGGTATCCAAATTTGCTCTCAGATCTGAAACTCCGCACCTGTACCTTCAAGAAAATAGAGGTTTTTGTTATATGGGGGGTTTGCCTTGGTCAAACCCCAGTTGAGGAATTAACCTTGAAATTGAATTGAAATATATTGTGCATAAACAAAGTAATTGAAACAAATCACCTCTCTTATGTTGAAGTCCTTGTAGAGGATTCAAATCCTCAAATCCACAAGTAGGAATGCTTCAATGGATGTAGGATGTCTCCAATCAATGGTATTTGATCTTCAACACCAATCTTGATTTGATCTTTGCATATGAGAGGGCTTGAATGAATGGAGAAGGATGGATCTTCAAGGGGGCTCCAAAGAGATTGAATCCTTCAATAGCTAACAATGGATCTCCTTGATGGATGAATGCTTGAACACTTGAATTCTTGAAGACTTTCTTGCACTTGAGAGCTCTAGATGCTTGAGTGTGGATGTGATATGAAATCTTGAGATATGAGAAAATGAGAGACGAAGGCCTCCTTTTATAGTGATCTAGGGCACACTCCTCTAGATGGGCCACCTTGGAGAATTAAATCTCAATTAAGTCCTCACCTTTAGAAAATATACCTAGATTAAATGCAATTAAAAGATTTACCATCCTAAAACCCGAAATGACTGACCCGGAGGCAGGAAAATAAATTTCCTGAAAGCCCGAAGCCCAGAAATTAAAGATTTTGAAATTTTGGAGAAAGGGGTCAAAGTCGAGATTGACCCTAACCTAGTCAGGGCCAACCTAAGACATTGAACTTTTTCCTAGGTTGACTCAGAACCAAGTCAGGAGGTCCCAGGGATGCCCAGAAACCTAGAAATGATGCCAGAACAGGACAGAATGTCAAGAATAGACATAAAATCCTATGATTATTGAAATGAAGGCTAGGAGGATCAATTTATAAATCCTACCTAGAAAATAGAGCTATGGAAGAGGGAAATTCAGGAGAATCTTCAGGATTCTAACCCTAATTTCACCTAAAATGAAGAAATCAAGTGCAGGGAAGAAATGGAAAGCAGGGAGAAAAGCCAAATACATGCAAAGAACCAATCAAGGTGCTTAACATGACCCCAAACCACTTACTCAAAGGGCTAAATTCTCTTATCATGGAAGTGCTTCCATTTTAAGATGATACATTAAGCCCCCACTTTAGCAAGAGTATGGACTCGATGCAAACTCTTGGTAAAGGAGATCAGAATAAAAAGATAATCTTATCGTAATCCAAAGGACAAAGAGAACCTTAAGCCCCCAGGGACTCAAGTCTTCATCGACTCCTAGATTATAATAGGAGAGACATCTCTAGAGAGAGAAAGAAGGTGTGATTACCTCGCCCAATGAGAACTTATGTCCCATTGTGAACCACACAGGAAAATGGTGCAACTGGAAAGATGGAATTGAACTGCCTAGTGAATGTGGCTACTCACTAGTCAACCCATCAAGGATTTATCCTTAAGAATATTCTATTCCATAATAATAACACCAAAAATAAAAAACAAAAGAGATCTAGTCTTAAGGATGTAATACCCCAAAAATGGGCTATATGTTCATTAACCTCCTATATCGAAAAATCGAATGAAATCGACATCAAAGTCCTAACCTAAGGCACATCTGCACATCATTGAATCATAATTGATTATCTTAAAATTTGCATTGTGGAATATTCCTTGAATATTCCTAATTATCTAATTATCTTTAATTTAATGATTATTTGGCGATAAATCATATTTATCCTAAAGTTTGATTAATTGAATATTTTCATATTTAATTAATTAGATTTAATATTTGTCACTTAATTGTTTAATTAAATTTAATTCTATTTATTATTAATTATATTATTTAATTTTGACAATAAATCCAATATCCTATGAATAATTGATTAAATTCTTATTTAATTAATTAAAGCAAGTTGTCATTATTTAATAATATAGTTTTTAATAAAAGTTTGATTAAATGATTGATTAACCCATAAATAAATTATTTAATTTTAAAATCAATTAAGTTGAGGATAAATCAAATTATTTATTTATTTAATTCTTAATTATTATGCACATTCAAAAGAAACAGTTAAACTCCAAATCAGAAAATCAATGCAAAGTGTTGACTTTTTGGAACTCAACATCCTTTTGGAGTTCAAAAAGCTGATCTAAACTCTAATTTGAGTTAAAAAGCTGTTTATGCATGCTTTTGCATAATTTTGAGAATTAACTATCTTTTATTATCAGATAACTCAAAAATCACAGTTGAGTTAATCTGAGTGATTTATGGCTTTTCCATGCACCTCCAAAGCCTTGGATTTCTATAAAATCAAGGCTCAGCTCTTCATAATTCATCCACGAATTTGCATTCTCACGCTGTCGAATTGGAGACTGAAGAATCATCTTTGTGAATCCAAGCTATTGTGAGATCTTTCTTGTTTTGAGCATTGCATATCATTTAGCATAGATTCATATCATTGTTAGATCAATTTCATCTAGTATAAATTCATATCAATTTTTCATCAATATTGCATCATAAAATCCAAAAAAAATAGCTTAATTGCATTCATTCATATCTAGATAAATTGCATTCAAATCCTTCATTTAGGTGTTGTCTAGGTCACTGATCTTGATTACAATCTAAGAACATCAATCTTGCACCTATTAGAAGGCAGTAAATCACTTGGTTAGATTAGATTTTAATTTTGCACGATTTTGATTATAGCTAACCTCTAATGTTTTACTGAAGTGTTGTGTCTAAAGATCAGGTACAATTTTTACACACATATTTCTGGCACCCACCGTGGGGCCCTGAAATGGGTTTCCAATTCAATTCTATCAATTTTTGTCTTTTTCTCAGTTTTTGTGCAAAATTATGATTTTTAATTTTTTTGTCCATACCACTATCGTACGAGTTTCTGACAAAGGTTGTTTCACACTACACCCACTGTCGTATGGTAGTTGATTTTATCGAGGATCGTTTCATCAAGTACCCACTATCATTTAGGAGCTCAACTATCATATGATAGCATACCCAATGTTGTACGAGTTTCTAGACTGTCGTCTGGGAGCATACCCACTGTCGTATGAGTTTTGGTACTAGATTTCAATTGTTGTTTCATTTTTGCAGGTAGTTTGTCAGATTTGATTTTTGGATTTTGACTGACAGCTAACCCTAACAATTGAAATTTACTGTTTCTGATTGATTTCTGCTGGTTTTGATTGGGGAAAGCACAAGAATTGCTAAAAAAATCAGGTAAAATCTACTAAGCACGTTGCGAGGATCCCAGGTATTCTCCTTTATCTAATAACATTTTAATTTGGGCTTAAAATAAATCTCTTATGTGTTTGGCTTGTGTGCATCTTTTCATGCTTTTGTCTATTTCTACACACTTGCATAATTGATACTAGGTTGTGACCCCTTAAGGATTCATTAAGTAGTCTTAGATACTTGTGATTGATCTTGATTGCTATTTTGGGTTATTGGACTCGCTAATCCACCGACTCCTCATTCCACCCCGTGGTTGCAAGGTCAGCGCCACATTAAAGGGGAGGGGTCAATAGGATAGAAGCGTTAAGTGTTCCACTTGGCAACCCATTTGTGCTTTTAGGAACTCACTTGTTTTCTAGGTTGGGGACTCATTTTCAGCTTGTGTGAGGTGTTAAGTGTTCCACCTTGTGGACTCATCTCATATTCACTTTAAGCGTTAAGTGTTCCTCTTTCTGCTTTTTGGGTACTTTCGGTAGATTTTCTTTTGGAAACATACATCTGTGCTCACATAGTAATTAGGCCCTATGAACACTATTCATGATTCTTGAGAGATTGGATTCCCAGTGAAATCCTTCTTGATGATAGAATCCTTGTAGGTAGGGAGGATACTTAGTGCGTTTCACATTCAACTTGGTTAGTGCATCTTCTCTTATTGATCGATACATTCTCTCCCCGGAGAGGTTGATAGATCACATGGGATTGACATCACGAGTTTTGGTGAATCAAAATTGGTTAGTGCATCTTCTCTTATTGATCGATACATTCTCTCCTCGGAGAGGTTGATAGATCACGTGGAGTTGACATCACAGACCTTGGTGAAGCAAAACTTTGTCTTAGCGTGTCGGATTAATCTGCTTGCTTTGTTTGGGTTAAAAGTGAAAAGGTGTCAAAAACCTTGGATCTAGAGCCAAGTCCCCTTGTGGTATACTATTGTGAGTCACCTTTAGAGAGGGTTAACCATAGCAGACAATCCCTTCACAGGGTAAACTGTGTTGACGGAACCTCAAGCGGTAATAGCCATTTTCACCGTGGTAGTGACAGCCGCTATATAAATGTCCTTGTGGAAGAAATCTCCACAGGTATGGTTCATTGTTGGGTTGTCAGATCTCCCTAGCAACTCCTGAAGATTAAGTTCTCGGACTGTGTCAAAACCCTGGTGCGTTGGGATTGGAGTTCACCCCTTTGGATCATAAAAGTTGTAGAGTCAAACCATTACTAAAAACACTAGAGAGGCCAAAATTTTCATTTTCAAGAATATGTGTGTTATTGCAAAACTTTTTGGAACATACACAATTAGCTCTCTAAGGGATTAGCACAAATTTAGTCACTTGATTGTTCATGCGCAAGGTTGCTTTTTCCCTTGTTCATTGTTTTCAAACATGCTTGAAATCACTTGCTTATTGTTCTGTGTGCTTGTTTATCTACTTGGCTATTAAAAATGATTAAATCTAGTATAACCTTCAAATCTGGATAGTACAATTTGCAAACATTTTGAAACTGAAAACCCTAAAATTTTGCAAAATTTTACGTAAAATCCTTTCTAGAGTCAAAATTCATTTCAAGAGGTCAAAAGTCATACGAGTTTTGTCAAGTCTCATTTCAGTACTACCCATTTGTCATATGGTTGAGTACCTAGTGTCGTACGAGTTTTCATGCTAGCAAATTCTAAAAGTCAAAATCTTGCTTGCAACTGTCGTATGAGATTGTCAACTATCATATGGTTACCTACCCACTGTCGTATGAGTTTTGCAACTATCATTTCATTGCCCACCCACTTTCGTACGAGTTTTGCAACTGTCCTACGAGTTTGCAGAGTGTCATTTGGGAAATTTTTGAAAAGTTGTCAGAATTGCCAGATACTTAGCTTTTTCAGCCTTATTCCAGAATCTATCGAACAAATCACTGTGTCAGGAACATAGCAGTAGCTATTAAGCATCCTATCATTTTCCAAAAGTGGTCTTTTGAATCTAATTCAATCTTCTATTTAATCAATTCGAGTCTTCTTTATCTTGTGTCAAAACCTTGTCATAATTATCAATCAGTCAATCTTCAATCAATCTTCAATTTGACTAAGTGTTGCAATATCTGTCCGCTATCTTTTTGGAAAATCTACCCATACATCCAGGACATAGTATCCCTCATCTAAGTCAAATCTACGCTTCAATTAAACCTTGATAAGGTTGCGCCATTTGATCATCTTGACTCAATTCTTTCTTCATTTGTCTGGATCCTATTCTTTTCAATTCACTTGAGGTTAATGGTGGAAACTAGAGCTTCCTCACACAAGAAATTTGGAGAAGGATCTTAGACCTTACCTTTGACTGCTACCCATGGCCCAACTCTTGAGAAACTCTACAATTTTGGTCTTTACGAAGAAGACAGTCTTGGCAACTTTTGATTGAAATCTGGTTACATACCTCCTCCATCAACTCATGAAGGCACTCAACATACCCCTCCTCAATCTATTCTAGGGAGCCCAAAAAATCCTACCATGTCTCAAGCAGGAGGATCCCAGGGACACCATTCTCAGCATAATGCAGATCAGGAACCCACACCCTCTGAAATCCTTCGATGTCAGAATGATGATGAATTCAAGAGAATGATGAGGCATTTCTTGAAAGCAGATAGAGAGACATACTTTTTACAATTAGCCCAGGAAGGAGCTAAACTTCCTCCCAACTTTAATGTTGAAAATATCATCACACATGAGGAAGAAACTCCGATGACGGCCATGATGAAATAGATGCATGCTATGCAATTCAAACTGAATAAACTTGAGAAAGAGAAGGAACCCAAAGAGTTCTCCATGGAGGCTCTATGTCCTTTTCCATTCGATAAAGACTTTTACATGCCCCCATTCCCAAAAAGAGCAGAGATACCAAAGTATAATAAATATTATGGACACTCTGATCCTCAAGATCATGCCAGAGAGTTCTATACACAATCCATGGAGTTCATGCATGAACCGACCTATCTTATGCGCCTCTTTCCTAGATCTTTGGGGGAAGCATCCATTCATTGGTTTTCTAGATTGCCATCTACTATCAAGACTTTTGAGGAGTTGATCAAATTGTTTAATCAACAATACTCCTACAATATTCAACATCTGGTCACCATGATCGATATTTGTAATCTCAAGCAATATCCAGGAGAACCATTCCTAACATTCCTCAAAAGATGGTGCAAGAAATTCTCTCTATATGCCAAACCTATTCCAGAGACTGAAAAATTGGAGATCTTCATCAATAACCTTGTTCCATAAATCAACTATCCTCTACAAATGCAAGATCATACATCTTTTGACAAAATGGTAGATAATGCTATCAAAATCAAAAAGGTACTTGTAAAAAAAGGAGAAATCACACTTCAAAAGGACAAGTCTGAATCGGGATCTAGCTCAAAAGATTAAAAAAAAGATGGAACAAGAACAAAGGCATCATCATAGATGGCATTGTTGACACTATCCGTGCCCCATCAAAGGCACCAACCTACAATCTCACTCTTGGCACCAAAGCCATTAAAGCTTCAAAGAAAAAGTCTTCTGAATCATCTCAAAAGAAGCCAGAATACAAAATATGGGATAATAAAAAAAGTTTACTCCTCTTGGAGAGTCTTTAGAATCAGCTATGAAAACCCTACTGGCTGATAACATGATCTCTTTACCACCAATCTGACAATCTGATCCAGACCCTAAGCCACATTGGTGGAAAGACAATGAATTCTATGATTTCCATCAAAGTAAAGGTCACAAAACTAATAATTGCTTCCACTTGAGACATACTATTCAAGATTTGATCAATCAAGGAGACATAACAGTTGATAATCCTAAAAGAAATAATGATCATATGACATTCACAGAACCGTTTCCGAAGCATGGTCAAGAAGTTTCAACTTCTCAACCTAATATAGGGGCAAAAGTCAACTATGCTTACCCTGGAAATAATGTTGTCATCAATATGGTTGAACCATGTCTCTCTGAAAGTTGCAATGTCATCACAATTGTACGAAGAGATAAAGATCATTCCTCAGCTAACACAGTTACTTGATCACAAGCTCAGACACATCTGAAAGGGAAAATCCCAGATTCATCTAATGTCCCTAAGATACCTTTCAATCTTTCATCTGCTTCCAAATAGAAGGCTGTTTCTAAATCTTCCAATCCTAAGGATACAAGGCCTACATCTTATAGCATTGTTCAACAACTCCAGCACACAAATGCGAAAATCTCCATGTTTGAGTTGCTTCGAATATCTCCAGCTCACAGAGCCATTCTAGACAAAGCTTTTCTCGGATCCAATGTTCCTGACAACCTTGATTTAGACAGGTTCCAAACTATGGTTGGACATCTTACATCTCCAAAATATATCTCCTTTTCAGAGGAAGATGACAACTCCTTGAGTCACCCACATAATCAGCCATTGCATATAGAAGTCATGATCCAAAACCGTAGAGTCAAATGTGTGTTGATAGATGGGGGTGCTGGCCTAAAAATTTGTTCTTATAGCTTGATCACACAATTGGGATTCATAGAATTGGCTATTGATCCTAGAAAGAAGATAACTATCAAAGCCTATGATGAACAAGAAAGATCTTCTAAAGGCACTATTGTCTTGCCCATCAGAGTAGGTCCAGTAATCAAAGATACCATATGTCAGGTGCTTGATCTACCTTTGGCTTACAACATTCTTCTAGGAAGGCCATGGATACATGAAATGCAAGCTATTCCTTCTACATACCATCAGTGTTTGAAGTTTCCCTATGAAGGAGTAGAGGTTACTATCCTAGCCGATCTGAATAACACCTGCAATACATTGAAGGAAAGTGCTGATAAGCTTGTTCCCAATAACAAAGAATCTTCCACTGAGTAGTCCAACATTGCTTTAACATCTAAAATGGAAGACATTGCTAAAGAAGTCACTATCAAAGAAAATGGGATGGGAGAATATATTATAGAGCCAGTCTTATCTTTGACGTCTCTCCCTATCTCGCCAAAGTCTTATGGACAAACTCTAAAATAGTCCAAACCAGAAACTAAAGAACTTCTTGAAGCATATAAGAAGAATTTTGTGGCGGAACAAGTATCCAAGCAAGAGTTTGAAGAAGATGAAGCTGTACTTGCATGGCTCTATAAAGATGAATTTGACACTCAAAATGTTCAAACTAGCAGCTCTACAACACCTAAGATCCCTTCTAAGTCATATGGTCCAGGAGATAAATTGATGGCCAGATGGGATATCTAGGTCAAGGACCTCTAGGAATCAGAGGAAAAGGTCTTGTGACACCTATTCCACATACTGGTAGGGCACATAAGGATACTGTTGGCTTGGGCTTTAAGAAGAAGCCCTATCACCTCAAAGGTAATTGTTCTCATGTCATAGAACAAATTGCACTAGGAGAACCTCTTCTCAATAAGGGAGAAATTGAATCATCAGACATCGATTTAGACAGTTCTGAAATCATTCCTTATGAACACTTCCCACAAGAGATAAAAGATCTCCTTGCTGATGGAGATGATCCCATAAAGAGAATCAATGTAGTAGAAACAAAAGAACCTACTATCAAACCAGAGATAGTTGCCACACAAGAACCAGCTAATCTCGAAGGTAATCAAAATGGGGAAGAAAAGCCTATCACCATAGCTGAGCATTTAGAGCATTCCAGTGATTCTGAGATAGATTCCCATGAGTATGAATATAAATCTAAATCTGAGGGTAACCCTTCTTGGGGCATTCACCCTGACTTTACTCATGTTCTTAGATTTCCTAGAGATCTTGAATCAAAAGCCAAATCAAATGACTATGAATGGGGAGCCATTCCAGAGGAAGATGAGCTTATCACAGAGAAACATGTTGATGTTATTCACCAATATGTATCCACACCCAACATAAGTCGAGAGCGAAATAATGAACTTAACGAGTTTAATCCACTGATGCCTGAAGTGGACTCCCACAATGACATTGAGCCTATTCATGAGTTGAATGTCTTAAGTTGTAATATCACCTTTGAAATCGAGCGCCAGGTTAGGACCAATGATGACAAATCCATATCCATGAACACAATCTCCCAAGCCTTCCACACTTTGACTATCCAACGCCCTGATCTTATTGACCAAACTTTCACAGATCCAAGCCATGGTGTTTACACCTTTCCCAATGACTATGCCCTTGCTTGTTACCTCAATGCAGTTGAACCTATGAGGACTTCCATTAGTGAACCGAGCGTCAGCATGACCGAGTCGGACATCAAGTGTCTTAGTCAAAAGAATAAAAATAAAAAGAAAAGGAGTTCTGAGGGTGAAAACCACTTTGTGGCAGTCTCAGAACCTACAAAAGTAAAAATAAAAGACGTATCCGAAGGTGAAAACCTCTCTGAGGTGCCTAAGGATGAGATATTTGATGTCCTTCTGAGTCATTTATAGGAAAGATCTCCAGTTCTAATTGAGCCCACTCAATCTATCAATTTGGGTACAAAGGAGGAACCACAATTGGTACATGTAGCACAATCCTTATCAGAAGAAGAGAGACAAAAGTTCACTATATTCTTAACAGAGAAGAAGGTCAATTTTGCATGGAAATATTCAGACATGCTGGGATTGGATCCTAATCTTATCATGCACCATCTATCCATTGCTCCTAAGATAAAACCCATCAAGCAAAAGTTGAGAAAGATGCATCCTCATGTTGCACTCTTAGTAAAAGCTAAATTAGAGAAACTCCTAGGAGCCGGATTCATCCATGTCATAGACTATGCTGAGTGGATTTCTAATATTGTACCTATATCTAAACTAGATGGTTCAATTAGAGTATGCATAGACTTTAGAGATGTGAATAGAGCATGCCCTAAGGATGATTTTCCACTACCTAACATTGATATGATAGTGGACATGACTGCGGGTTTCAAGATGTATTCCTTAATGGATGGCTTCTCTGGATATAATAAAATCAAAATAGCTCCAGAGGATCAAGAGAAAATTGCTTTCACATGTGCATGGGGTACCTTCTGTTGGAATGTTATGCCATTTGGGCTCAAAAATGCTGGTGCTACTTATCAATGAGCCATGACGTCTATCTTTCATGATATGATGCATCAAACCATGGAAGACTATGTAGATGATACTCTAGCTAAATCCATGCAAAGATCAGAACACTTAAAGGACTTGAGCATGATCCTGGACAGAATGGAAAAGTTTAGTCTCCGACTAAATCCTAAGAAATGTGCATTTGGTGTTACATCTGGAAAACTCTTGGGATACATAGTTTCAAAGAAGGGCATTGAAGTTGATCCAGCCAAGGTCAAAGCTATCATAGAAATGCAACCTTTGAAAAATATTAGTCAAATAAGGACCTTACAAGGAAGAGTGCAATCTATCAGAAGGTTCATATCATAGCTAGCTGACATATCACAGCCTTTTACAAAGACATTACATAAAGGTGTGACCTTTGCATTGGATGAAGAATGTGAGAAAAAATTTAACCATATCAAGACATATCTAGCAAATCCTCCTATCTTGATGCCTCCTATTCATGGGAAGCCATTGATCTTATATGCCTTTGCAACAGATACCTCACTAGGGGCATTATTGGCACAACAGGATGAGAATAAAAAAGAAAGAGCTATCTATTATATCAGTTGAACTTTAGTTGCATATGAGAAGAACTATTCAATGATTGAGAAAGCTTGTCTAGCTGTGATCTTTGCATCATATAAATTGAGACATTACATTTTAGCTCATACCACTCATTTGGTAGCTAAAATCGATCCACTAAAGTACCTACTAAGCAAAGCTGCCCTCACAGGTAGACTGGCTAAATGGGTCATGCTATTGAGTGAATTTGACATTGAATATGTTGAGAGAAAAGCTATAAAAGGACAGGTAATTGTTGATCAATTGGTTGAAGCACCCCTATTTGATGATACACCACTACAAATGGAATTTCCAGATTCTTCTATCATGCATCTTTCTTCTAGAGAATGGCATTTGTTCTTTGATGGCTCCTATACACAAAATGGATTCGGAGCAGGCATATTGTTCATAACTCCTCAAGGATACTCAATACCTAAAGCATTTAGATTAAAGTTTCCTTGCACAAACAATATTGCTAAATATGAAGCCCTTCTTAATGGCATGAAAATGGCAATTGAGTGGAGAGTGACAGAGATACACATTCATGGAGACTCACATCTTGTTATTCATCAAGTCAATGATGTGCACCAAACTAAAGATGAAAAGCTCATACCTTACAAAAGAATGGTAGATGATTTAAAGAAATACTTCATATCCATCACATTTGAGCAAATTCCTAGAATGGAGAACAAGGCTACCGATGTAATGGCAACGTTATCTACTCTTTTACAGTAGCCAGAACATGAGCTACGTTACGAGTTCCTGGTGGAAGCCCTATCCTATCCTGCATATGACTCCCCTAAAACTCGCATGGTCTACACTGTTGTAGGTCATGATTCATCAAGAGACAAGAACCTTTTCTCCTACCTCCAAGACCAAATCATTCCTGATTCCTTTAACCGATTTGAGAAATGAAAACTTATCCGCACTGCATCCCGATATGTCATCATTGGTAATGACCTGTACAAATGAAGTCTAGATGGTACACTACTTAGATGTTTAGAATGGGAAGAGCCTCAACACGCATTAGAGGAAGTCCACAAAGGTATATGTGGGTCACACTCGAATGGTTTAACATTAGCTCGAAAACTTATTAGGGTGGGGTACTATTGGCCCGAAATGGAGAAAGATTCAATCAAGTTTGCAAAGAACTGTCAAAAGTGCCAAGTGCATGGTAACTTAATTCATGCTCCAGGGAGAGATCTAATTCCCTTCACCACACAATGGCCTTTTCAACAATGGGCTTTTGATCTTATAGGTGCTATCTATCCACACTCTTCTAATGGACATACCCATATAATCACAGCTACAGATTATTTTACAAAATGGGTAGAAGCAGTTCCCTTAACACAAGAAATAGGGAAACAGATATCTATGTTCATCTTGAACTACATCATATGCAGATATGGGATCCCACATTCTATAATCATAGATAATGGGGGACAATTCAAAAATAAGGGCCTAGATGATTTATGTGCCAAATTCAAGATTACTCAACATTGGTCATCTATATACTATCCTCAAGGGAATGGACAAGCAAAGGCTTCCAACAAAAATCTATTGAAAATATTGCATCGTACAGTTAATAAAATAGGAAGAGACTGGCATCTCATGATCAATCCAGCTCTTTGGGCCTATAGAACAAGTATAAGAACACCTACTGGGGCTACACCCTTCTCTTTAGTTTATGGATTTGAAGCGGTACTACCTATTGAGGTTGAAATCCCATCACTAAGAATCAGAATGCATGGTCTAATAACTGATGATGACTACAGAGTGTCTAGGTTGCAAGAACTTGAACTACTAGATGAGCATAGACAAGCAACGTATGATCATCTCAGAGTATATCATAAAATAATGTCTAGAAGATACAACAAGAAAGTTAGACACAGAGAATTTCAGGTTGGTGATCTAGTCTTGAGAGAGAATCCTAAAAATCAATCACATAGAGAGCGCAAGGGAAAGTTTGAACCCAACTGGCTAGGTCCCTTTGTAATCACTGCTACTTTTGGTTCTAGTGCCTATCAACTCTCAATGATTGAAGGAGAACAGCTCCGAGAACCAATCAACATTCTCCATCTGAAGAAACTCTATGCCTAAGGCATTCAGTTCATGGTAAAATGTCTTGAAAAAATCTTAAAAATCAGAAAAAGTCCTGAAAAAATGAACATCTTGGTGAAAACCTAGCAATAGGCGCCTTGATGATTCACAAAAAAACTAAAAAAATATCAAAAATATCACAAAAAAATTAAAAAATGAAAAATACAAAAAAAATGAAAAAAAAAGAATAAAAAGTGCCTTGGTGAAACCCTGGAAACAGGCACCTTGGTAGCAAAAATAGAATCTCTGCCAAGATGGTGAAAACCCGGCAAACGGGCACCACTTGTTCCAAAATGCTCCATCTATCAGTGCAATCTTGGTCTTTCCCAACTTTCAGTCTTGCTTTAGTTTGTACATATCTCCCGGTTTGTTTCAGCATTCCAGTTTTCAATAAAGTCAGTTTGTACACCAATCAGTAATAGCGTTTGTATCCTATCAATGCTTAGCACTTGGGGGAAATCAATGTCATATCCTATGGTCTCTAGTATATCTTGGATGTGTCATATCTAGTTAGAGTCCTTTGAAGCTATCATCCGAGTCAGTTAGTCTGTCTCCTCTCTAGAAAGGATTTTGCATCTACAACAACACAATCAAGACAAACTGAAAACAATCTGTGCTTTTCATGCTTTTATCTCCTTGTATGCTTACTAATTCGCATTGAGATTTTTGCATATTGTGTCCCTTCGAGCTCTTCGATGATGTCCTTTATAGGATTTAGAGAGTGATGACTAGGGGCATAATATTTTCTTTGTCTTCTGATTGTATGTGAAAATCTAACAACTTTGGAAATTCTAGATTAAAATGGTGTCCGACTGTAAGAGCCTCTATCTTAAATTGGATGGCCATGCATACCTCAACCATTGATACCTAGAAAATTCAAGGAAGTTTGATCTAGCTATTGTCTTTTTGAGTGAGTTCTTTCTCCTACTGTGAAACGCGATCTTGCCTCAGGATGTGAACGATAAAGGGTCACTACGGGTAATTCACACTGGATTTGGAATGATCTCTTGACTGTTTGATGTGTTTGTTATGCAAGATGTATTCTGGTCATCATGATGTTCATGTTCTAATGCTTATACAAATTGCTATATCAAAATGGACATGATATTCAGGTCATCCTGGCGCTTGTACCTTGGTGCTTATATCTAATCCGACATTTTGAAAATAAAATCAATATTCATATGTCCATGGTTGTTTGACCAGTGGGTGTTGTATTGATTCTTGTGCATACAAATCAATATTCATATGTCTATGGTTTCATTGCTAGTGGGCATTGTATTGATTTATCCAGTTACCTAAGAGTTCAATGATGATAACAAATCAACACATGATCAGTGACTAGGTCCTAGGTCTTAGGTTGCATATCATTTTGCATGTTTCTTTGCATTTTGCATATTTGCATGATCTCACAATGTTTGGATAAAACTTCAAAGCTTAAATGATTCTTTAATCACCTATTCAAATCTAACAAGAGCTGAATCTTACACAAAGGTTCCTCCAACGAAACAGCAAGTAGAATCCTTTTTCGGGATCAAAATCAAAATCTGAGATTGTTCATATTATTAACTACTTGCATATTCAACCTTCGATCATCATAGAAATCTAGTATTCAACTTAACTGATTATCTTACATCAAATTATCAAAATTTCAACTTGGTCAACCATGGTCAACTCATGGTCAAACCTAGTCAAACTTGGTCTCCAGGACCTCTAAACGATGCAGAATGTATTCTTGAATGTGTATAACCAATTCTCAAATCAATTAACATGCTTCTAAACCATTTAACGCTGACTTCTCTTGTCAGATTTCAATTTTAATCCCGAAGGGGGCATGGTATTGCACATCATTCAAAGTCTGTAAATCTAAAATAGGTATATCAATCTTTCCTCAGTAATCAAGACAACAACCATGTCTAGTTTCTGAATCATCAAAATTCCTCATTGCTCGGGGCAAATCTATCATCACTTGGGGCATATCAGATTCATCGATCCATATCAATCTGGTATTCTCTTAATCTTGTAATCTGTATCAGCTTTTCGCAACCATCGGTTCATTAGTGTTATTTTCTTGGTTCTTCAGTAATTGAAGGGTTCAGATGTGATACCAATGTGGTTCTGCTAAGACAATCAAGTCTAGAATCATAGTTCTGCTAAGATAATCGAGTCTAGAATCGGTCACTCACTTCTTTGCAATCATAAGGTTCAGAATCAGACGTTTTGACACTCTTTCGCAATCATCAGTTCATCGCTGCTATAGTGAACATTATCTTTGGTCATTCATGACCTAGCATCATCATATCTTTCAATCGGTTTCTATCTTGGAATCGGTTTATCTTTCGAATCAGTTCCATATCTTTATCATACACAGACTATCTTTGAACCACTGCGCTTCGCACAATATTTCAAAGAGGGGCAAAATGTAATACCCCAAAAATGGGCTATATGTTCATTAACCTCCTATATCAACAAATCAAATGAAATCGACATCAAAGTCCTAACCTAAGGCACATCTGCAGATCATCGAATCATAATTGATTATCTTAAAATCTGCATTGTGGAATATTCTTTGAATATTCCTAATTATCTTTAATTTAATGATTATTTGGCGATAAATCATATTTACCCTAAAGTTTGATTAATTGAATATTTTCATATTTAATTAATTAGATTTAATATTTTCCACTTAATTGTTTAATTAAATTAAATTCTATTTATTATTAATTGTATTATTTAATTTTGACAATAAATCCAATATCCTATGGATAATTGATTAAATTCTTATTTAATTAATTAAAGCAAGTTGTCATTATTTAATAATATAGTTTTTAATAAAAGTTTTATTAAATGATTGATTAACCCATAAATCAATTATTTAATTTTAAAATCAATTAAGTTGAGGATAAATCAAATTATTTATTTATTTAATTCTTAATTATTATGCACATTCAAAAGAAACAGTTAAACTCCAAATCAGAAAATCAATGCAAAGTGTTGACTTTTTGGAACTCAACATCCTTTTGGAGTTCAAAAAGCTGATCTAAACTCTAATTTGAGTTAAAAAGCTGTTTATGCATGCTTTTGCATAATTTTGAGAATTAACTATCTTTTATGATCAGATAACTCAAAAATCACAGTTGAGTTAATCTGAGTGATTTATGGCTTTTCCATGCACCTCCAAAGCCCTGGATTTCTATAAAATCAAGGCTCAACTCTTCATAATTCATCCACGAATTTGCATTCTCACGCTGTTGAATTGGAGACTGAAGAATCATCTTTGCAAATCCAAGCTATTGTGAGATCTTTCTTATTTTGAGCATTGCATATCATTTATCATAGATTCATATCATTGTTAGATCAATTTCATCTAGTATAAATTCATATCAATTTTTCATCAGTATTGCATCATAAAATCCAAAAAAAATAGCTTAATTGCATTCAATTTCATATCTAGATAAATTGCATTCAAATCCTTCATTTAGGTGTCGTCTAGGTCACTGATCTCGATTACAATTTGAGAACATCAATCTCGCACCTATTAGAAGGCAGTAAATCACTTGGTTAGATTAGATTTCAATTTTGCACGATTTTGATTATAGCTAACCTCTAATGTTTTACTGAAGTGTTGTGTCTACAGATCAGGTACAATTTTCACACACACAAAGGACACTTCTGACCTTAAGGGATCACAATATATGTGTATTTGAAACTGGAGGGATCAAGAGATCCTAAAATATAAATCCGCGCTTTAAGGATTAGTTACTAATCTAAAAAGGGAAAAGAAGTATCTTGAACAATATGTGCATATTGAAAAGTGTGTGTGTGCAACAAGTGAGTAGAGCGCATGACCCCACGTTAAAGTCATTGCTAACACTTTAACAGGAGCAATGGCTTTAACGGAAACATAAACAACTCCACTAATTACGTTTCCACGTCGAGATGCTCCCAGATGAAGACAAATCAAGGGAAAAAATCACAGAAACATACAGAGAACATGGAAGGGATCGACCTACCATGGGGTCAGTATGATCATAAGATAATATATATATGATATTATTGCAAATGAATTGACATCATTCCCCAAAGAAAGTAGAACTACAATCACAAAGGAGGAAAGATCACATAAGATATACAAAGGAAAATCTTTTCAGACCATGACATGGAGACCAAAAAGAATTAGTGCTACCATATCTTGAATCCAAGCAGATTACACAAGGAAATAGTTACAAACAATAGCACAATTACAACATAACATTGAACAATGCATAGAAGAATAGAGATACATATAGAGGAATTTGAACAACAGTTTTGATTCCCTTATCACCTTGTACCAACTGAGTAATAAGGATCGTATAAAAGAATCTAAAAATATTTAGCAATCACATTACAAGAGAAGCACAGTACAGTAGGCAAACACACAACAAAGCTACCATGAAAGACAAGCCGATCAAGCGTGCTACCTACTTTCCCCATCTCATTGTATATCATTTAGGGTAGGTGGGTAACTCGCAAGAGGGACTATATCCAATATAGTAGGAATGATAGCCAGTTCCAAACAAGGATCCTCTTGAGAATCACTACGTTCGACACTAGGTGTAAGAGTTAATTGTGATGAAAGCATATTAGGTAAATCAATGTCAATGTCAATAGTCTCATATTCATTATTAACATCAGCAGTATCATCAAGAGTATCTTCTTCATCCAAATTAATCAAAATAGGATCCAAGATATGAATAGAGTCATCATAATCATGAATGTGAACATCATTATTAGTAACAACATCTTCTAACACATTATGTATAGGTTTATCTGAAGAAAGTAGAGATCTTTTAGCTTTAGCATGAGCACGACACTTTTTATGATGTTCATTAGCAGATCGGTTACATTTTGATTTTTTTGAAATAGGTTGAGAACTAGGAGGAACAATCATAGGATCCTTCATAGGTTTTTTAGGAAGATCAATAGGATTATCAACCATAGGAGAAACAATCATTGGATCTTTGATAGGTTCGGTAGGAGGAACTTGATTAACAGAACTAGAAGCCATAGTTAAAGGAGGTATCGAAGGTGTAGGTGAAAGACCATGATTAAGATCCATAGGAGGTATGCTTAATTGAAGAATCTTACGATGTTCATAAGCTTGATATGATCAAAAAATATTATTAGGGCGAGGAGGACATGAATTAGGTAATGAAGGCCAAAAGAAATCTAGAGCAGCACAATCTCTAGGCCTAGAAGGTTGATATAGACTATGATTAATCATCTTCACTTCACTATCATGAATGAACTTAAGACACTTATGGATAGGTGAAGAAACAACATGCATGGCAGTCAACCAAGGCAAACCTAGCTTAACTTGAAATTGATGAGAAGTAGGAACCACAACGAAGGTAGTGTTCACAATTTTTCCAAAAAGTTCAATCGGTAAAGTAATAGAACCAAATGAGGGATACAGAAAACCATTACAAGTTTGAATCCACACATCTGATGTATCATAGAAGTCACATTGTAAACTTTTCATAAAAAGATTTTCTTCAGTGATAACATTGACTAAGGAGGTAGAATCAACAAGACAACCATGAGTAGGTATCTGAGCAATCCTAGTAGCAATGTAAAGGGGACCATCAGGAGCTTTAATAATCTTAGAGTCATCAAAGGTAATAAAAAGTTCCCAAGGTCTTTTATTCTTGAATTGTTGTCGAGGTTTAGGTTGAGGTTTCACTTTAGGTTTAGGTTTAACTTGAGGTTGAGATTGAACTTGAGGTGAAGGTTGAGGTGGAGATATAGACTGATCAACATGCTCCACTTGATTAAAAACATGATTGAGATCATCCATCTTTGAATCATACATAATTTCCATAGCAGATGGTTGACAAATAGTATTAGTATCATGCGTAGGTAAAGGTTTCATATAGATTTGAAGGTTCTGATTAGGAGGAGAGATAGATGAATTCCCACTACTATCCAGATTGTCAATAGATAAAACATTAGAATCAATGAGATCTTGAACCTTGTGTTTTAAAGAATAACAATGCTCAGTATCATGACCATTCTGATGATGATATTGACAAAAAGCATTTTGATCAAAATATTTAGATGCAATCATAGTAGGTAAAAGAGGTCGAATAGGAGGTAACGTAATCATATTAGAAGCTAACAACCTATTCATAATAGCATGTAAAGTTTCAGCAAGAGGAGTAAATGTATGATTTAATCAAAAAGTAGTGGATGCAGAAGTGGTATTATGAGATGCAACAACAACCTGATCAACAACTGCATTTGCTTGTTTGTTTATCTTGACATAGTTGTTGAATTTTTGAAACTTGTTTGGATTAGGAGCAACATCACTCTTATCAACTGGAACAAGAGCCATTGGAGTGTTGCTCTCAAATTGACTCACTTATAATTGATAATGATGAAGCACTGCACAAAGTTGTTGAAAAGAGGTAAATTTAGTAAGCAGAATCTTATCTCTAATATCCTTTTGCAAATTTGAAATAAACATACGTTGAATATCTATATCAGGAACAGGATAAGAAATCTGAGCATGCAAATGCTTAAATCTACCAATAAATTCAGTTAATTTTTCTTTAGCACTTTGTTTACAATGCATTAAATCAGTCAAAGATACTTGCGTGCCAATATTATTTTGAAATTGTTGAATAAAGACATTAGCAAATTGTGGAAAGGAATCAATTGAATAAGGAGGCAAGGAACAATACCATTGTAAGGCCTTGTCACGAAAGGTTCTAGCAAACAGTTTGGCTAAAATCCTATGGTCATGAGCATAATCACTACAAAGTATTTGGAATGTTTTAACATGATGAACATGATCTCCTTTTCCATTATAATTCTCAAGATGAGGCATCTCACCTTGCTGAGGAACAGGAGTACGAATAATATCCCAGGACAAAGGACTTCCCATGTCACATGTAGGAATACTAAACTTGTTTTGAGTTAAAGAAGCAAGTTGTTGTTGTAAGGATGATATAGTTTGAGACAAACTGATGATTGTTGAATCATTAGAGGAAATAGGAGGAGTAGCAACATTAGAAAAACTAGGTAAAGTGTAAGAAGCTGCATGAATAGAAGACACAACTGGAGGAACACTAGGAACTACAGTTGGAAGTGGAGTGGAATAAGTGAAAGGAACATTATGATATGAAGGTTGTGATGTAGGAAGGGACACGGGAGGAAAACTCATAGGAACAGAGGGAATCATCACAGTCACCAAAGAAGGAGTATATATAGGAATACTAGGTAAAGGATTAGAAGGAGGTTCAACACTAGTGATAGGAGCAGTGAAAGCTAAATCTTGAGCCTCTTGAGTTAAAGGTTTAACATTGGAATGCACAAGATGAGTAATAACACGAAAGAGGTTAACACCTTGATCACTATCATAGAGAAATTTCTTAAGAGCCTCTATAGCTTGAATGGAATCTTGACTATGGTTTTCCTTAAGCAGCCAATTACCCATTTAATCAAGTTTAGTGGAAAGTTTTTTGACTTGTTTAGGAGGAACTCTTAAAGCATCATCCTCATCATGAGATGAGTGAGAAGAGTTTTTCTCCATAGTAGGATTGGAATCATGAAGAATCAAGTTATCATCGGGGATCCTAAGGAAAGGAGAAGATTCAGGCTCAAAGGCACCCATGAGTCTATGACTTCTTCTAATCGGAATGTTATAAGTAGGACTAGTGGTAGTAAAGCTCATAAACCGATATAATGAAAATGATCTAAACTAAAAACACATAAATCATGAATATGAAATCTAATTAGCATGCAAGATCAATTACAAAGGACAAATCTAATACTAACAAGATAAAAGGAACACACAAGATAAGACAAAGGGAAATCTAACACCAAAAAAAAAGAGAGTAAGCTAGTCGGGTTCACCAAAATGAATGATGTTAAAATGGATTCACCACCATTCAAATGTAAGGGGGGAAATATGAGATCTATTCTCAAACCCAAATTCCCCAAGAAAGAGATCCCATTTGATCAACCTAGAGGTTAATACACAATCGAATCAATTTATGGTTGATATGGAAAAGAAAGTAAATCTAATATTTCCCTTTTTGTGGATTTGGATATTGAATTTGGAATATAGAATAATTGAAATACAAGTACTAACCTCAAATTAGGGAAGATCTGGAAAATGTTGAATTCTGGTGTCTGTGTGTACTTTCTGGAAAATCTAAAACCTATTTTGGATTGGAAATGCCGAGACAAAGAAAACCCAAAAATCTTTCATCAAGATGACTCAACTCGAGTTTGACCCTCATAAAAGGTCAAATACCACATTCTTTATTTGAAGTCCGATTCGAATTCTGTTCGCAGATCCCAGAAGATGGCCAAAAAAGGTATCCAAATTCACTCTTAGATCTGAAACTCCACACTTGTACCTACAAGAAAATGGGGGTTTTTTTTGTATGGGGGGTTTGCCTTGGTCAAACCCCAGTTTAGGAATTAACCTTGAAATTGAATTGAAATATATTGTGCATAAACAAAGTAATTGAAACAAATCACCTTGCTTATGTTGAAGTCCTTGTAGAGGATTCGAATCCTCAAATCCACAAGTAGGAATGCTTCAATGGATGTAGGATGTCTCCAATCAATGGTATTTCATCTTCAACACCAATCTTGATTTGATCTTTGCATATGAGAAGGCTTGAATGAATGGAGAAGGATGGATCTTCAAGGGGGCTCCAAAGAGATTGAATCCTTCAATAGCTAACAATGGATCTCCTTGATGGATGAATGCTTGAACACTTGAATTCTTGAAGACTTGGTTGCACTTGAGAGCTCTAGATGCTTGAGTGTGGATGTGATATGAAATCTTGAGATATGAGAAAATGAGAGAGGAAGGCCTCCTTTTATAGTGATCTAGGGAACACTCCTCTAGATGGGCCACCTTGGAGAATTAAATCCCAATGAGGTCCTCACCTTTAGAAAATATACCTAGATTAAATGCAATTAAATGATTTACCATTTCGAAACTCGAAATGGCTGACCCGGAGGCGGGAAAATAAATTTTCTAAAAGCTCAAAGCCCAGAAATTAAAGATTTTGAAATTTTGGAGAAAGGGGTCAAAGTCGAGATTGACCCTAACCTAGTCAGGGTCGACCTAAGACATTGACCTTTTTCCCAAGTTGACTCAGAACCAAGTCAGGAGGTCCCAGGGATGCCCAGAAACCTAGAAATGATGCCAGAATAGGACAGAATGTCAGGAATAGACATAAAATCCTATGATTATTGAAATGAAGGCTAGGAGGATCCATTTCTAAATCCTACCTAGAAAATAGAGCTATTGAAGAGGAAAATTCAAGAGAATCTTTTGGATTCTAACCCTAATTTCACCTAGAATGAAGAAATCAAGTGCAGGGAAGAAGTGGAAAGCGGGGAGAAAAACCAAATACATGCAAAGACCCAATCAAGGCACTTAACATGACCCCAAACCACTTACTAGGAGGGCTAAATGCTCTTATCATGGAATTGCTTCCATTTTAAGATGGTATAGATATGAACTTATTTTTAGAATTTTGTAAGATATGTATTAAATTGAAGGGTGGAGAATATGGCCTTTTAAATAGATACAAGGATGATAAAATAACAAAAGACAAAATGTATTCTATATAAGGAGGATTTTTTCAGGAATGTATTGACTAGATTTTGTGTGTTTTCCTTAAATTTATGCAGCCCAAATCTTAAGCCTTCCAACTCCAGTAACTTGTAGGGTCCTCAACAATTCAACTCAATCCCAACATATAGTAGCAAGGCAAGGTATAAGCTTTGTATTAGCATACAATGGGGTATTTGATTCATTTGGAATTTATGTAGCTTAAACATGAGTATAGTGATTAACTTAATTTTTGTATTGTGTTGAGTAGGAATCCATGAAATGAGTAGATCTTATTTTTCTGGACTTGGAAGTGTGACTAGCTCCATTGTTGGGTGTGCTACACTTCCAACTCCATTGAATGTCTAAATAAATAATAGTAATAAATGGTTGCTCCTAGAATAAAACCAATTTTCTTTTAAAGGTTGTAGTGATTGGGTGGACAAAAAAATAAATAAAATCTATGATATTTTTTTGGGTGCAAGATTTAAGAAAACAAATACAACATGTTGTGGATCAAGATTATTTAGTGTAGAAGTAAACTATTGAAAAATGACTCCATTGAATTTGTTTTGCAATGATACAAGTGCATATATCTTCTTGGACAAAATTCATTCCACTGAGTAAGTTATTAATAGATCAGCTCACAATGTGGATCAAGATTATTTAGTGCAGAAGTAAACTATTGAAAAATGACTCCATTGAATTTGTTTTGCAATGATACAAGTGCATATATCTTCTTGGACAAAATTCATTCCACTGAGTAAGTTAATAATAGATTAGTTCACAATGAGATTTAGTCAGCATTCAAAAAACATAATATTGATGAATGGATATCACTGAATTTATCTAGCTCTATGTTTCTAAAATTCAAATGCTTCTTCTGTAGCTCGACACACTTCCTCAACCTTATCCAACAATGTTCAGAACACATTATAATTCAAGTACTTAGTGGGGATTGTAAACCTGGAGCGTTAATTGCCAACACATACTGCATAATGGCCATTTGGGAAATTGGTAGGAAGAGCACTGCCTGATCTAACCATGAAATCATATGTACTATACGATCAATCCAATCAAGGTGAAGAAATATGATTATCTTATTGTGAGAAAAAAATCTTAAATTAAAAAGGGTGGTCCTTGGCATCCTTTCAACCTTTTTCACACAATTCATTCAATGGTGGTGTTTATCTCATTCTAACCTTAGATAATTGCTGGCAAGTTGACTATACTAGTTTATATGACTTAATATAGTGTTTGTCATTATGGCAACAAAGTCATATAGTGTTTTGGAGTCAGCGCACATCATCAGAAGATCAGTATTTGGCTAAGTACAAAAGACTGGATAGTTAACAGAGCACCAGTAGATCAGAGCATCATCGCACATGCATATGACCAAGTTATGGTATGCACCCTAGAAGATAAGATGGTAAGAGTATATTCATGCTTAGTCTAAGAGCACATGATCAGAAGATTTAGTATGACAAAGATATAGACAGTTGAAGTTACACAGACAGTGAATGCCAAAACAAAACAATATATGTAGCCGACTGTTGGTAATTTGTTTAGCGATGATAAAATTATTTTGTAAAGGCTATGCACCTATTTTATGTAGGTTGTAGACATATAATTAACTTTTTTTGTAAACACGCTTGAGCCAACTCAATTGGAAGCATTGTATGTAATTGGTTATAGGCTGACCTAGTTAATTTTTTTGATAGTGCATATAAATATGAGATGTGCCCTTTGTAATTAGTATGGAAAGGGAGATAGAGCTAAGAGAAGTAGAGAAAAGGTATGCAAAGAGTTGTTAAGATGTATTAGAGCTTTGCAAGAGGTCAAAGCATCAACACATCAAAGGAGCTGATCAAACAAGCAGTGTCATGGTGCCAGTTCATCCAACATATATAGTGTGTATCTGAGAATAGAAGGTTGTAGCCTTCACCACTTGAGTAGTGAGCTCTAGGATAGTGTGTCCCCAACCCTAATAGGGTTATTGTAAAAGACTCGTAACAGGGTCTGACCCTTGACCAGGTCACTGTACTAAATACATTGTAAAGCAACTCCTAACAGGGTTAAGGATCTTCTAACAAGGATCATAAAACACTAGTACAAATTATTAGTGGGTGTCAATTCCCACCGGGGTTTTTACCTATTTGGATTTCCCCGCAACCACATTGGTGTTATGTGTTGTGTTCATCTATCTTGTTTATGTTAATGTTCATTTCAGTACTTAAGCATTCAAGTTAAGTTTAAAGAGCAAAGTAAAAAGATTTAATATAGTGAACATTGATTCACCCCCCCCCCCCCCCCCCCTCTCAGTGTTCCCATTCCTAACAATTGGTATCAGAGCTCTGGTCCTCAGCAAAGAAGTTTAACCACTTGAGGAGATCATGGACAAGACATAAATGAAACATCTGAAAAGAAATCTTGAAGCTAGTCTTGAAGACCTGGACAGATTTGAAAATGAAATTGAAGAACTAAAGGAAAAAGTCAGTGATGCTCAAGCAGTAATCAAAAGGCTAAGGAATGATTTAAAAGAATGCTCTACCAATGATTTAGGGATCATGGTCAAAAAGCTAAATGAAGAGAACACATCTTTGAAAGATCAGATTGAAGAATTGGATGACAAGCTAACTAACAATCAGGAAGTCTATGATGAACAAATCAAAGAGAACCTTCAACTGAATGAAGAATTGAGGCAAGCAAACATGGAAATCTTGGAGCTAAGAAACAACAAAGAAAGCTTGGAATTTGAATTGAAAGAGGCTAAGAATCACATTGATAAATTACACACAAGCAAGGATCTGATTGAATCTAAGTTGTATGTGTGTGTGAGTGATTTACACCTTCATGAAATAACAAGATTTAAAGAGAATTTACACTATTCAAAGCAAACTAATCTAAATAATGCACAATTAATCTAAATATCTCATGGTTCTCTAAATTGAAGTAGTAAGTGAGGCTCTCAACTGCAAATCCTCACTAGTGACACTCTAATTATGAGAATTGAACTAAGAATGATATGCAAACTAGATCTAATTATCAAATTCTAGCTCTATTTGATAAGAAAATCTCTAAAATGATCAACAATTTAAGCTAAATATCAATGAAAATGCTAAGTGAGTGGTGTGGATGCAAATTGCAAGAGCTTTGCTGCAATTCAAAGATATGGAGTGGATTAATAATGCCTCAAAATGCCTTCTATTTATAAGATTTTCCCAAGGGTAGGGGGTAGAGTGAGATAACCATGGTTATGCTTGGGTAAGGTCAATTGGCTTTGCTTTGTCACTAAATGGGGGGACAAACATTTAAATGGTTTCAAAAGGCTGGACCATTTCAACAAAAGTGAGTGATTTGTGTCCATTTTGTCTCCTTTTTGCTTTGTTGAGGGAATTTCATATTTATTAATTAATTAAAGTAATTAAATTTAGCCATGAAGGGTAAGAGGTTCATTTTGATTTTTGCTTTCAACAACTATGTCATTAATTGAATTTAATCAATTTCTTAGTGTTTTTCCCCTTTTCAAGCTTTATTTAATCATTTAATCATTTAATTGAATTTTCCTTTGATTTGAATTGCCTTTGTTCCATTTATCGATTTTTAGTGCTATTTTGATGACTTGATTGCACCTTTTGATTGAATTAAGCCTTTGCCAATTTTCTGTGTCTACAGTATGCTCGGAAGCTTAAAGGAGATACTAGCAGCATTGGATTCAATGAAGCACAATATTAGATTGACAACATGTGAGCAAGAATGAAAGTGCCAGAAGACACAACAGATGCTAAGGAGACTAGAAGTTAGACTAAAGATCATATTGAACCATCCAAGGATGAGTGCAAGCCTGTAGACTGAACTTGTTATGCATGTAACAAGCATGGACATATAGCAAGGAACTGTAAAGAGGTAAGACCTTTAAATGGTTACTGTTATTCATGCAATAAATTTGGTCATAGAGCTATGAATTGTAAGACAAGTCAGAAGAACAAGACTCAGCATAATCAGAGAAATTAGAATCAGCCAAATGTAAGAAATTCTCAGAATGTTACATGTCAGATATGTAACTATAATGGTCACTCAGCTAGACAATGTAAAATGGTAACCCATGTCAATGTACTGAGGAATATTAGGCTTCTAGTTATTTTTCACTCATGTAACAAGACTGGACACATCTCAAAGTTTTGTAGATCAAGAATGCAAGGTCAAGAAACTCCTAAAAAGCCAAAAGAATCAATTCTTAATACCGAAGGAGAAGTCAAGTTTGTGAAAGCTTCAGAAGATGCGAGCTTGATTTGGTCAGAGGCAAAGAAGGATAAGGTTGATGAGAATGTATTGGATGCATCCATAGTGGATGCACCCTCTACATTTGGATGAATGGCCCTTAGGGTCACAAGGGGAGCTAATTTAGCTCTAGACCCCTGCGCAACTGGTATACTCACCCTCAGAGTATGCACCTTTGGACTTAACCTTTTGGAGACTAGAAAAACCTATGTGCAAGAGCGCACTAGTTGATTGATAACAGAATAAAAGTTGGAGATTTTCAATGAAAGTCTGGTTTACGCAGTAAGAATTAATGATAGAATTTTCACTTTAAAGTACACAAAATTTTGTAGATCACTCATTGCATTTGAGTTCAGAGCGATTGAAGAGCACAAAAGCCCTAGCAGTTGATTGTGAAGGATTGTGATCGGTTGTGGAAGCCCTAATCCATCACGCTGATTTAGAAGTTCTTGGAAACCATTAGGAAAGAGATATACAAGTAAGTGATGGCTACTCCCATTGTATTTGATGTTGTGAAGAAGAAAAGATATGTATTTAAAAGGAACCCATTCAAATCCACATTGGATGACCTAGAAGGGGCATTCTCCCACACTCCTATGGGTGTTATGCATGTCGAAGACATTCGTGCATACATATATTGTAAGAAGGAACCAATAGGACTTGACAGGATAAATGCACACTTAGAAACCATGATGAAACCAGATAAAACATTCCTAGATGAGTATGCACAGTTTGAAAACCTCCCTATAATTGAATATGTTACATCGTATGAGTTCTATGAGTCCAAATGGATAATGATTCTACTTAGCAGGATTCATGATGACCTATTATGGATAGGTGAAGTGCTGGTCAAAATAACAGGAGACCTAATACATGATATGTAGGCTTCTCAAGGGCAGGCACCGTTCTTCTAGTGGGAAAAGATGTTAGGAAACTTATTGAACAAACATGCAAGTCAAGACGTGATAGGCGTGGAATGACCATTGAGCCTATAGAGGAGAAGGACATAAAATTGATGTCTATGATACTAGTGTATAGGTATCAACACACCACTAGAGTAAACAGTGTGTTGGTGACCACAATTCTTGCAGCAATAAGACTTGTGAGAGAAAATGGTGAGTTTAATTTGTGTGAGATCTTGCACGCACAACTAATAGATAACATTAAAGCCATTAGCATGACAAGACCAAAGTATTCAGATTTGGATCCTTAATCATATACGTGTACTTCCATATAGTTGGAAAGGTCTCATACTTGTATTTGGACAAAAGCTTACCCACAATGCCACATATATCTCTTAAGGCATCTACTGAGAGTACACTAAAGGACTACATGACACTAGAATTGAAGACATTTAGGGCCAAAATGTAGATGAGATACAAGAATCCAGAAAGCATTGTTGAAAATTACAAAGACAACATTTGCTTTATGGTAGAGACAAATACAACATGTATGGAAGCAGTTGAACCAATGACAAAGTGGATTCATCCACTTGGATATGAGGTTGAGGAGCTAATCCTAGAGGCATATGCTCATTTATTGTTATCAGCACCTAAGGACCCTAATGAGCCAAGATGGGGGACTTATGAAGAGAAAACAAGAGAAGTTGATGCAATTTTAAACAGCACAGCAAATAAAAGAAAAGTAGCCAAGGTTACTTCTGAGATATTGAAGATTCATGGAGTAACACAAGAAGACCTGGACAAAGAAAGACAAGAAAAGATTACTTTGGGCATTGAGAGTGCATTTGCATTAGAGACAGAATCTAATGATCCAAAATTGAAGGTAAAAGTGGAGAAGTCTGATTATCTGAAGGGTAAAATAGTTGTTGCCCCTCCTATGCCCAGAGAAACAATTGACCTTACTGCTCCTCTAGAGTATAAGGAAATGCCTAAGAGGAAGAAAGAAATAAGCACTAGTCATCCATCCTCGTGAGCAACAAGAAGAAGAAATAATACTCAAGCACCTCCAGAGGTAGGTTTCAAACCTAGTCTTAAAGTATTGAGTACAAGGATTGTTGATGAAGGAAGATTGGATCAAATAGGAAAGTTTTATTACAATTACAGTGAAATTGACAAGTCAGAGATTCATGGCATGATCATAAAACATATGATCAAGTTCAAAAGGACAGTCTTGGAACTAAAAATAGTCATTCCAGACAATGTTTGGAACATCTTAGAATCATTGAAGAAACAAGCTATTGAAGAAGATCTTAGGATAAGAGAGAAAATTCTAGATGAAAGTCTACTAGTGTGTTCCTTAGAAGATAAATCACTGTTGCTAGATTTGGTAAAACCGCATCTATGAACAAAGCTAAGAACACTTCACATAATGGACAAGAATTTTGAGTTGACAGAAAAAGAGACAGAGAAAGCCTTTCAGAAGGTTTTCATGAATAGGCACATGTACCCACCTACTATGCCCACAACTCAAGTACCCACAAAGGTGGAAAAAGAGTCAGAGACCATCAATGAACAAAATATAGGTTCTCAGGATTTAGCACCTTCAGTTGTAGCACCCACAGAGGTAGAGAAGCCTACACCTATGACAGTAGCACATAAGGATGATATAATTTTTATTGACAATGTTGAGATTGCAATGGCGGCCTCAGATATTGATTTGGATAAGTTTGAAGAAGATTTTGTAAACACTCAAGAGGCTGAGAATATTTGTAGCAAAACTCCTCCCAACCAACAAGAAGAAGTATTGATTGAGGACATAACAGATGGAAAAGAAGGGAAAAAAAGAAGAAGAGAGGAAGAAGAAAAGAAAGGAGAAGAAGAAATAAAGGGAAGTGAATCGACAAATAAAACATCCATTGAAATGGAAATCAAAGTAAAGAAAGAAGTAATAGATAGCACTCCTAACAATCCATTACCCTCTGTATCATTGTTGTCAAGCTTGACACCGGACACCACCAGTCTAGATTCTTGGGGAGAAGAAGACCTGATCAAGATCAGTGTCTTAGCTATCGAGAAGGCTAAAGAAAAATAAGTGATAATGAATCCCCTATTTGTTGAGTCAGTAAACATCTTGAACAACCTGCTACCTTCAGACAAGAAAGTGTCTAAGGTTCATTCAGTGGATGATGTGAGCACAATTCTCTCAAATTTTAAGACAAACTTTTCTAGCCTGGAAGAATCTGCATCCCTAGTTGCAGAAGAAAAGTATATGAAGAAGAGGCTTAGTGAATTGGTCAGTAACTTTTCACTTGACCTAAGTTCACTCAAGGTTGGTCAAGCATCCTTAAAAGACTTTGCAGAAAATGGCAGGAAGATCATTGCAAATTGTATGGACCAAGATAAGCTAACTGATGATCATTTCAAGAAGATACAAGAAGCATAAGCAATGATAGAACAAGTAAGGAAATTAGTTGAAGACCCCACCCACTAATGTAAATATGTATAATAATGTATATCAAGGGTAGATTGACAAGATTGAAAGAGCAAATTGGAGATGTCTAAGATAAGGGCAAGGCAAACACAGCTAAGGAATGCTCTTGCGCCCTCTTTAGATGTACTAAATCAGAATATCAAGGAGATCGATGCCACCATGGTGACATATGATCAAGGTCCTAGCTTAGATTTGGAGAAGATGGAGAAGCTGAATTATGCATTATGCACCCATCTCCAAACAATCAATGCATTGATTGCATTTCAGAAGCAAGAGATCCATAAGTTGTAGATAGCATATCCGGATGTACTTTCCCAGTAAGTACTTGTAGAGATTCAATTTTTGTAGCACCTTTGTCATTAATGTCAAAGGGGAAGTATGTATAGAATATGGAGTTATAGATATGTAAAGGAGATGTATATTAATAAGACTAAGGGAGATACAAGTTAGAGTTTTTGTATAAAAGAGGACAGATAGTAACTTTTCCATATTCCTTTGTTGCCATCAATGACAAAGGGGGAGATTGTTGGCAAGTTGACTATACTGGTGTATATGACTTAATATAGTGTTGTCATTATGACAACAAAGTCATATAGTGTTTTGGAGTCAGCGCACATCATCAAAAGATCATTATTTGGCTAAGTACAGAAGACTAAACAGTTAACAAAGCACTAATAGATCAGAGCATCAACACACATGCGTATGGCCAAGTTATGGTATGCACCCTAGAAGGTAAGATGGTAAGAGTATATTCATGCTTAGTCTAAGAGCGCGTGATTAGAAGATTCAGTATGACAAAGATACAGACAGTTGAAGTTACACAGATAGTGAATGCCATAAAAAAATAGTATATGCAATCGACTGTTGGTAATTTGTTTAGCGATGATAAAATTATTTTGTAAAGGCTATGCGCTTATTGTATTTAGGTTGTAGACATATAATTAACTTTGTTTGTTAACATGCTTGCTCCAACTCAATTGGAAGCATTGTATGTAATCGGTTATAGGCCGACCTAGTTAATTGTTTTGATAGAGCATATAAATATGAGATGTGCCCTTTGTAATTAGTATGGAAGGGGAGATAGAGTTAAGAGAAGCAGAGAAAAGGTATGCGAAGAGTTGTTAAGATGTATTAGAGCTTTGCAAGAGGTCAAAGCATCAACACATCAAAGGAACTGATCAGACAAGTAGTGTCACAGTGCCAGTTCATCCAACATATATAGTGTGTATTTGAGAACAGAAGGTTGTAACCTTCACCACTTGAGAAGTGAGATCTAGGACAGTGTGTCCCTACCCCTAACAGGGTTATTGTAAAAGACTCCTAACAAGGTCCGACCCTTGACCAGGTCACTGTACTAAATACATTGTAAAGCAACTCCTAATAGGGTTAAGGATCTTCTAACAAAGATCATAAAACACTAGTACATATTATTAGTGAGTGTCAATTCCCACCGGAGTTTTTACCTATTTGGGTTTCCCCATAACCAAATTGGTGTTATGTGTTGTGTTCATCTATCATGTTTATGTTAATGTTCATTTTAGTACTTAAGCATTCAAGTTAAGTTTAAAGAGCAAAATAGAAAGATTTAATATAGTGAACACTAATTCACCCCCCCCCCCCCCCCCTCTCTCAGTGTTCCCATTCCTAACAATAATGGTATCAGGGCATGTGTAACATTGTCAAGTGTAGCGTCGCTTGTGAACAAATCATCTATCATTTTCTCAAAATGGACACAACCATGTGATATGTTCCTTAGGGATTTTTGCAATGACTAATGCATGGTTGTAGTTGTCCACTGATATACTAAGTATAAAATTTGTCTGGACTATGTCTTTTAAATGATTGAATGCATGAGCTTGCAATTGTCCCCATATACAAAGAGCCCTCCACTAAAAGTGAGTTATTTACAACTTATATTTGAGAGTCGAAGGTAAACTGAAATCAAATGACAAGAGTAGAATAGATGGAATTATATGTATTATTTTTGCATAGAATAAAATAATTTGTTTAAAGGTTTTATTATTATTTAATAAGTTAATATAACTTTTAGACATAGATTTAATATTCAGTAATCCAGTTATGCAATAGTAATTTTGAAAGAATGAATTTATGCATAATATGTGTTTGATATTCATTCAAATATTTGAACAAAACTTTATATAAAATGGTAACTATTAGTTAATGTCTAAATTCCAAAGCATATAAATGAAATAGTTTATACTCAAAATGAGTTTGTTGAAAAGGTTGGCACAACTTTCAAACAAGTTCAAGTCATATTTGTAAAGCGAGCATCCTCCGATTTATTAATTTAATTTATGATTACTTTTAAAAAAATAAACATTCTTATTAAAAATATTTCCATATCAATGGTTATTCTTTGTAAATATGGATTTATTAAGAAATAAACATATTTTTTTTGTTTATAATGTATTGTTGAAGTGTTTCAAATAAAATTATATTTTAATAATTAGTGATATATTTATTAAATAAAAAGGGTAAAAACAATTATCTCTTAATTATACACCAAATATACAAATTACACGCTTCCTATTAGTCTTTATTAATTTTATATCTTCAACATCTTATTTAGTTGATAAGTAGTATATATTTGCTACATCAAGTTACATTGTTGTAACTGTTGAAGATTTTGCATTATTTGCCATGATTTATCATATTTTTATCAATGAAAGCATTTATAAAAAAAATCACAATAGAGAAAAAAATAGCGGGATAGAGACAAAGGGATATATGGAAGAGGAAGAAAGATAAGGAGGAAGAGATAAAGAGATATAGAGTAAGATGGAGAGGAGATAAGATGATGTGGTAGAGCCAATTTTAAATTATTGATTTCAAAATGCCAGGTCATCCATTTCATATAGAAAAATGACAATTAGAGGGATAACAAAATATAAGGAGAGAAATGAGGAGATGTCAGGATAATGAGTAAAATGAATAATAGAAAGAGAAAAGAGAGATAGAGAGGTGAAAAAATTGATAGACGTAAAAATAGGGACAAAAACATAGGGAGAGAGTGTGTGGATAGGTGGACCAGGATCAAATATCAAACTGCAGGATAGTTATGAAGGGAGATAAATAGGAAGAGGAGAGGGTGGAGATGAATAGATAGAATGATGAAGATATACGAGGTGATAGAGAGATAGATAAATAGATAGAGAAGATCAAAGAGAAATAGAGGAAATAAGATATAGATAGGGAGAGGTGAAAGGTAAAGTGAGGGGTAAGATAAGATAGAGATTGGAACGGAGAGAGGAGTGTCTGTGTGTGAGTAAAAAAGATCCTTAGTGATAAATTCAGCGTAACCACTACAGCCTTAAAAAATGCAAGTGCTAGTTGTAAGAGTTAATGGGCTCATCCTCTTCCTAATCAATGTGGACCTGTATAATGTGAACGCCAGTCTATCTGTCATGGACAAAATGGAGAATATTCATCTAAACTGATGTTTATCGTTTTGCCATAAAAAAATAAAATTATATCAATTAGCTGTCGGGGAGTGATCCAAATAAAGAAACAATACTTGGGGAGACGCACAATAGTGTTCACAACGTCACCAATTATCTAAAAACAATTCATAAATTGACGTCTTTTATGATTATCTAGATGGACTGTGCAAGTGTTTTCTTGAATGCAGACAAATGTTTCCAGATCTCTATGTTAAATCAAAGCTCTCTACCTCTCCCAAATACTGTTTGAGCCCACTACTATATACCCCGAGTCAATCTAACCATATTTGAATCCCAGAGCAGCTGAAGCAAAACAATCTTCGAATAATTGAATCCCAGACCAATTGAAGCTGCCTTCTTTTCATTCCCCCACTCCCTCAAGTGCAAGATGACATCCACACCCCACGTTGGGTTCAATCTCGATGTTGTGGGGAAACTGATGTCAAATGGACGCAATCATCTTCATGTTCAGGATAAGTATGTTTTTCCTCCGGGTGAACGTCCTGATATTTCCCAGATCTATCATTCTTATTCATTTCCAGTCATTGATCTCAAAGATTTGGGTGGGCCTCATAGAATAAAGGTAGTCAATGACATTAGGCGGGCATGTGAGGAGGATGGTTTCTTCCAGGTAAACATCTAGATTTGTTTTGTTCTTTTTCCTTCTGGGTTGTCGCTCTAATTCAATTTGGACAATTCAGGTCATTAACCATGGGGTGCCAGAAACTGTAATGAAAAGTATGATGGAAATTGCCAAAGAGTTTTTTGAAATGCCTGTGGAAGACAGGGCTTGTCTATATTCAGAGGACCCAAAGCAGGCTGTCAGGGTTTCCACAAGCTTCAATGTCACCAAAGACAAATTCTTTGACTGGAGGGATTATCTAAGACACCCATGTCATCCGGTGGAGGAATTTATCAATTCATGGCCTCAAAAGCCTGCACTTTACAGGTAGTGACCAAAAACTTCAAACATAAATTAAAATCTTACAGGAATGTGATCCCTTTTTCTCATTTCACTTTTATAAAACAGAGAGGTTGCAGGGAAGTATGCTAAGGAGATAAGAGCACTGGTTTTAAGGCTTCTGGCTGCGATTTCTGAAGCTATGGGACAAGATTCTGATTATTTGAATGCAATATTTGGAAAGCATAGCCAGGTTCTGCACACAAATTACTATCCTGCATGCCCAGATCCAGATCTTACCTTTGGCGTAGCACCTCATTCAGATCCACGTGGTATTACTGTTTTGATGCAAGGAGATGTGAATGGCCTGCAAGTGCTCAAAGATGGGAAATGGTTTGCAGTAGAACCAATACCCAACGCCTTTGTGGTCAATTTGGCTGATCAACTTCAGGTTTATAGTAATATAACTGATATTCACTGTATACAGACTTCCTCTCTGTTTAAAACTTGTTTTTGGAGGACTGAATTTTGAGTTCTTTTTGTGTGGGTTTTATTAGGTTATAAGCAATGGAAGATTCAAAAGCGCCGAGCACAGGGCTGTAACCAATACAGAAACTTCACGTATATCTATTCCCACCTTCTATGGGCCTTCGCCTGATTCCTTTATTGCTCCTGCAGCATCCATGGTGGATGAGGAGCATCCGGCTTTATACAGAGGATATAAATTTGAAGAATACATGAGAGCATTCTGGAGCCAAGGTTTGAAGGGAAAAAGCATTTTGGATCGCTTCAAGATCGAAGTCAGTCCATGATTGAAAAAAGTGGATAACTGCTGTTGTTGTAACATACATATGCTGGTATGGACTGTGGACACTATCTTGGATAGCAATGCTTTGTCTGGCAAATAAGGTGTAAGAGATCAACCTCGTCCTCTAGAACAGCTTCTATTTGATAGTTTTAAAATAAAATTTCCAAGTTCTTTTTACTCTGGATTTTAGATGTGCATTGGAACATGAGTAGATGTGAATTTGTGTTAAAAAATGGTCCATACTTGAACAAAGATAGATCCGCCACAAAGGGAACCTGTGGTTTGGAAATAGAGCACCCCAACAGCAGATGAAATGTCTTTGGTTTACCCTAGTTTATTCATGAAAAGTAGGTTAATATACTATCAAAGCTTAGCTCAACATGGCCTGGCTAAGCTAGGAGTCGTGAGTACTTGCAGTTGCAGTTTGATTCAAGAGAATGTTGGAAAATGAGCTATATTTAGACCAAAGATGAACTGATCACAATAAACGCCTGCAACTCAATAGCAGAACACCTTAACAAATGAAAAAATTCTGAAATTCGACTTCTAATTAATCTTTGAAAAATTTAACAAATTGAACATACAAAATAAAGACACTAAAATTTATAACGTTTTTAGATTCTACTCATGCTTGAAGAGTTTGCACTCTCCTTTTTATCAACAATGTACATTGGATTTTGCTTTCTTTACTATTTGGGATCTGTCATTCTTGGGAAGAGACACAAGATTCTTTTGGTTCATAAAAACATTTAAAAATTTATAAGACTCCTTTAAAAAGTTCTTATTTTTCATATGATAATAAATTTTACCTATGTCTCTTTAATGAGACCATAGCCTTGATCATTATAGATTTGGTTACTTTTGAACAGCATCGTCTCCCATACAGCACTACTATAAACTTCAGTCAAATCAACGGATCATACGCACTTAAAAATTGTATATTTTTAATGGAAAATCTCATCAATCCTTACTTTCCAATGGCTGTCAACAACACATTTTTATTTAACATTAAATATTATCTATAAGAGACATCTATAACACAGTTATCAATCTAGCTAGCCAGAAGGGCATTTAATCCAAAATTTCAGAGTAGCAATTGCATTGAAAGTGCTGTGGTAATTTAATAAACATTGCTTTCAATTAAGATAAATATTCTATGCAATCACATGTCTGGGGTCTGTCATTCTTATAGGATCTGCCATTCCTATATGTTTCCAGTAAGCATGTGAAGAGGATGAATTCTTTATGATAAACAGTTAATTGTCTTGTTATTTTACCCCTATATCTGGATATTTCCTAAATTCAATATGGATCATTCAGATTTTAAACCATGAGGTGCCAAGATGTCAGGTCCTTCAATGTCACCAGCAACAATTTCTTTGACTGGACACCCATGTTATCTTCTGGAGGAAGTCGTTCACTCATTAACCTGCAGCTTATGGTGACAAAACTAAAAATCTAAATCAAATTTTTCAAAAGAATTTATAAACAGTGAGTGAGTATGACAAATTTTAATTTTAATTTAATTTAATTTTTTTTTTTGGAACTTGCAGGGGAATACTCTTAGGAGATAAAGAGAAATGGTTTTAAGACTTGTGACTGCGATTTCTAAAGCTGTGACAGGATTCTTGCTATTTCAAGAACTTTTAACTGTGTAACTTTGATGACAATTTGAATTGGGTTCAACTTCTAATTTAAAAATGGCATGCTAAATTTTGGTAGATAATGTGTCTATAAATTATGGGTAGTATGTGTGAGTATGGGTGTGATAAATAATTGGATATGACAAATATATGGGTGTGATAAGTAATTGGATAGAACAAATATATGGGTGTGATAAATAATTGGATACGACAAATATATGGGTGTGTGGTTGTGTGGACGAGGGATATGAATAAGTCTATATAGTATGTTAAGTGTATGTAGTATGTGTAATTGGTAGATGGATAGTATAGATTAAGGGACTCTACTTTGCATAAAATATGACATTTGTCAATATGTTTATTTATTATATCACTCTTTAAAAAGGACACAAAACTATATGGAAAATGTCATGGGTCCATGATATACTTTGAAGTGTATATGAATCCTAGATTAATCATGCTCTCATTAATATACATTCTTGAAAATATCTTATACTCAAGTATATTGTCATAGGGTCCATATAAAGTCTTGTGAGGATATGATCATGTAAGTTTATTTTTTTTGTATATATACTCTATCTAGATGAGTCTCTAGAAGTGCCTATAATATGAAAATATTAGTAATAAAATATGTTTTCTATCCTTGACAATTGGTTGTGCCCATAAGATAATACAAGGAATTGTTGGAAGAGGAAATATGACATCAGCATATAATCATGCAATTATAGGAAGATATATAACTAATTAAAAAATGCTCAATGCTCTATGATAACCATGAGAAGTAAATAGGGTGTCGATGATATTAGTAAGCTTAATAATAATGTTGCCCTAGTATGAGTAAATGACGGTAGTATTGTCCTTAGTGGCTACAAACACTAATGTAAGTATAATGGCATGAATTCACAGGAAGGCACAAACCTATGATAAAGAAGTTTGATCTCTAGAATATAAAGATATGGGTGTGAAAGTGTAATAGGTAAAGAGGAAGCTCAATATTTTTTAATGGAAATGCTTGACTTCCTCTAATGTAATATTACTTAATAAACTATTACATTGTTATAATATTAATAATCAACACCTTATTATTAACTTTTATGATTAATAAGCACCAAAACAAGGGTGTTGTCCCTTACAAACTAGGCTCAAAGGCAATTGGAAAGACACTAACAACTTATTATTAATGTTAATCTGGTTGATTCTTCTATATTAATTATGCATCTCTTGTATTATTACCATTGCTATAGATCAATAAAATATTGCTCCTTGTTCTCCATGACTTTAATTTGACATCAAAGCATTATTTATCCTTGTGCTTTCGAAAATGTGGGGAGATTTCATATGATATAATTTTGAGAAAAGACTGAGTGAAAATATGAAGAGGCAACAAATGACAAAAAAAAATAGCACTTGCCATGTGCACTAGGAATTTGAATACGCCACTATTTTAAAAAATTGAACTCTAATGTCACCCTTCCTATAATGTCTAATGGAGGAGTATTGTTGCTTCCTTGCTAAAAAAAAAAGAATAAATGATTGAATTCTTTAACCTCATATTTAATGCTCTAAATGAAGTTTAGCCTCACATTATAATATTAGCCATAGCTAAAGAGCCTTGGATCGCCATAAAATTGTCTATGAATTCAAAAGTCAGAATTAGGTCTTTGTGTTTGTAGAGGACTCAATTACATTGCTTGACAAAAAATGGAGATTTTATTAAGAAGAGTTACAAAATTGATGGCATCATTTCAAGAATTAGAGGATATTGTGACAAATATCTTGTGTCCATCATTTAAAAAAATTCCCCTACCTTTTTTTGTATTAGATATAAGGTGATCCAAAAATTTTACAAATCGAGAGTTACTAGAAAATCTAAAGCATCTAATAAGCTAACTAGACTGTGGATTGGTCAAGAAGAAAGGTAGAGGTAGAAAATCTACTGTTACTCTAAGGCAAGAAGTTGGGGGAGAATTTGATCAGACTAAAATTATAGCTTACTTAAATGTAGGGAAGGCGAAGTTCCTTCCCAAGTTCCAATGAGAATCATCTCATGGAACGTTAGGGGTCTCAATGCCCCTAACAAGCAGCGTTTGATCAAACACTGCATTCTTACAACCAAAACTGAGGTTGTACTAATCCAAGAATCTAAGATGAACAAGGAGCAATTAGCAAACTTCACAAGGTCTTTAGGTGATTGGAATGCTTCAGGAGAAGTCTAATTGTTGGAGAATGGCGTGGCGTCAACAACCAAGATTTGCAAGGCGTCGACATCCAAGTTCTCTAAGATTGGAGGGAAGATTTCAGGATTTCCATTGGATGCCATCTTTCCATCCAGGGAGTAGAAGCGCTCTGCATTCTAAGGAACACATTTTCTTGGGGAAGAAAAAACCCTTTTCTCGCCAGAGTGGAACTTATGAATGCGGTCAGAGGGGCAACAATAATCATGGTAGTTTTGGTCACTATCCTTCTTTCAGATCACAGGCAGAGAAGAGGGGTTGTAATCTCCAGCCAAATGAGGTTGGGGACACTGGCAGAAATGCATATTTTCTTTAGTCTTCCCTCCAACGGTCATATTTGGGATTCAAAAAATTTGAACATATGGAGAGAAGCTGCAGGGTGCAAGACATCAATCCTAATCTCATCCCAATTTTCCCAACCACCTCTATGGGAAGACCATTCAACCCTCCTCTCCCGAAAAAAGCTTGGACCAAAGTGCACTGGGACATTCATAGGAAAAGAAATGAAATGCTCAGATCTAACAGGACCAATGGCATCTCTAAAAATTATCAAAGCTCTGATAAAGCTCCCTCAAAAAATGGAAATCGGTCAAGGAGCAGAACCTGAACCAAGCACTCTTATCAACAGGGTTATCTTCACAAATAATGCTAGAGAGGAATCAGGGGGATGTAGCAACTTTTGTTCTACCCACTCAGCATCCAGGGAAGGTAACAAGCCACAGAGATCAGGTTCCTTCCATCACTTTCTCAGAAGAAATGCTCAAGCGTAGGAATCTATTTCTTTTGCAGCATACAATAATATGCAAATTCTGGGACACTAATTTATCATTCTCCGAGTTCCACACATGGGCCTATGAAAATTGGTCTAATATCAGTCAGATAGATTCACTGGATAATGAACTAGGATACTTTCTAGTTACTTTCCTAGATAAACCCAGCAGAGATAAAATCTTCAAAACCAAGGCCTGGTTCTTTAAAAGCTCTGGCCTTCACATGCAACAATGGGCTCCAAACTTTGATAGAAAAATGAATGTAATCAAGTTTATCCCCATGTGGATCTCCCTTCAGAATCTCCCTATAGAATATAGGGATGAGAGCATTATTCACATTCTAGGAAATAGGCTTGGCATTTACTTAAAGCATCACATAGATAGGTCTTCGGCTTCTACATTGATATGCCTGCTTATGAATATGGAAAGAGAACTGCCTAATTCCATCAAAATCATCTCAAAATTTGGTACATGGATACAACTTATCTCGTATGATTTTGAAAAGTTTCCATCCCCACAACAAGATCTGACTCTACTGAATATCGAGAAAGATTAGTCACCTCATTCATATCCATCTCCAATAGTTGGTGAGCAGAATTCAAAATCAGCTTCCAAAGGCACTCAAGATTTGGATGGATTCTCAAAAAGTATGAAACTATTTTTAAGTCTTCTAGGGTGGATCTTAAATGGGAACTTTCAACATCATCACTCTTCCAACTTTCTTTTGCTTCCACCACCACAAGTGTCAATGGACATCACCTCAGCCTCATATACAAAATCAGAGCCAAGCTTCAAAGTTATTGAGACCAATTTCAGGATCAACTCGGTATTCTCAAACTTGTCATTCTCTAACATGATCTTTGGAAAGAGTTGGATTGCAGAGGTCTCCAATCCCTTTCCTTTGGAGAATGCACTAATTAAATATGTCCCTAGATTTAATCATAGAACCATGGAACATATGATTGAGAAATGGTTGTTAGAGGTTCAATTGGAATTGATAGGGAACATTGCAGATCAAGTGATGGAGGAAGAAGAAAATAATTATTCCATGGACCAAGGCCTTCTCTTAGAGGATATCACCCCAAAATAGGTTGCAGTATCCACAAAAGAGGATGATATTCTCAAAGTAAGACTCTGCGACTTAATAGCCTTAATTAAGTCGAAGGGGTCTCCAAGTCCTCTCAATTCTCCTATTAATCTTCATTCTATGGCAACCCCGAATTCCCTCTCATCCAAATCTAATTCGGGTTGTCGAAAATCTTCTAGGCTCAGAGTTAAAGAGAAAAAAGTCCTGAACAAAATCTCTTCTAATGAGATTGGTAAGTCTTCAAGAAGAAATAAAATTAAAGGAGGCATTATCTCTCTCAAACCTTTAAAACACAATCCTCAGAACAAAGGTTTGGAAAACCCTTCTTCTCTAGATAATCTGAACTTTCAAATGGAGGAAGAACCCCAGATCTCCCCAAGACTTCAGACAGTCTTTGACATGTTTGGAAATCCTGCTTCAGAGCGGTCAGTGGCCAACAATCACTCTTCCTTCATGGAAAGGCTTATAGATGATAATTATGTGGAAGAGGAAGAGAGATTGATGGATATACTAACATCAAAAAAAGGGACTGATCCTTTAGCTCCTCTCCTTAAAGAAGAAATAACAGTTGGTTCTCCCAAATCAGATCTTGTTAAGGACTCCAACAATCTAGGTTTTCAGAAATCTTCACAGAGCAGTGCTCTAGACTGTGGATTGGTCAAGAAGAAAGGTAGAGGTAGAAAATCTATTGTTACTCTAAGGCAAGGAGTTGGGGAAGAATTTGATCAGACTAAAATCACAGCTTACTTAAATGTAGGGAAGGGGAAGTTCCTTCCCAAGTTCCAATGAGAATCATCTCATGGAATGTTAGGGGTCTCAATGCCCCTAACAAGCAATGTTTGGTCAAATGCTGCATTCTTACAACCAAAGATGAGGTTGTACTAATCCAATAATCTAAGATGAACAAGGAGCAATTAGCAAACTTCACAAAGTCTTTAGGTGACTGGAATGCTTCAAGAGTGGAAGCAATTGGGTCTACCAGAGGATTAGCGATTTTATGGAACACAAGACTTTCTTTCTTCATCCCATTGGATAGCAACTCTAACTGGATTGGTGAGAATATTGCAAGCTCACGCTCTAATCTCAACATGCACATAGTGAATGTTTATGGCCCCATCTCTAACAAAAGGAAATCAGAGGTTTGGGAGGAAATCTCCAAATGTTTTGCAAACTAGCAGGCAGGTTTCTTCATAGTGGGGGGAGATTTCAATGCTATCAGTCATCCTTCTGATAAGCTTGGTGGCTCCCAAAGAGTTTCCCAATCCCAAAAAAATTTCAAAGACTAGCAGCAAAGAGAGAATTTGATGGAGATTGATTTAGAGAATGGTTCATTTACTTGGTCCAATAGAAGAATGAGCATCTGCAGCATTTCAGAGAAATTGGACAGATTCTTCTTCAAAGGTGATCTCACAACCTTTCCTTTTGACCTAAAAGCTTCTATTTTTCCTACTTCTGGATTTGATCACTTTCCTATTTAGTTAAATATTTTGGAGGGTAACAAACCCCAAGGATGTCCCTTCAAATTTGAAAACATGTGGTTAAGAGAGGAAAACTTTATTGATCTAGTTGCTGAATGGTGGTTGGACTTCAAAGTGGAAGGATCCAAGTTATTTTGTTTTGTGGCTAGATTGAAATATATAAAGCAAAATCTCTTAATCTGGAACAAAACACATTTCAAGAATATTTTTGCCTCAAAAGAGGATATAGAGCAAAAACTAGAAAGCTTGAATCAATCCATCATGCAATTTGGGATGGATCAAGATAGATTTGCAAAAGAGAAAGTTTTTCTAAGAGGCTTGGAAGATATCCTTTCTAAAGAGGAAATATTTTGGAGACAAAAATCTAGAGAATGTTGGTTGGTAGAAGAAGACAAGAACACCAAATTTTTTCATGCTAGTACCAAGAACCGCAAAAATGTGAATAGGATTATGTAGATAAAAAATTCTACTGGTGCTCTCTTGGAAGATCAACAGGAGATCTAAAAGGAAATTGTAAGCTATTACTCGAAACTATTGAACAATTCGGCTAGTTCTCCACTTAAAAGTCAACAAGTCTTTTTGGATAACATTCCTAAGCTCATTTTGGAAGGAGATAATCAAATGCTCTCAAAAGCATTCTCAGAAAGTGAAATTTGGAACACCATATCTCACATGGCTCCTGATAAAGCTCCAGCCCCGGATGGCTTCCCACCTAGTTTCTTCCTTCATTGTTGGAGTATCATTGGAAAAGATCTTACAGAAGAATTGGAGGCTGCCAGAGGCTTAGGTATATTTCTAACAGAAATTAACAATAATTTCATTGCTTTAATTCCTAAAAAAGAACATGCTTTTTGTATGGATAAATATAGACCAACTACCCCCTATAATACAATTTATAAGATATTTTCAAAAGCCTTAGCAAATAGAATGAAATCAATTCTTCCCAAGATCACAGGGGAGGAACATACTGGTTTTGTACCAGGTAGATCAATTTTTGATGGAATTATTATAGCCCAAGAAGCAACTCATTCTATTCAACATAATAAACAGCCTAGCATGATTATTAAATTAGACATAAAAAAAGCTTATGACAAGGTGGATTGGAGATTCCTAGCTAAATGTATGGAAAGCTTTGGCTTCTCTAAGGCCTAGATCAATCTGATTTTTCATTGTATCTCTACTCCTAAATTTTTTGTTTTAGTGAATGGTTCTCCCTAGGGATTTTTCGAAGGTTCCAATGGCATAAGACAAGGGGATCCCCTTTCTCCCTTCTTATTTATCATCATGGCTGAAGCTTTGGGGTGTGGCCTAGTCAGGTTACAAGATCAAAATCTTCTTAAAGGAGTTGAGATTACCTCCTTTGTTAGAGCAGTCACTCACCAACAGTTTGTTGACGACATCCTTCTTTTGGAAAAATGATGCATTCAAGAGGCTAAGCAAATCAACTTATTAATGGACAATTATGCCAAAGCTTCTGGCCAAGTGGCTAATAAGGAAAAATTAGTAATATTCTTTTTTCATACCAAAAAGAAACTTCAGCAATAGATTGACAAGGTTTTGGCTTTCAAATCAAGATCCCTTCCGTGCTCATACTTGGGCATACCCATAGACAAAACATTGAGGTCTTCCAAAGTTTAGAAACCCATCAATGAGAGGCTAGATAGAAAAATGGACAACTGGAAATCCAAATGACTCTCTTGGGCTGGCAGACTAGTGATGATAAAAGCAACGTTGTCAGCAGTTCCTATTTATTTAATGTCCTGCCTTTCTCTATCCACAGACGGGTATATGGATATGGTTAAAAAATTAAGGAAATTCTTCTGGCAAGGGACAGACACAAATAAGAAATTTGCACTCATTTCATGGGACAAGATATGAAAATCTCAAATAGCTGGAGGAACGGGCATCAAGAACCAATTATGGCAAAATCAAGCTCTTGGAGCCAAGCTCTATTGGAAAATCATGAAGAACCAGAATTTAAAGTGGGTTAGAATCTTAAGGGGTAAATACCTTGGCATCTACTCTGAAGAGGAGATGTTTCACCTCCAAACTCTCCCAAGAGGCTCAAGAATCTAAAATTTCATCATAAAATCTAGGCAGGTTATAGACAACAATGTCTCCTGGAACATAAAAAAGGGTAATGCAGCTAGATTCTGGGAAGATTCTTGGGGTGGGCTTCCAAGCATTAACTCATTGTTAGGGCCAAATCAGATCAGTCAAATCTGATCGGCTTCCTAGGGTTCTTTTCTTAAAGACTACATCATCCCCTCCTCCACGTCCTCAGTGGATGGTTCTTGGCAATGGAAGGACTTCTCAGAATTGAATATGGACCCTACTGAATTAAGTATGTTAAAAAGCTTGATTAGAGATAGAGTCTTCTTTCTTAAACAGGGCTCGGATGAGATCATTTGAAACGGAGCTAAATCAGAGGTTTATAATGTCAAGGATGGATATAATATCTTGTTAGAATGTTCTAAAACTAACAGATCTGAAATTCCTTTACAATTATGTTGGCATAGTGCTTGTCTCCCTAAACCAGGTCTATTCACTTGGCTGCCTCTCAGGGCAGAATTCTAACTGCAGACAAATTTATCAGAATGGGGTATCAAGGCCCTTCCAGATGTTATTTGTGTTATAATAGTGAAGAGGATGTTAATCACTTATTATTATCATGCCCTTTTGCTACATAGTGCTGGCATTGGCTATGCTCAAAATTAGGTTGGTTGTCAGCCTTTTGAAAGGAGATTCTTCAATTATTATTATCCTGGCCCAAACTTTATGGCAATAGTTTATGTGGCAACCTTTGGATTATATCCCCATCTATTTTGTTATGGGAGTTATGGAAAGAAAGGAATAGAAGATTGTTTCAAGAGAAAACTATGGGATTAAACTCCATTCTCAACAAAATTCAAGCAGGTATTGTAAAAGTGATGAACTTCCGCCTCCAAATTTAATCAGCTCAGCAGAAATATTATACAAGTTGGGATGATCAAATGTTTAAAATTTGGTATGGACTCAAGACCCCCATATCTCTAGGCAGAGGCTACAAAATTAATCAAGTTTTGAGAGCATCTTGTGTTAGGAGGCCTCCTGCTCTGGGCTGGTTTAAACTAAACTTTGATGGAGCATCCAAAGGCAATCCGGGCCCATCGAGTGCAGGTTGCATCATTCACTCTTCAGAAGGAATAGACATAGCTAAACTAGCCAAACCCTTGGTGAATGACACCAACAACATGGCTAAATTCAAGGCCTTACTATTAGGTCTTTCACTAGCGCTTGAGATAGGTGTGAATAAACTAGAGATTGAAGGTGACTCCATGATAAAAATTAATGCTATTAGGATAGGGGCAACATAAAATTGGTGTCTACAAGCCTCTTTGGAAGTAATTCTACAGTCTATCAGTAGATTTGAATCAACAACAGTCAACCACATTTTCCATGAAGGGAATTCTGTGGCGGATGAATTGGCTGACATGGCATCTAGAGGGAGATACTTGAAGAACATTTTCACAAACACTTCTCTTCAACGGCTCTGAGAATTTCAAATTCCCTCCCAACGGTCTTTTCAATTGCTAAATGTCCATTTGATGATTGCGTGTTTTTTGGAGAATAGGGAATCCAACTTCGAAGTTTTTGAGACAAGTTGGAGGTCTTGACAGTGTTGATAAGACAGCCATTTATTGAATGCAGAGAGTTCAACTGATGACAACATTTTCTATCTTTCCATTTCACTCAACTAACGATGGATGGGATATTTTTTGGGCCCAAACACCTATTGTACGCATATTCACAAGCGGATTCTGCTACGACAAACATGGTACTTGGAGAAAATTGGGTATTTGGCGAAAATGCAACATCACCCCCATCTAAGACAACTTAGATATAGTTTTTTAGAGCTCAGGCCATCACTATTCAGTTTAGTGATATAGTTAGTGCTCCTCCAATCTTGTCATTGCGTATGCAACTGGGCAAAGTTTTATCAAGACTGACGGCTCTTGGCTGGGTTGCTTGCAAAAAGGCCTCCCACCAGAATAATAATCATTTGCTTGTTATTGACTAGATTTGAGGAAAGTTTTCCATTTTCGTTTGGAGGTTTCTGCTCTATGTTTTGTCTTCTATTTGTAAATATGGACTCCCCTATTAGGCTATATGCTAGTGTGGATGATGCAGGAGCATCTCGGGTCCTTGGCAATCCTGTGTCACCAAAAAGAATTTTGAGTTTTGTCTGTGTTGCTTGATTTCTACTTTAACCAAGTTGGTCGGTGGTTGGTCGATTTCCTTTGGTTACTGAGGGTGGTCGGTTATCTTTGGTGCTCGGTGTTGCTTGTTTGTCTACTACTCGATTATCTTGCTTACCGATGGGTTCAGTTTTGTTTCTTGTTGTGGCCGACTTGTGCATTTATATTGGATCATGGAATTAATGTTGAAATCCATCATTGGGAAGCGTGTGGTCCCAGATTTGACCGTTACTTCCATTAATTGTGGATCTGAAGGCCGACTCAGCTCGGTAGCTTCTTGTATAAATGTAGATGTTGGTGGTAGTTCAGGAGTGAGTTTGAGGGAGTAAGTTTGGATAGAAGATAGTAGACATTAGATTGGAGATTTGTAATAGATCCTCGCATGTTTGAGGACTTCTGAGATTCATTGTAATATCAGGCCATAACTGGGAAGGACTTACATCCCGACATGTATGATTCAAATTGATGATAATATATGAAAGATCTGACATTCTCTCTCTCACTCTTGTGTTTGTTGGCTTCCGCATGTGTGTTGCAGGCTTGGATCATTAGGGTGCGCCATCCTTTGGCCCCTCATGTTCCCTACCTTGTGTCAAGTGGTATCAGAGCGAGGTGAGATCTTGATCTAGGTCTGTGGATCTAGGTTTGCAGGTTCCTCTTGAAGCCCTAGTTGAATTGTTGTGGGGTAGTAGATTGGGATCTGACCTGCAATTGCAGAGGGTTGTCAAGATGGTTCATGGGAGGCAAGATGTAGATCCAGGATTGGTTGATATGCTAAGGCAGATTGCTGCTAGGTTAGAAGCAATGGAGACAACCCATAGAAGAGGCAGACATCTTGAAGATGTTAGTGATGATGAAATTGAAGAAGAAAAGGCGAATGCAGAACCTACACCTGTTATGGATCAAGGTGAAGATAGATTTTTGAAGGCCTTGACAAGTCTGAAGTCAACACCACATTTCAATCCTCCTGAGTATGGTGGAAAGCTGGATTCTGATGAATTTGTGGACTGGATCACTGAGATGGAAAAATATTTTGAATATGAAAATATCCCTAAGGATAAGAAGGTGAAGATTGCAAGCACAAAGTTGAAAAGTCACACATCCTTATGGTGGGAACATCTGCAATTGGATCGGATTAGGAAAGGAAAAGACAAAATCAAGGTATGGAATAAAATGGTCAATAAGTTGAAAGGAAAGTTCTTACCCTGTGATTATCAGATTAACCTAGTTCGGTGAATGCAAAGTCTAAGATAGAAAGATAGCTCGGTAAAAGAGTATACTGAAGAATTCTATAGATTGGATATTAGATCTGGACATGATGAAGATAATGTGGAAAGAATTGAAAGATACCTGAATGGTTTGAGAGTTTCCATCCAAGAGGAAATTAGTATGGTCAAGTTGGAGAACATTGAAGAGGCTTATCAATTTGCTTTGAAGGCCGAGGTGAAATTGAAAAAGAGACATGAGAAAAGACAGAGAGGTCGAGGTGGTAGATTCCCTAGAGGAAGAGGTAGATCTAATGGTGAAAATGGTAGATTTGAACTTGAAAAGACAAATCTGAACAAAGGCAAGACCGAGTGGAAAGGTGAAAGTTCATCTAGAGGTAGAGACAGTAAGTACCGAGGTGGTTATGGCAGAGGAAGTTTCCGAGGAACTTTTTATAATTGTGGAGAAGAAGGACATAGATCTTTTGAATGTACACAAGCAAGTAAGAAGGTTCGTAGTAGTAGGAATGCTTTGGTGCAAGAAGAGTCACTGAATGAACCTGAGAAGGAAAATAACTTGATGGTAAGGAGAGCACTTTGGAATGAAAGCAAGAAGGAAGATCCGGTAAGGAAAAGTTTGTTCAAGACCAGATGTAGAGTATCTGACAAAGTTTGGAAGGTAATCATTGACAATGGTAGCTCGGAGAATCTGGCATCTGAAGAGATGGTCACAAAATTGCAGTTAGAAAGGTTGGTACACCCGAAGCCCTATTAGATTTCATGGATCAAGGATGAGCATACACTCCTAGTAAGTGAACAATGTTATGTGAATTTGAAAATTGTAAAGTACTATGATAAGGTGTTATGTGATATCATGCCTATGGCTAGTTGTCATATTTTGTTAGGCAGACCTTGGCAATATGATAGACATGCTATATATGATGGGAGATTGCATAAGTATACTATTGTGGCTGATGGAAAGAAACAAATCTTGTTACCATTGATGGAAGAACCTGTTAGTAATGTTTTCACATCTATGAAAGTTTGTTTGATGAAAGGAAGAAAGTTTGTTAACTCTTTGAAGAGGAATGTTGTATGTTTTGTTGTGCTTCCTAATAAGCCGAGTAAGAAAACAAAAGATAATGTCCCTGAGGAGATTGATAAGTTACTCACCGAGTACAGTGATATCATTTATGATAATGTACCTAATGGTTTGCCACCAAAAAGAAACATTGATCATTGTATGGATCTAATCCCTAGAGCTAGTTTACTGAATAAGGCACCTCATCGGTTGACACCTATCGAGAATCAAGAATTGAACCAACAGATTCAAGAGTTGCTGGAGAAAGGTTTGATCAGAGAAAGTTTGAGTCCTTGTGCAGTACCTACTGTATTGGCACCAAAGAAGAATGGAGAATGGAGAATGTGTACTGATTCCAGAGCAATCAATAAGATAACAGTGAAGTATAGGTTTCCTATACCGAGAATGGATGACATAATGGACAGTTTGACTGGAGCAAAGTATTTCACAAAGATTGATTTGAAAAGTGGGTATCATCAGATCAAAATCAGAGAAGGTGATGAAAGGAAGAATTCTTTCAAAACAAAGGAAGGTTTGTATGAGTGGTTGGTTATGCCTTTTGGTTTAACTAATGCACCGAGTGCTTTTATGAGGTTGATGAATGAAGTTTTAAAGAAAATTTTTGGGTAAATTTGTGATTGTATATCTTGATGATATTCTGATATTTAGTAAGACCAGAGAAGAACATTTGTTGCATGTTAGAAAAGTTTTGTAGAGATTGAAAGAGGAAAAGTTGCTGATAAATCTGAAAAAGTGTTCATTCATGAAAGAGGAGATTGTGTATTTGGGATTTGTTATTTTGGCTGATGGTTTGAAGATGGATCCTGAATAGGTTGAAGCTATTTTGAATTGGCCTACACCGGTGAATGCTAGTGAGGTAAGATCATTTCATGGTTTGGCAAGTTTTTACCGAAAGTTCATAAAGAATTTTAGTTCAATTTGTAATGCTATGACTGAGACTAGGAGAGGAGACAAAAGAGAATTCAAGTGGACACATGGAGCTGATAAAAGTTTTGAGACTTTGAAGCAGAAGGTTACTGAATTACCTATTTTGGTATTACCCGATTTCAGTAAAGTATTTCAAGTAGAATGTGATGCGAGTGGAAGTGCAATTGGAGTTGTGTTGAGTCAAGAAGGTAAACCTGTTGCTTTCTTTAGTGAAAAATTGAATGATGCTAGAAGGAAATATTTTGTGTATGATCAAGAATTCTATGCTATTGTTCAAGCGCTGAAGAAATGGAGACATTATTTGATACTGAATGAATTTGTGTTGTATACTGATCATAAGGCTTTACAATATTTGGGTAGTCAAAATAAGTTGAATCAGAGACATGAAATGGTCTGAGTATTTGCAGAGTTATACATTTGTGATAAAACATAAGAGTGGAGTCACTAACCGAGTTGCTGATGCATTGAGTAGAAGAAGATCTTTGATGACCGAGATGAAAATTGAAGTTCTTGGTTTTGATGAGATGAGAGGTTTGTATGAAAATGACCTTGATTTTTCTAAGCCATGGAGAAAGTGCAGAGCACCTATTCAAGATCAACAAGACACTAAATGGGATGAATATTTTATTCAAGAAGGTATGTTGTTTAAAGGTATTTAGTTGTGTATACTAAGAGGAGTAATGAGATCTAATTTATAAAAGAGAAACATAGTAGTGGTTTGGTTGGACATTTTGGCATTGATAAAACATGAAACTTGCTTAAGGAGAAGTACTATTGGCCGCAGTTGTATAGAGATGTTCAGAAATTTATGAAAAGTTGTGGTATTTGTCAAGTTGCAAAAGGAGTAAGTCAGAATACTTGATTGTATACACTGATTGTTGTTCCTGAGAAACCTTGGATTGACATCATTATGAATTTTGTTCTTGGCTTACCGAAGACAGTAAGAGGTAATGATTCAATATTTGTTGTTGTAGATAGATTTTCTAAAATGACACATTTAATACCATGTAGAAAGACATCAGATGCAGTACATGTAGCAGATCTTTTCTTTAAGGAAATTGTCAAATTGCATGGATTACCAAGGAGTATTATCTCTGACCGAGATAGTAAATTTATTGGATATTTTTGGAACACTTTGGAAAAAATTTGGCACTGAGTTGAAATATAGTTCTACATTTCACCCACAAACTGATGGACAGACTGAGGTTGTGAACAAAAGTTTGGGAAATCTTTTGAGATGTTTAGTTGGAGACGCACTGAGTAATTGGGATTCTGTGTTGGCACAAGTAGAGTTTGCATACAATAATTCAATGAATAGGAGTACTGGAAAGACACCATTTGAGATTGTGAATGGCATACAACTGAGAGGAATATTTGATTTGAGAGACATTGCTGATGAGAATAAGAAAAGTGCTGAAGGAGTAAAGTTTACTGAGTACATGAAAACATTGCATGAAGATGTGAAGATAAAGCTGGAAGACAGTAATCAGAAATACAAAGACAGAGCTGATAAATCAAGGAGACATAAGACTTTTGATGTTGGTGATGAAGTGATGACTCATTTTAAGAAAGGTCGATTTCCTATTGGAACATATGGAAAGCTAAAGATGGAGAAGTTTGGACCTTGCAAGATTCTGAAGAAATTTGACGGTGGAAATGCATATGAAATTGAGTTACCTGATGACATGGACATATCACCGATTTTCAACATTGCTGATTTGTATGAGTATCATGAACTTGATGAAGAAGTGACAGAATATCCTAAGAAGCAGAATGATGAAGTTGAACAGATTTTGAAGGAAAGAGTTGGCAAGAACACAAGAGGAAAACAATATATGGAATATCTGGTTAAGTGGAAGAATAGACCGATGGAAGATAGTTCATGGATTTCACAGTCTGAGTTGGATGTAGCTCAGACTAGACCTACCAAATGATTCAGAGAATCATTTCAAAATAACCCTAGGTGTCTGATGCAGGAGCATCTCGGGTCCTTGGCAATCCTGTGTCACCAAAAAGAATTTTGAGTTTTGTCTATGTTGTTCGATTTTTGTTTTAACCGAGTTGGTCGGTGGTTGGTCGATTTCCTTTGGTTACCGAGGGTGGTCGGTTATCTCCTGGGTGGTCGGTTATCTTTGGCGCTCGGTGTTGCTTGTGTGTCTACTGCTCAGTTATCTTGCTTACCGACAGGTTCAGTTTTGTTTCCTGTTGTGGTGGACTTGTGCATTTATATTGGACCGTGGAATTAATGTTGGAATCCATCATTAGGAAGCGTGTGGTCCCAGATTTGACCGTTACTTCTGTTAATTATGGATCTGAAGGCCGACTCAGCTCGGTAGCTTCTTGTATAAATGTAGATGTTGGTGGTAGTTTAGGAGTGAGTTTGAGGGAGTAAGTTTGGATAGAAGATAGTAGACATTAGATTGGAGATTTGTAACAGATCCTCGTATGTTTGAGGACTTATGAGATTCATTGTAATATCAGACCATAACTGGGAAGGCCTTACAACCCGACATGTATGATTCAAATTGATGATAATATATGAAAGATATGGCATTCTCTCTCGCACTCTTGTGTTTGTTGGCTTCCGCATGTGTGTTGCAGGCTTGGATCATTAGGGTACACCATCCTTTGGCCCCTCATGTTCCCTGCCTTGTGTCAGTGGACCAGACCGCTTTTGACAGTCCTGTCTACGAAGAAAAATTGATGGAAGTATGCATTTTTCATCAAAGGTTAGTGTTATATGCCGTCAAGAAGATTCTAGGAATGAATTTTCTTCTTACCAGTCACAGGTATAGGGTGAATACTGATCTTTGCACGGGCTTTTTAGCTAGTTTATTGGTCACAAGTGCAAGCAAAAATAATGTTGAAGAGATTTGTGTTCATCTCCTTGAAGCTAAGTATCTTGGAGGGCTTCATAGGGCGGTCGTTGGCATAAACAATGACCTCTACACTTCGTTCCCCTAGGATCTCCCGAGTGTAATGTCAGCAGGGTCTCCATTCGCAGGTTTTGGCTTAGGACAAAAACAAAATTTCTATGGGGTCCTCGCAGGAGACTTTTCATTCTTTGGGGATGGGAGTGGGAGTACCAGCTGCTGAGGCTCTCTTTCATGAAAAAGGGGATGAACATCCTTACTAAATTTTTAGGCATGGATGAAGGCCTAGATTCCCCCTATGGTGACGACCTTCATGAAGATCTAGATTGGGTCTTCACATACAAATATGATCATAAAATAGATAGATTGGGTAGCCTGGACTCTTCAGAGGCTGCCGAGGAGGAGGAGGAGGACTCTGATAAGGACGAAGATTCAGAGGAACAAGTTGAGCGTGATTCAGATGGTGAGGAGGAGGGTGGCAAAGGGGAATCAGAAGGAGATGACCAACAAGAACCAGATGAGGAGACTATGGACCAAGATTCGCACTCTGAATCCCAAGAGGAGGAAAATCAGGATGCTTCCTCAAGCACCTCAGACCAAAAATTCTACTTTGGCCTCATACTAGCCCGGGTGCTTTGCTATTTCTCATTTTTGTTTTCATAGTATTCTAGTTTTTTGAATTTTCTTTGCAGAGTGATTTTGCATTGGCTAGTTCAATGCATGGACATTTTCGGGTCTTTACCAGTGCCCTTGGTTATTTTGTATGTATTTTGATCAAGTTGGCTCTCTACTTGTGAGCCCATGATACTTTATGGCTCTATTTATGCACTAAACTATGTATGTTTCACTATTATTATATATAATACTCGGCCTCGGCCCCTTATCGATTAAAAAAAAACTAATTCGAACAACAACTTATTTAAACCGTTTATACATCAATATCGATCAAATCTATATCTTATACAAAAATCAGCTGAAATAATCTATATCTTATAAGCAATGGAAGATTCAAAAGCGTCGAGCATAGGGCCATAACCAATACAACCACTGCACGTACATCTATTCCCACCTTCTATGGGCCTTCGCCTGATTCCTTTATTGCTCCTGCTGCATCCATGGTGGATGAGGAGCATCCGGCTTTATACAGAGGATATAAATTTGAAGAATACATGACGACATTCTGGAGCCAAGGTTTGAAGGGCAAAAGCATTTTGGAACGCTTCAAGATCGAAGTCAGTCCATAATTGAAAAAAGTGGTATGTAGCTGCTGTTGTTGTAACATGCACATGCTGGTATGGACTGTGGACACTATCTTGTATAGCAATGTTTTGTCTGGCAAATAAGGTGTAAGAGATCAGTCTCTAGAACAGCTTCTATTTGACAGTTTTAATATGAAATTTCCCAGTTTTCTTTTACTCTAATTTTTAGGTGTGCATTGGAACGAGTAGTAGACTTTGAAATAGTTATTACATGCTATGAAGGATTAATTTAAATTTCAAGTCGTTTAAAGATAATTCAATCTTTAAAAGAAGGATATATAATACATAATGTTCGAAGAGAATAATATTAAGAAATAAAGTTGTGTTGGAAATTGAGTTACATTTGAATTAAAGATGGGCAGGTCAATTCAAATATTGGCAGGTCATTAAGGGGCATAATTGATATATGAAATTTTATTAAATATGATACGAGCGTGTAGATCAGTAGAGCTGGGCATTCTTGCAGTTCAAGTGGGTATTGGAAAATGAGTCATATCTAAATTAAAGATGGATTGTTCACAAAGGGGATTGACATTTCATTGGTAGAACACCTCAACAATAAATGGTAGGTTTTAAGTTTGATTTCTAATAATCTTGGATCAAAAAATGTAATAGATAATATTGTAAAAACACTATCGACAATCAAAATTATGTTGGAAAACATAAAATGCAGTAGATAACATTGTAAAAATAATATTGACAATCAAAATTATGTTGAAAAACATTCCATACTTGAATAGAAGATAGATCTATCACAAAGGGAACCGGTGGTTCGGAAATAGAGCACCCCAACAACATATGAAAGGTCTTAAGTTTACTCCTAGTTCATTCATGAAAAGTAGGTTAATATAGTATCAGAGCTTGGTTTGAAAAGAAAGCACCCCAACAACAGATGAAAGCTCTTACATTTACTCCTAGCTTATTCATGAAAAGTAGGTTAATATAGTAGAGCCTAGCTCAATACGGCCTAGCTAAGCTAGGACTCCTGAGTACTTATAGTTTGATTTAAGGAAGTGTTAGAAAATGAGCCACAATTAAACCAAAGATGAACTAATCACAATAAAGACCTCTAACTCAAGAGCAGAACAGTGAACACTCTAAACAGATGAAAAATCTGAATTTTGACTTCTAATTAATCTTTGAAAAATTTAACAAATTGAACATAAACCATCTTTAGATTCTATTCCTGTCATTTTTTTCAACAATGCACATTAAATTTTGCTTTATCAAGAACATTATTTTTAATAGTTCTAAAAATGGTTTCAGCACTTCTTTTGTTTGTTTTGAAATACTTTTACATTCCCTCTTTCCACTTGCACTATTTGAAACCTACCATTCTTTGGAAGAAACACAAGATTCAAAATCTGCCATTCTTTGGAAGAAACATAAGATTCTCTTGGTTCATATAAACATTTAAAATTTGTAAGATGCCTTTAAAAAGTTCTTAATTTTCATGTGATGATAAATTTTAGCTGTCTCTTTTTCATAGCCTTGATCATTATAGATTTGATTAGTTTTGAACAGCATCATCTCCCATACAGCACATCTATAAACCTCAGCCAAATCAACGGATCATATGCACTTAAAAATTGTATAATTTTTATGAAAAACCTCATCAATCCTTACATTCTAATGGCTTTCAACAACATATTCAGCCCTTATTTAACATTAAATATTATTTATAAGAGACATCTATAACACGGTTATCAATTTAGCTAGCTAGAAGGGCATTTAATCTAGAATTTCAAAAAACCGATTGCATAAAGTGTTGTGGTAATTTAATAAACATTGCTTTCAGTGAAGATAAATATTCTATGCAATCACATGTCTGGGGTTTGTTATTCTTATACGATCTGCCATTCCTATATGTTTCCAGTAAGCATGTGAAAGGATGAATTATTCATGACAAATATTTAATTGTCTTGTTATTTTACCCCTTTATCTGGATATTTCCTGAATTCAATATGGATCATTCTGATTTTAAACCATGAGGTGCCAAGATGTCAGGCCCTTCAATGTCACCAGCAACAATTTGTAGATTTACCTGCAGCTTAGGGTGACAAAACTAAAAATCTAAATTAAACCTTGCAAAGGAATTTATAAACAGTGAGTGAATATGACAAATTTAAATTTAGTTTTTTTTTAAACAGAGAGGTTGCAGGGGAATACTCTAAGGACATAAAGAGAACTGGTTTTAAGACTTGTGACTGCGATTTCTAAAGCTATGACAGGAATCTTACTATTTCAAGAGTTTTTAACTGTGTAACTTTAATGACAATTGGGTTGAACTTCTAATTTAAAAATGGCATGCTAAATTTTGGTGGATAATGTCTCTATAAAAGTATGTGTGAGTGTAGGTGTGATAAATAGTTGGATATGGCAAATATATTGGTGTGTGGTTGTGTGGACCAGGGTTAGGAATAAGTGTATATATGTAATTGGTAGATGGATATTATAGATTGAGAGATTTTATTTTGTATAAATTTATGACATTTGTCAATACATTTATTTGTTATATCACTCTTTAAATAGATACAAAATTAAATGGAAAATGACATGGGTCCATGATATACTTTGAAGTGTATATGAATCCTAGATTAATCAGGATGTGGCTAAGCTCCCTACAAAATGTACCATTGACCGAATTTCAAAAGTCAGAAAACACAACAGATTTTCACGAAAAAAAAGTTTGGCATTTTTGTCTTTGGTGCATTTTGTAGGGAGCTTAGCTGGTGCCAATTAATCATCCTTTCATTAATATGAATTCTTGAAAACTTCTTATACTCCTAAAGTATATTGTGGTAGGGTCTATATTAAGTCTTGTGAGTATATGATCATGTAGGTTTATTTTTCATATATGTATTCTTTATAAAATGAGTCTCCATTGCCTATAATATAAAAATATTAGTAATAGAATATGTCTTCTACCATTGACAATTCGTTGTGTCCATAAGATACTACAAGGAATTGTTGGAAAAGGAAATATAACCTCAACATATAATCATGTAATTATATTAAGATATCTAACACTAACTAAAAAATGCACTATGATAGCCATGAGAAGTGCATAGGGTGGAAATGATATTAGTGAGCTTAATAATAACATTGCCCTAATGTTGCCTTGGTATGAGTAAATGTTGGTGATGAGAGCCAATTATGTTCCATTTTTATACCATATTTCATCCTATTTCATGCACCTTCACACCCATTCCTATATTCCATTTCCATTACAAATCCTATTATTTTACCATTTTATGTTGCATATGATTAGATATATATAAGTGGTATTTAATATAGTTTTTTGATAAAATATGAAATTTAATTATTGGTTGTATTTACTAATAAGCATTGCTATTTCATTTTTGGAGAACAATATACAACATGTGCTGTGGAGAAGGAGAAAACAAAATTCCTACATCCGGTGAAAATACTTGGCAACAAATAATTCCAACCATTAATTATTTGTTTTGCTAAATATTAGCTATTTGGTTGTAACAACAAATAATTTATTTTTGTACTCATATGACATAAAATAGTATAAATTATTTGTTGTTGCAACTAATAACATTATGTTGTACGTAGGCCAAAAGAATGGCTAATTTTATGGCACAACAAATTCCTATATTTGTGGCTTGTTTTATTCCAACTCACAAGCCACAAATTATTCCAAAAGAAGTGGTAAGAGAATAGAATCTTGCATGATCAAGACAACAACGTAAAAAGGCTTTCATCTCATCTGCAAACTATGGAGCAAGGGCCCACTCCCTGGTGAAGCATGGTGATATTTATTTATTTTAATTGTTAATATTTGTGTTTTTTTTATCTATATAATTATTTGATGTAATTTTAAAACTATGATAGTTGTGTGATTTTGTTTGATCAAGATAGTGTTTATTTATTTTAATAAATGTATGATTTTGATTAGTTTGATTTTATTTAAGGTAGTTCTAATTCACTTTACTCATTGTCACATTTACAGTCCATTAAATTAGTTTGATAAAATATATATAGTTTGAGTTTGGTTTGTTTGAGTTTTTTAATAGAATAAGATTTTCCTTCAGTTCAATAGTTAGTTTGCATAAATAGTTCCGTAGATAGATTAATATTATAACTGAGAAAGATAGTGGAATAGTTTATCAAGTATTCATTCATTTTCCTAAATTAATTGATATTGTGAATTTCTGCTCTTGAAGCTTCCTGTCATATTTTAAGAAATTCAAGTTAGATTTCTATTTAGAAAACTATTGTATTATATTATTTTCTTATGCATGATGTTTGTTTAGTTTATTTCTGTTTCTAATGTTCCTATCGCCAGGAAGTGACAGTTCCTGTCACTGGGATTTCTTTAGTTTTTCATAGATGCAATTTCTCATGTTGTAGCTGCATTCATAATCCCTCATTTCACAACTATCATCCCTTGATGGCATACTGCTCGGACACCTTTCGCAAGCTTACGCTCTCGAATTGACACGTATAGACCAGTTGAACTTCATCATAAAATTGTTAATTCTTTTGTTATTATTTGCCCCAGTGTTGGCCTAGAATGGTACTTAGTGTCTACAAACGCCCATGTAAGTATAATGGCATGAAGCCACGTGAGGGAGGTACAAACCTATGATAAAGGAGAAGTTCGATGTTGTGGAATATAAAGATATGAGAGTGAAAGTGTCAATAGGTAAAGAGGAATCTTAATATATTTTAATGGAAATGCTTGACTTCTTCTAATGCAATATTATTTAGTAAAGTATTACATTATTATAACATTAATAATTAATACCTTATTATTAATATTTTTTACTAATAAGCAACAAAACAAGGGTATTGTCCATTACTAATCAGAAAATAATTCAGGAGTGTCTAGATGGTGTGGGCACAAAAAATAATAGAAAATATCAAAAATATAATTTTTCGTATTTTCTAGATTTTAGTAAATGGCATTTTTGGAGATCTTCGAAGTATTTTGGGCCTTTGAAAATTTGGACGGTCTGTTATGAATGTTGTCATAGCCACATTCATAAAGGACTATAACTAGAACTCTTGAAGATCTTTCCAATGGTGAAAATGGTTCGTAGTTCTAAGCCCTAAGCAAAAATTTATGGCTTTTCAAAGTTGGACTAAATTTGTATATAGTATTTTAATATTTTTTTTAATAAATTTTGGTTTTTATTTTGTAATAAATATTTTAAACTATTCATTTTCAATTCCTAGGGAATTTTGGTGACCCTTGGGATCTCATAAACATTGTATAATAAGATTTTCAAATGGAATGGAATTACTTTTGGCTTGCATCAATTCTTGTCAACTTTTGTTGTTCTTGTAACATGTTTGTCAATACCACAAGTTATACACCAGGTATTGTACTTTGAATCAAAATTCAGATCACTTACAAACTAGGCTCAAAGGCCATACTACTATCAAAGGCTATTGCAAAGACATGGTTGATTCTTCTATATTAATTATGCATCTCTTGTATTCTTACTATTGTTATTGATCAATAAAATATTGCTTCTTGTTCTCCATGACTTTAATTTGACATCAAATTATTATTTATCTGTGTGCTTGTGAAGAATGCGTGGAGATTTCAAATGATATAATTTTGAGAAAAGAATGAGTGAAAAGTTGTAGATGCAACAATGACAAATAAAAGTAGAACTTGCCATGTGCACTAGGAATTTGAATATACTACTATTTAAAAAATTTGAACTCTAATGTAACCATTCCTATAATGTGTGATGGAGAAGTATTGTTGCTTCCTTGCTAAAAACAAAAGAACCCAAGTTTAATTTTTTTAACCTCATATTTAATACTCTAAATGAGGTTTAGCCTCACATTAGAATATTAGCCATAGCTAAAGTGCCTTGGATCACCATAAAATTGTCTATGAATTCAAAAGTCAGAATTAGGTCTTTGTGTTTGTAGAGTCAATTATAGTGCTTGACAATAAAATATGGTAAAAAATAGAGATTTTATTAAGAAGAGTTATAAAATTGATGTGATCATTTCAAGAATCAGGGGATATTGTGCTAGATATCGCTTGTGTCCATCATTTTTAAAGCATTCCCCCTACCTTTTGCAAGTTTTAGTGTGGTTAGTAGAAATATAGCATTTGAGGAGTTGGTTAGTTTGCTTCAATAAGAAGGGGCAATTTGTGATGAAACTTTAGGCTCCTTAAGGAATTAGGTATTCGAAAATTGGAATTAGAAAATTGATGGTATAAATTGAAGAATTATGGGATACAAGTGTATGTGTAGAATCATGGTGGGCCAAACTAGACCCTTAAGTGATGATGAAAACTAAAAAATCAGAGTTTTGGAGCTTGGAATGAATTTTTGAATAGATTATCAACATTATTTTGAAAATGTGTAAGAAATAAATTTATAGAAAATTGAATGTAGTTTCTAAGATACTAGTTGTTTCCAAAAAAAAAGATCTATTTGGTTAAAATTTAAAATTTCAATGCAATAGTACTAAATTTTCAAGAAAAAGATAAGAAGCAAGTGTATGTCTGACCATCGCAAGCACAATCAAAACATAATAGCCTTTACATATAAGTATAGGACACTTGTTTGGATGTGATGCATATTTTTTTGTACTTTTTTTCTAGAGTAAATAATTAATTATGATTTTTTTTTACTACAATTTCTAAAAAATATAAAAACTCATTTTATTGCCAAGGGTGGTGAATCAGAATTCCCTTAAATCCTTAAGATCAATTTACTTAGAGATTTCTAAATTTATTTTATCATTCATAAAATGAAAAGAAATATGTAATCAAATGAACAACTCAATAAACACATCACATGCATAAGAGCACTTGATTTTTATCATGGAAAACCCATATGGAAAACATCATAGAGAGGGTTAACTCTCAATATGGTATAAGTAGAATTATAATATATTACAAGTGCTTGTTGCCCTTTAAATTAAGGCTCACTGTCAGAGGGCTCGCTACCCAAAGTAGAATAAGTAGACAAAATAAATTATTATAGTTGCATCTAACATATGCACAAAATTAGTTCCTGTAAAGGTCAAAAAATGGACTCGACACGACTTCATTTGCACTTCAACAATTCACATCTATTTCTATCACATATCATTGTATATTCCTTCACATGTTCACATATATTTTTTTGCATACCCAAAAGAAGTACATCAAACATGTATTTACGAAACCCAACCATATTTCAAGATGGCCAAACATGCTTCTCCAAGTAGTTGGCTATGATAATTCTTTACACATTTCATCCAAAGCATACCATACATTTTTCTCCCATAGGTCAGCCAAAACACAAAAAATATTGATACCAGCTTGAATTCACATATTTAATCCAAACCTTATCCTACTCGCAAGATCTTATGACCCCAAAAAATTGAAAGAAGAAATGTGAACACAGAGATAGCCTATTTTGTTTCAAATGAAAAGAGTAACTGGTAAATTGATCTTCTGAGCTAAGTAGAAATTTGACCTAAGTGCCAAAACACATGAAAACATGAATATAGAAGCATCTAATAGACCAAAACATGTTGTCAAAATTGCATACCCACATGTTTGTAATCACAGAACAACGCAGACCAAAACAAGATCAACAAGATTATCAAAAATTTGAAAGTCATAATAGTATAAGTTAACATAAGTATGTTGATATCAATAAAATGACATTTCTACAACATTCACCTTCATCAATGACAAACTTCCAAAAAAATACCCCTTTGTCATTGATGGCAACATGCTAAAAGAAGTGCAAATTTCAAAATAATCAAAATTTCTACTTTTGCAACTATGCTCCCACTTAAACCATTATTTGTCTCTATGCCCTATTATTCTCCTTCTACCATTATTCTTCTACCATTCTCCTTTTATTCTCTCCATTTTCCATTAAGAAAAAAGGGTAAAAGATACCAACTGAAAATTGAAAAAAAAAACCAGTTACCTTTTAAGGGAAAATCTCCTTGTACTTGGCTTTGAGTTTTCATGGGAGGAACAAGTTCTAGGAACTAATGGCAGATAAAGTTATTGAGCACTGAATGTTCAACTGCACAAACATGTCAATAACACCAATTAGGTCATTTGGAAAAATTAGACTTAATTCATCTTTCTTTGCATCTTCTAATAAGCTAGAAAAGTGATCTTGTTTTTCTTCAATAATCTCCTTGACTTTCTAAAAAGTTTTGGAAAGGTCTCTTTGTCTCTATATAGATATCAAGTCTTCCTAAAGTTCATTTATCCTTTTTCTTTAAGAATATCAAATGTTTGTGCTGACTTATTCAATTCAAATTCAATTGAGTCAAATCCTGGTCATGTGATTTTTTGGGGCAGTAAGCCACTTAAGGAAATATCTATAAGTTCTAGCCACTACACTAACACATTCCTCATTTCCTTTATACAATTAGTTTCTTATGTGCAATAACACACATTTTCCCCATGGGTCTTTGTAGTATTTCTTCTAAATCATCAACCTCCTTTTCCATAGGTTTTATGGTTAAATGTTCTTTTTTTTGTTTAAATAGAATATCTTGGAGCAAGATTTCAATAGGAACAATAGTGTTCTAGAGAATATGAATAATAAAAGCATCTTGAATTATTTTCTTGTTATACAGTGGTCGCAAGAACCATATATCACCAATCTTCTTTATTCCATCTGATTCTTCAAGTATTGCTAGTACCTTATTTGTTTGATAGGGATCTTCATCAGAATATCTAGAGTCCTTCGTAGGATTTTCTTCTTGTGTTAACATTATTTCTTTTTTCTTCTCATGACCTTTGCTAGTTATGGATCATCAATATCAATTATCATTCCTTTCTCTTTCTTGCTATCAGATTTATTCTTCTTCTTTGAGATTAGAGAAGGGGCTTCAATGGTTCTTCTATGTCTTCTTCTGCTAGAGGTGGATCCTTCCAGAGTTGCATGTACCAAGTAATTTGATCCAACTCCTCATATGTTACAAATTTATCTTTTTGTTAGGTCGATCAGACACTTAAGTAATTCTTCTACATTCATCACACAATCTTCCATATTGTTCTCATAACTAAACTCAATTAATCTGAACTTCTTGAGTAATATTACTTCCATGAAGCAATGATTTGTGTCTACTAGGAATGTAATGCTATCCTTACATTTCCCAACACAATCTTTCAAGATTCTGAATCTCAAGAAATTAAGTTCTTTTGGAGCTCAATGAAGTAGATTTGCATGCATTGTCTTTGTTATCCAATTCATTCAAATAACTATAAATTTTCTTTCCTAGAGGTAAGTTCTCAGCCTAGACAATATTCTCCTTGATGGGTGGTGAATTCAATTTATAAAATACTAAACAAGCAACCAAAGTGGTATGTGCAAGATCACGAGGGGCCAAACTATGCCCTTAAGTGACAATGAAAAATCAGCAAATCAGGGTTAGTCAACTTAACGTGAAAATTTCAACTAGCTATCAACCTAATATCAAAAAGTTGTAAGAATAGAATCTGTAGAAAATTGAATTTAGTTTCTAAACTACTAGGCCTTTTTTGAAAAAAAGTTAGTATGATTGGTGAAAAGTATAGATTTCAATGCAGCAGTACAAAAATTTTTGGAAAAAAATAAGAAGTAGGTGTATGTTTGACCACCTTAATCATAATCAAATGATAATATTTTATTATAAGATTTTATATATAAGTAGTAGACTCATGCCCCGATGTGACGCATATTTTTTTGTAATTTTATTCCAAAAAATAATTAATTATGAATTTTCTGCTACAACATTTTTAGAATAAAAAAACTCCCGTGTCTGACCACCTTAACTAATTCAAAACTTTACAAAATTCAAAAAAATAAATAAAATTCCTTATAGTAGGTGAAGCATAGAATGTGACACATTTTTTGGATTTCAAAAATGTTATACTGTCTGAAAGTTATAGTCATTTTCCAATCAGTATATAAATAAGCACTTTAGAGGTAACTCCATTAAAAAATAACTAATAATTACTTACCGAATTCAAAATTTGACAACAGTTATATCGATAGAAAGCTGATAATCTCCTTAAGATACCCTTTTCATTTCATCAAATTTAGGTGAAAAAAAAGTTGTCAGCTACATGGTCGAAGTTTGGAACTCAGAGAAACAGGGAAAAACACGTTTTTGAGACATTTCAATAGTTGACCATGTAGGTTTGGTGCACAAAGCAATACCGAGCCTAATCGAGTACCCGATATTTTCATGTACCCAATATTTTCAGGTACCCAAAAATGCCGACAAAATTTTGATTTTTAACTTTTCCCTCCTCTTTCTCCCTCCCATTTCTCCATCCTTCATATGATATATTATATTTCAAAAACTATATATTAGATTACATATTATATATATTAAATATTATATAATATCAATTATATATTAAATATTATATAATATACATTTTACATTAAATATTATTTAATATATATTAATATTAAATATTACATTATATATCATATATTATATATTATTTTATATGTATAATATATTAATATGTATTTTACAACTATGTACGAAAGGTTGGAAGATTGCAGAAAAATCATGGATGGCCATTGAAAGAAGCAAAGGAAATCAATCAGCTATTTAAAAAATTCATGGGCGGCCATTGAGGAAGAGAGAGAGTGAGAAGGTGGTGGGGGCTGAGAGAGGAAGAGAGAGAGTGAGAAGTAGAGAGAGAGAGGGGGGAGAAGGGGAGAGAGTAGGATAGAGAGAGAAGGGGAAGGAGAGAGAGAGAGAGATGCAGGGGCATCCAAGGTTGAGGCAGGGGCATTCTGTGTCCTCGGTGAAACTACATGGAGTGTTAGTATTTTGGCTGGTGTTACTTGGTTGCAGCCTTGACTGACAGTCTCAGTCATTGAAGGAAGCTTGGTCACTAAAGGAACTCGGTAGCCTCTGGTGCTCGGATATAGTGTTACTCGGCCATGCCTGCAGTGCTCAGTCGACACTGGTGCTCGATGATGCTTGGCTTGCTTGGTTAATTCTTTGATGCTCGGTAGTCCTGACTTACCGACTGGAGTTCTATGTGATTTGTTGGGCCGACTTGGTGCATTTATTGTTGGTAGCCATTATTTTGGGCTGACATGCTGAATTAAATGTTTGTATACATTTTGTAAGCTGACTTGTATGGCATTTAATTACTATTAGGAGAGTTAAGGGTTTCATCTTGTCGACTTGTGGCTGATGATTAGTATTTAAGGGGTGTGTGGGTAGATGTTTAGGGAGACATGACTTAGCAGATCTGGATCTTAGATGTGAACTGTAAGCTGAAGTTGGTGAAGTTGTGGAAAAGTTCTTGATGATCTTGCAGATCAGATTGTAATCTGATAGTTGTTTGTAGCAGAGCTAGGGGTTTGCATACTTGGAGGCTTGCGAGCTCAAGTTTAGATTTGCCTTAGGGTTTCCATCAGCTTCTAATTGTCTTTAGAGTTGAACTAGTTGAGTTTGTATTGGATCTGGTTGTGGATCTTGCAGAATTGTTTTCTGATTGTAATTGGCCCTAACTCGGAAGGCCTTATAGTCAGACATGTTAATGAAAATCAGTGTTAAATAATTATTGGTGTTGCTTTGTTGAGTATTCCGCTATGTAATTCTATTGGCTGCAAGGTTTGGACTATCCTTAATTGGATCCACCATCCTTGACTGCATCAGGTGGTATCAGAGCAGGGTTGATCTTGTGGAGCAAAGTTGTTTCTGTTGGAGCAAAAGTTTGATCTGGTTGAAGCAAAAGGTTGACCTAGCAAGGGAGATCTTACGAAGTTGATCTTGTTGGCAAAGAGATTGTGCACAATTTGGACTATAGATCCGAAGCACTGAACTTGTGAAATTGTGCCCTAATTGTTGCAAGATTGTAGGTCGAGATCTGACTTGTGTACAACATGGAAATTGTCACAAGGTGGTCGGTGAGGGTTTGTTGCAGAGGGTTTTATTTGTATATCTTTAAGGATTCCTTTGAGAAGATTGGACCCTAGAGTTATTTCTGATCTTTGTGATACTATGGAATCCCGGATAACAGAGAAGGTGAAATCAGATTTCAAATCTGAGATGGAATTGATGAAGAATGACATGGTTGCCAAGATCATGAGAGCTATTACTAGTATACCTTAGAATGTTGGCACTGAGGATGGCTATAAAGAAGCTGCTAAAGAATTTGAACCTACTAGATCTAGTGGTGATGACTGGAGGGATAGATCTGGTGAAGACATAACTACTCGGTTACCTAGATCTATTACTCGGTTTAGCAATTACCGAATGGAAGTTTCTACTTTCTCTGGTACTTTGAAGCCCAACAATTTGATTGATTGGATTGGTGAACTTGAAGATTTCTTTGAGCTGGAAGAAATTGAAGATCCTCTTCGGGCGAGATTAGCACAGACAAAGTTGAAAGGACATGTTGCTCTTTGGTGGAAAGAATTACAAAGAGACTGAGAAGATGAAGGTGAAATGAAGATCAATCAGTGGAGGTTGATGGTGACAAAACTGAAAGCTAAGTCAATACTGGCTGACTATGAGCTTGACTTGTTTAAGAAGTTGCGGAATCTGAAACAGAAGGATTTATCTATTAAAGATTATATCGAGGAGTTCTACAAACTTACTATTCGGTTTGGTCACAGAGAACTTGGTAAGGAAAAGGTAGCTTAGTATGTGAATGGTCTGAGATTCAATATTTAGGATGAGCTTGGTATGCTGAAGATTGATTCTATTGAAGATGCTTATCAGTATGCTCCGAAGGCAAAAGATAAGTTGAAGAGGAAATAATCGAATCATTCCCAAGGGAAGGAGAAAATTAATCACTCGATGAAGGATAAACTGACTGATGCAGAAGATGAATAGAAACCTGTGGAACCTAAGAAGAAGATAGGTAGAGTTATCTTTAAGGGTACTTGCTATAACTGTAGAGAGGAAGGACATCATTCTTTTGAATGTACACAGAAGGGGGTTGACTGACGAACTGTTGTGGTAAATGAGAACATTCAGAATGAACCTGAATCAGAGAACTTGCTACTTCGGTGAACATTGCTTAGTACAAAGGATGAACCTTGTCAAAGGAGTAATTTGTTTAGGACCCGATGCAAATCTGAAGGTAAAATCTGTGATGTAATTGTTGATAGTGGTAGTACTGATAACCTTGTTGCTAAGGACTTGGTTAGGAAAATTGGTTTGAATAGAATGAAACATCCATGTCCTTATAGGATTGGTTGGTTACAAGATGACCATGCTCTAGAAGTTAGAGAACAATGCTTCATTGATGTTCAGACTGGCCAATATAAGGATCTTGTGTTATGTGACATTGTGAAGATGAATAGTTGTGATATATTGCTCGATAGACCTTGACAATATGGTTGCAGAGCTATTTATGATTGTGTGAAGAATGTATTTACTATTGAGAAGGATGACAATAAGTTTTCACTGATGCCTTTGATGGATACAACACTCGATAGGAGAAGCCTGAGTATTGGTTCCCGAGTTGAGTTGGTGGATCCAGAGAAAATGAATGATTAGTTTGGAGAACATACCTGTATGACGTGTAGAAAAGACTTGAAGAGATAGAGGAGACTGAAGTGGAAGAATATGCAAGCAGAGAAGATGGAGGACTTGTATGTGAAGATCCAATTTGGGGTTTATGTGCTGAACCCTGGAAGATGTTCTTCTCACATATGAACATCTTTTGGAACCTGGGGTGTCTGATGCAGGGGCATCCAAGGTTGAGGCAAGGGCATTTTGTGTCCTTGGTGAAACTGCATGGAGTGTTAGTATTTTGGCTGGTGTTACTTGGTTGTAGCCTTGACCGATAGTCTAGGTCATTGAAGGAAGCTTGGTCACTAAAGGAACTCGGTAGTCTCTGGTGCTTGGTGATAGTGTTACTTGGTCATGCCTGCAGTGCTCGGTCGACACTAGTGCTCGTCAATGTTTGGCTTGCTTGGTTAATTCCCTGATGCTCGTTAGTCCTGACTTACTGACTGGAGTTCTATGTTGATTTGTTGGGCTGACTTTGTGCATTTATTGTTGGTAGCTATTGTTTTGGGCTGACATGCTGAATTAAATGTTTGTATACATTTTGTAAGCTGACTTGTATGGCATTTAATTATTGTTAGGAGAGTTAAGGGTTTCATCTTGCCGACTTGTAGCTGATGATTAGTATTTAAGGGGTGTGTGGGTAGATGTTTAGGGGGGACATGACTTAGCAGATCTGGATCTCAGATGTGAATAGTAAGTTGAAGTTGGCAAAGTCGTGGAAAAGTTCTTGATGATCTTGCAAATCAAATTGCAATCTGATAGTTGTTTGTAGCAGAGCTAGGGGTTTGCATACTTGGAGACAAGAAGATTTCTTAGAGGCTTGCAAGCTCAAGTTTAGATCTACCTTAGGGTTTCCATCAGCTTCTGATTATCTTCAGATTTGAACTAGTTGAGTTTGTATTGGATCTAGTTGTGGATCTTGCAGAATTGTTTTCTGATTGTAATTGGCCCTAACCTGGAAGGCCTTACAGGTCGGGCATGTTAATGAAAATCAGTGTTAAATAATTATTGGTGTTGCTTTGTTGAGTATTCCGCTATGTAATTCTGTTGGCTGCAAGGTTTGGACTGTCCTTAATTGGATCCACCATCTTGACTGCATCAAAGAGAGATAGATAGAGAGAGAGAGAGAGAGAGAGAGAGAGAGAGAGAGAGAGAGAGAAGGGGAAGGGGAGAGAGTAGGAGAGAGAGAAGGGGAAGGGGAGAGAGTGAGAGAGTGAGAGAGAGAGAGAGAGAGGAGAGAGAGAGAGAGAGAGGGAGGAGAGAGAGAGAGAGAGAGAGAGAGAGAGAGAGAGAGAGAGAGAGAGAGAGAGAGAAGGAGAGAGAGAAGAGAGAGAGAGAGAGAGAAGGGAATGGGAGAGAGTAGGATAGAGAGAGAAGGGGAAGGAGAGAGAGAGAGAGAAGGGGAAGGGGAGAGAGTAGGAGAGAGAGAAGGGGAAGAGGAGAGAGTAGGAGAGAGAGAGAAGGGGAAGGAGATGAGAGAGTAGGAGAGATAGAGAGAGGGAGAATGGGAAGGGGACAAAGTAGGAGAGAGAGAGAAGGTGAAGGAGAGAGAGAGAGAGAGAAGGGGAGGAGAGAGAGTAGGAGAGAGAGAAGGGGAAGAGGAGAGAGTATGAGAGAGAGAGAAGGGGAAGGAAAGAGAGAGTAGGAGAGATAGAGAGAGGGAGAATGGGAAGGGGACAAAGTAGGAGAGAGAGAGAAGGTGAAGGGGAGAGAGTAGGAGAAAGAGAGAAGGGGAAGGGGAGAGAGAGAGAGTAGGAGAGAGAAGGGGAAGGTGAAAGGGAGAGAGTAGGAGAGAGAGAGAGTAGGATAGAGAGAGAGAAGGGGAAGGGGAGAGAGAGAGAGAGGATAGGGGGGGAGAGAGAGAGAGAGAGAGTCTAGACTCTCTCTCTCTCTCTCTCTCTCTCTCTTACTATAGTATATATATAATAAATATATATATGATATAATACATTATATATATATATTATATATATACAATACATTAGTATCTATATAATAAATTAGTATATTATTATATGCATTAGTATATATATTATATAATACATTCGTATATATATAATACTATAATACTTTTTATATATAAAAGTTCAATTTTTTCATTTACTCTCGCCATTTTTTTCATGTACCCAAAAATATTGGGTACCTAATAAAATCAGGTACTTGATTAAATTGGGTACCCGATTATGGACTGGTGTAACTTTGACCAAAATATTCCCTGTCCCCACAGATTAGAGAAGCATGAAATTTCATACTTTTTTCACAGGTTCCAGAAAAAAAAAGTGATTTGGGGCCCATTTTTTGTTTTTTGTCAACTTGTGGTCTCACCATGGGAAGTAGCACTCATCGAAAGGATAAACGGAAGAGGAAGGTGACCGATGAAGAAATTCAAGCATATAGGAAAAAAGATAGGGAATATCACCGAAGAAGGACAAAAGGTATGTTAAACATTAATCAAGGTGACCCCGTAAATGTAGTTGCAAGTGAAGAGGGATGTTGAATTTGAAAATAATATGGAAATTAATTTTGCGAATAACAATGTATGGAGTGAAGATGAAAATGTAGAGATGGAGAATGAAAATTTAGACTTGGGGAATGAAAACGTAGATTTGGGGAATGACAATGAATGGAATGAAGATGAAAATGTACAGATGGAGATTGAAAATGTAGACTTGGGGAATGAAAATCTTGCACAAGAACCACTATGAACGTTACACATCTCCAAATTATATGCAAAATGAAGTCCCTTGCAATAAAGATAATCAATCTTCAAATTCAGGGCTTTCAAGAACACCTAAATGGTTAATTGAAATTGAGGAGAACATTATGAATAACTGGGAAGGAAAGAGGTCACATAGAACCATTAGGTTGTGGGCTTCAAGACTTATGATCAATTTTTTGGAAACAAGACATTGGTTGAGCAATGTCAAATTTTTGTGCAGTTGTTAAAGATGCAAAAGATGAGACCTGTGCTTGTGAAATTGAAGATTCGTGTGAACAAGAAAATGGAGAGAAATGCATTGTTGTGAAGAATATTTTCAATGCTCTCAATAGCATTGGGAAGACTAGTAGAGAAAAAGACAAGAGAGTTGCTTGGAGGGTTATTACAACCTCCTTAGTAAGTCATCAGTTGAGAAAGGCTCATTTGATGAGACAAACTTGTGTTGACTTCAATATAGACCGTAAAACTTTGGGTAGAGAACTTGCAAGAAGAGAAAGACTTGATGATTCACTTCAAATTGATACATGGGCTTATGGTGGGAGACTTCCACATTTCGATAAGAAGCTAACAGATGTTGTTAAGGATGAAAATTCAACTATTTTGGGAATGCTAACTTAAGAGTGTCACCAAATGTGAAGGATGTCTTGAAGTTGAAAGTTGGCGATCGAGACCGCACTCCACATCCTAAACATTATGTGGAGGTAAGTCAAACAATGTTGTATAAATTTTTTTGTGAGACACATCCAACATTGAAAATATCACAAAGGTCTTTTGAATCTGTGAAGCCATTTTATGGTGTAGCCCTTAAGATTCAGAATACATGTTGTTGCAAATATCATGTTGAGTTTTCAATGCATCATGAATTATTATGGTCCATTCATTCTACTTTGCATACTAATGAAATGCTAGAGGATTGTGGTGCAAGTGGTCTTCCCAAATCATCAAGAGACTTGCTAGATCAATTTTTAATGTCATAGAGATGGTGGTTGTTTATTTTATAAAAAAAGATTGCTTAAATGCCAAGTGCTCAGAATGTGGTGGCTTGTCCAAGTTTAGGACATGTTTTCATGAGGGTTTGGAACACAATTTTAGAAAGACACTCATCCAAAAAAAAGGTATATGAAACAGTGAAATATACATTGAAGAGTGGAGGTGAAGGCTCTAGATGTGAGTTAGTTGCAAAAGAATACAATGTTGCTGATTTTATCTCAGATTTCAAGACAAATCTTTTTTACAAGTATGCAAGGCATAGTCACTAGTATCAATGGTTGGATCAACAATTCAGGATGTGTAAGGACACTTTCCCCATTGGAACTATTATATCCGGTGTAGACTTTGCAGAGAACTATACATTGCAGCCCCAAAATGAGACTCAAGCTCAATATTACAATTCCATTTAGGTGCTATTTTTTGTACACATCACATATAGACATTCCCTTGATAGCACAAAAGATGAGTGAAAGATAATCAAAGAGTACCATTTTTATATGAGTGACAATAGGTCTCACTCTCATGAGTTTGTTCAACAATTTTTCTAGAACTATTTTGACTTCTTGTAGGAAAATGGTATTGCTATGGATAGGCATCTCATTTGGTCGGAAAATTGCACCGGTCAATTTAAGAATGCTAGAATGTTTTATTGGTTGTGTAGAATGCATGTGGAGAGAGGTGTACCTCATATTTGGAGTTTTTTTAGTTAGGGCATGGGAAAGGGGAGCATGATGGAGTAGGTGCATGTGTGAAGGGAGCTCTAGTTAAGGAGCAATTGAGGATTTTAGGTGCTGTACTTCTTGATGCTCATTCTATTGTTGATTGGTGTACTTTAGCATTGTCATAGGGGGGGACTCTTGATTCTACAGTGTGTAGATTATTTTGGTTGGTTGAGGAGGGAACTATAGGAGATAGATTAGATTGTCAAACAATGAAAGACTCTTCAAAAATGTATTCATTCCAAAGCTCCAATAGTAGTACATGGACCATTTGGACATGAGAGTTGGCTTTTTTTTGCCCCATGTGTTTTCAATATGATTGGGATCATTATGAGTCAAGTGAGTGGGTGGATACATGGGTTCCACATTATCTAACTCCTTTATCTTTGACACTCTCCATAAGAAATGATGACATGGACACTTCAGTTGAGTGTGACCATCTTTCAGATCTTCTGTAGCTAGGAGATGTTTTTGCATTGGTTGCACTATAGGGGAATGATGAGAGGTTAGATTATTGGTTAGCACATTGTGTATGAGGTAAAAAGAAGCTTGTACAACCAATGACAGATGGTGATGGGTTCACATATCCTACTGGTTCAGTTGTTGTTGCAAGAACATGGCTGTGAACATACATGATTAGAAAGAATGGAATTCCTACATTTGAAGACTATAAAAAGCATTAAACTATTCTCATGTATTCACACCTTGTTATTGCAACAAATGTCAAGTTTTCAAAGCATCAAGGAAGACCAAAGACAAAAGAACTTTGGACTATTAGTACTGCTGATCATGAAGCACTATTGGAGAACCTGAAGCAAAGAGATGACCCTTTAGGAACACTTGACTAGGTAATAAGTTGACTTAGTGCATTGTTTTCTAAGTTCATTAAGCTTAATTTCAATACATTAATTTCACCTTTCTTAGATTGTATTTTGAGTCAATAAACTTGGTTTTGTATGTGGATTGTAACTTGTGCAGGAGCACCTATGAAGACACTTACAATCACCATGGATCCAATCAGAGATAGAAGGACAAAATGATCCTTAATGGTTAATTGAGATCTTTTGAAGTCTATAATGGCAATTTTGTAACAATCAATTTGATTTAAAAGTTACATGTCCTAGAAGTCTTGATAAGACTTATGACCAAAATCATGTATGGGTGGACAATAGTGCCAATAAGGGATCTAAGTATACATAATTTTTTATTATTTACTTATGTCATTTGCATGGTTTGAATTCTTACATGTTTGATTGTTGTTTCTAATGCTTTAAGGATATTATTTTTTATCATTTCAAACAATCTTTGATGCTTTGAAAGTTCATTTGAATTAGATGGATACATATATGATAGATGTAAATGATTCATTGTGTAGCGAGGCACAGTTGAAAGTAGCACTGCAGTGTATCTTTCAAACCATCTATCTTGTCATTAAACCTAAGGGTCCATCGACTCTGGTTGGCTACGTAAATGCTAGTGACAACCCCATTCTACCCATGGAGTCACTGGAACGCTCTCAACCACGCTCGACGAAAATAACCCCAAGGTGCACTAAGTATGATTAGGTGACGATCTTCTGATGCTCATATTTCAGACCTCGTGAGAGGTATCAACAAACTGTCAAGGGCTACAAGATCATGATTCTGAGGTCTACAATAACCTCTCTCAGTTTTGGGTGATTCAAATTTATTTGCATTTGGAAAGGCAATCTCAGTCGATGCCAAAACTTGTAGTGAGGGTTAGTTGAAAGTAGCTCTATAGTGTATCTTTCAAACCGTCCATCTTGGCATCAAACCGTTTTCTCCATCAACTCCAGTTGGTCAGGTAAACGCTAGTGACAATCTTATTCCACCCACGCAGTCACTAGAATGCTCGTAACCACACTCGACCCAAGTGACCCCAAGGTGCACTAAGCACGATTGGGTAGTGATCTTCCAAGGCTTGTATCTTGGACCTCATGAGAGGTATTGAAAATTTTTTAGGGGCTACAGGGCCATGTTTCCAAGGTCTACAATAACCTCTCTCAACTTTGGGCGATTTGACTTTGTTTGCATTTGGCAAGGTGATCTCAGTCGATGCAAAACTTGTAGTGAGGGTCAGTTGAAAGTAGCTCCGCAGTGTATCTTTCAAACCGTCTATCCTGGCATCAAACCATCTACTCCATTAGCTCTGGTTGGCCGGGGTAAACACCAGTAACAACCCCGTTATGCCCATAGAGTCACTGGAATGCTCGCGACCATGCTCGACCCAAGTGACCCCAAGGTGCACTAAGCACGATTGGGAAGTGATCTTTCGAGGCTTGTATCTCAGACCTCGTGAGAGGTATCAAAAAACCATCAGGCGCTACAAGATCATGTTTTCAAGGTCTACAATAACCTCTCTCAATTTTGGGCGATTCAACTTCGTTTGCATTTGGCAAGGCGATCTCAGTTGATGCCAAAACTTGTAGTGAGGGTCAGTTGAGAGTAGCTCCATAGTGTATCTTTCAAACCATCCATCCTGGCATTGAACCATCTACTCCATCAGCTATGGTTGGTTGGATTAATACCAATGACAACCTTGTTCCACCCACGGAGTCACTGGAATGCTCATGACCATGCTAGACCCAAGTGACCCAAGGTATGTGACTGAGGACAAAAAATTCATTAATTTATTACACCTGCACAAATTATTACATCTGGGTAATTTATTACATCTATTATAAAAAATTCAAACAAATTAACATATAACTTCAACAAGATATAATTTAAATTATAACGATAATCATAGTCAAGATATAACTTCACCATTCAGTTCCATAAACATGAATAATAAATATGTATACAAAAGATGACGCAAATATAACATAAAAATGAACATGTTCTATATATAGAAAGTATCAAATGTATCAAAAGTATCTCCATATACAAATATGGCACATGCCATTTCAAAATGTCTACAAAATCAATGTTTCAAGGTGTACAATGTGGCATATATGCCATCTCAAAATGTGCAAAGTGGCATCTCTAAATGACCACAAAACTAAAACTACATCCTATATCATAGGGGGATCATCAAAATGTAGCCTCTTTGAAGAAGTGTTTTGGCTCTGATTGATCCTGCATAAAAAATGAGTTCAAACCCAAGTTAGATTGCTTAGTTTATATGATTTGTACACACACACAATTCATAATTCAAACACTAATTTAATTAAAATTATAACTGAATACAAACATCTATACCTAGCTTCTCTGTCACCTACCATGATCAAGTGTCCTAGCATAAGTCTTTGGTAGCGAAGGGACAATGCCACCAATACCAACTTCAACCTATAAATATATATTTGCAATAATGAGATTAGTAGAGTGGTGCAACATAGAGTAATAAATCTACAAAATAGGATGATAGCATAATAAAATTACAAATTGATTGAACTAAAATTAAAACTTACATTCGCTGACCCCTCTGTAATATTGGGCTGGGTCAACAAAGATATGAAAGATTCTCATGGGCCCTCCCTCACACTGGGAGTAACCTTTGAGAGTAAAAAGATTGTCAATTATATACAAATGTACATCATCATAACAACCCTGGTTACAAAATACAAAATAACAATATGTAAAAGTCTACGTACAATAAGATGACAACATAAATTAGTAAATGTATGAATTTTATTGCTGTAATTGGTAAAGATTTAAGCATGTACACCAAATGATATAAAAAAAACTAATGGGTACATAATTTATAATATACCATATAGGTGTCAAGGCCAAATGAAATGGCCGAAAGTGTGGAGTCATCCACTTATCTCAACTCCTCCTCTGTCATCGATCTGAACATAAATGGAAAAAATATATATACATAAGTGCATGCAATCATTAAAACTAATCTAAATAAATAAATTATTTTTAAATTAAATAAGTCATGTGACAAATTTATTTATAATGTTTACTCTTACCATATCAACAGGAGTCCATGGCTATGTGTACCCCTCCTTAGCACTCTCATGAGACATAGATGCTCCATGAGGTGTTGCAGCCTCTGCAACTGCATCTCCTATATCCTCCTCACAATAACATACTGATATGTATCAGCATCAGTAAGCGGTCTGAAGCACAAATTCTTGCATATAATGCAAGTATGGGGCATGCATACATGTGAACTGTTGCCAGATGTTGATGCACCAACATCATCCACACCAGGAGGCAACAATGACCTGGTCTGCGTGATCAATTGATCACTTAGCAAATGAATGGCCCTAATACTCTATGAGGCAGCCTCTGCAATGATATCGGGATGCTGCATTGGAGGAGGGGGGTGCAACATTAGTGGGGGGGGACAAAGGTAGTGGCCTTTTTGCACTAGGAAAATGGCCTAGTATGAGGAGCTCCTCTACCTACGCCCATGAGAGGTCCAAATTACTATGGGATGGTTTATCAAAAACCATCCACCAGCGATCCCAAAAGTGTGTGCGCATTGCTTCATTTGTGCACCATTTTATTGATAATTTGGGCTTTTTGGGGTCAACTTTTAATCCAATTTTAGGATTAACAAAAAGGGAGGCTATATCTTCCTTAGTTATATTAAGGGTTGCAACCCCATCATGGTCAAGCCCGTCATCAAATTGGGCATGCATATTGTAGACATGGAAAATTGGCAAAGGCTTAAATCGATAAAATGTGCATCAAATCATCAAAATAATATGAAAAATCAATAAATGGAACAAAGGCAATTCAAATCAAAGGAAAATTCAATTAAATGATTAAATGATTAAATAAAGCTTGAAAAGGGGAAAAACACTACGAAATTGATTAAATTCAATTAATGACATAGTTGTTGAAAGCAAAAATCAAAATGAACATCTTACCCTTCATGGCTAAATTTAATTACTTTAATTAATTAATAAATACTAAATTCCCTCAACAAAGCAAAAAGGAGACAAAATGGACACAAATCACTCACTTTTGTTGAAATGGTCCAACCTTTTGAAACCATTTAAATGTTTGTCCCCCCATTTATGGACAAAGCAAAGCCAATTGACCTTACCCAAGCATAACCATGGTTTATCTCACTCTACCCCCTACCCTTGGGAAAAATCCTATATATTGAAGGCATTTAGAAGCATTATTCATCCACTCCATATCTTTGAATTGCAGCAAAGCTCTGTCAATTTGCATCCATATCACTCACTTATCATTTGTCATTGCTAATTAGCTTAAATTGCTTTGATCATAGTAGATTGTTCATCAAATAGAGCTAGAATTTGATAGAATAGATCTAAATTTGCATATCATATAGCTTAATTCTCATCTTTAGAGTGTCACTAGTGAGGATCATAGCTGAGAGCCTCATTTACCACTTTATTTTAGAGATCCATGAGATGTTGATAGATTAATTGTGCATTTGTTAGATTATTTTGCTCTAATTCTTGTTGTTTCATGAAGGTGTAAATCACTCACACACAAATGGCGCCCACCGTGGGGCTCTAGGCCTCAAATTCATCATAATTTCCACGTTATTTGCAAAATTTAGGCTAGAATTGCATGATTTTGCTCATTGTTTGCAAGTTACAGAAAAGAAATCACGCCTGCCGGTAAAGAAGTCACGCCTAAAGCAAATAGATGTCACGCGCGGAAATTAAAATGTCGCCTGGAGTCTGAATGATCACACTTTTTAGCCTACAGAATCACACTTCTGGCGAAAGAAATCACGCCTGCAGAAATTAAACTCTTGCGTCATGGACAAGCAGCTGATGCCTTTGGTCATTTAGATGTCGCCTGGACAGAATTAAAAGTCACGGCCGAGGAATCATTTTATGCCTGGTGTAAAGGGAGTTTCCTGCCTTATTCATTTAATTTCTCGCTTTGATTATTTTAAATGTCGCTTTGGATTGATGAAATGTCACTTTTCTAGAATTAATTTATCGCTTCTAGTAAAGAGTTCACGCGTTATTTTAATTTGATATCGCACTTGATTATTTTAATCTCGCTTGAGCCCCTTATGGTGACGCTCGCGGTTAAAGTAATTACGTCTTTATTAAATTAGATCTCACGTTTAGCATGGACAATGTCGCCTGATTGAGCATTATATTGTATCAGAGTAATTACTGTTGTCGTGTCTGGTAAAGATTTCACGCTTAGCTAAAATTTGATATCACACTTGGTTATTTTAATCTCGCTTGAGCCCCTTTTGGTGACGCTCGCGGTTAAAGTAGTCACGTCTTTATTAAATTTTATCTCGCTTATAGTCTGGATAATGTCGCGTTGCTGTATTTTCTATGTTTTATCAAATTGTTTAAAATGATGACTGAATTTTAACTCTATGTCCCATTTTTCTATCTCAGGTATAGGCTCTGTCGCAGAAAAGTGCTCAAAATTTTTTTTTTTCTTTTTTGCATGCAAAAAAGAAACAAAAAAGGACATCCTATTAGAGTATACCTTGCACCTTTTGGATTTAATTTGCAAATATTTGAGTTCAAAAAAAATCAAGAGCATAATCAATTTGATCATTTTAAGCTTTTTGATTTTGGTTTCCCCTCACTTTGTATGAATTTGTGTTGACTAACTTGTTGGTGGAGGGAACGTTTTGCTAAGGTAAGGGAAGGATTTGGAGAGAAAATGAGAAAATCTACTACTTAAAAATGCGCCTAGCCTTTGCTAGCATCGTTTGAGGTATTTTTCTCATCAAACTTGCACATTCCCTTAGCTTGTGGCATTTCAAAGTTCAAAACATAGTTTAATCATTAAGAGAAAAAAATAAACACTTCAATTCTAAGAATCCCTTTGTCACGGGGTTGAAAAAGAACCAAATTGATTGTGAGTGTTTGGGATAAGGGAAAATCAATAGGGATATGCTCTTCACTCTTTGAGTGAATCAAATTCCCAAACTTGCTCTACCAAATCCACTTTTCATGCTTTCAAATGAACATGTTTAAAACTTAGTGGGCTCACCTCCCGAGATTGCCTTAAAAGGGCCGGTGAGAGGGACAGCCCAAAGTGGGATACACTTGCTTTTTCCGTGAGAATCCGACCCACTATAAAATGAAACGCGTGTATCCTTAATGGGGGTGCACGATAAAAAAGATTTTAGCTCTTTCGAACTTCCTCTAGTAGTCTTAACAGATTGCGCAAAATCGTGCTTCGGTGCATGTGGGAAGCCCCTTAACATACTTGGGGGGATGAAAGGCTAAGATCTATTTTGAACGGAAAACTTACTACAAAACAGTAAAAATAGCAAAAACTACCTAATAGAGCCATTTAAAAGCCAAATTTGTGCTAGGTAGCTTGCTTGGAAGTCTTTCTTGTGATCAAACCCGTGGAAACATTTGAGAATATACACATTAGAGTGATCTAGGGATATGGTGAACTATTGATGTGTGTGTTGAGATTGTCTTCAACTTTTCAAACAAGAAGTTCCAAAGTACTTGATCAAAATACAATTAAATTTTTAAATCTTAAAAATTGATCAAGACTTGTGACATGTTCCAAACCAACCCAATCAGATTGAAATTAAAGAAGGAAGGATTGATCCATAATGAGGAGCCTATTTGAGAAACAAATCAATCCTGTTATGGAGCATAATTATCGAAGTCAAGATCAAGATCTCTATAGGAATCAAAGTGATGAGGTGTCTGAAGATGATGTTGTTGAAGCATCCCAAAGTCCCAGGTTTCTAGAAATAATGGAATTACTTTTGAAGTGGGATAAAGACACATATTTTCTAGCTTTAGCTCAAGTAGGAGCTAAACTTCCTTATAATTATGACACATCAACCATGAGAAAGAATGAGGAAAACCAAAGAGATACATCATATAAAATGCCATTATTAATATCAAGCTATTCTTTTCAAAGTGATGAGGTGTCTAAAGATGATGTTGTGAGAGCATCCCAAGATCCCGTGTTTATAGAAATAATGGAATGAATTTTGGACTGGGATAAAGAAGCATATTTCCTAACTTTAGCTCATCAGGAGCTAAGCTTCCACATAATTATGACACATCAACTTTAAGAAAGGATGAAGAAAAGCAAAAAGATACTTTATCTAAAGAGCCATCATTAAGATCAATTTGTCCTTTCCTCTATGATGATGGGTCATCTATATCTTTATCCTCCTCACAAAAAGAAGCATTTCAGAGAAACAAAGTTATCTCAGATCAAAGGAAATGGCATAATCAACCTATTTGTGATCAAGATAATAAAGAGTATGGAGTGAAAAATACCACTCTCAAGCAAGATCTAATTCAAAAACCTCCATATAGCAAGAGTAATCCATTCATCCTTTGTCCATCTCCTAACAAGGTTTCTCCCTGGATGACTTGTACACCTTTCATCCTTCATCCATCTCCCAAACCTCTATCTAGCAAAGACCCTCCCATAGCTAGCATTCCTTTCATCTTTTCTTCATCTCCCAAAGCTCCATAATTATCCAAAATTCCTCCATCAAAGAATGAGTCTAATGATGATACTTTTCCCATTGACTATGTCTACCCTCAAGGGATACCTCTAAAAGAAACCCAAGCTAACTCACATCTTGCTGCAGATTGTTTCCATGCTTCAAAGATCTTAGAACCCAAAGCTTCATGTGCCTCAATGCCTATTATACCTATTCAAGAGGATCCTACACCATTCTTCCAAACATTCCCCACACATATCAAAACATCTACCTTGTCCTTAGAAGTGGCTTCATGTCAAGAGGATAATCTAAAAAGAAAAGAAACAAATATTGATAAAGATCAAGATCAAGATTATATACAAACCCCTCCCATATTTGATGAAGGTCCCAACCCTTGAACCTTGTGATGATCCCCTTGCATCCTTTCAAGTCTTTCAAGATGATATCCTTCCATTCCAAGAACAAAGTACCCTTCCAAGTTCCATATTTTCTCCACTTCCTGAGCAAGATCAAGATATCCCTTCCATAACTTCCAATGAGCATATTGAAAATCAAGAGCAAAATACCTTCGCTACACAATTCGAAGATCCTTGTCAAGATCAAAGCATCCCATCATTTCCTTGTCATATTCCTCCATGTTCACCTCAAGAAACCATCATTCTTCCAAATCCCTTGCATGATAATGAATCCCTTCAAGCTTCAGTTGATCCTATCAAATGTGTTCCTATCAAAGCTACTCATGAGCCTATTAGTATAAAGATAAATCTTAAAGATGAGAACGTTGACGATGGAGCTCCTTCCAAAGATATTGATATCCCTTTCACACCTTATATCCCTCCATTCAAATACAACCACATACCTCCACTATCCTCCAAATCCATTTTGGGTGCCTATGTCCCAAAACAAAAGTCTTCATCCCTTCCATCCATACTAGGTCTATTCCCCCATCAACCGGTCCTATCATCCCTAGCTATCCATTCACTTACCCTACCATGTATCAAGATCAACAAAGACACACATACTTGAAGAATGTCCAAACACCAATCCATATGAACCATCCATATTATTCCTATTCATCCACAATTCCTAAATCTTTTGGAAGCAATGTTGATGTGCAACATAAAAATCATAAATTCAAGAATCCATATGTGCATAAAAATCACAATGTCCCATCTAATCGACATGTGAATGAAAAGAAAAATGAAATATCCAAAAGGCCACAAAGGTCCACCAAGCAAAAAGAAAAAAATAAAATATGGGTTCCTAAATCCCTCATTGAAGAAATGCGTTCAAAAGCATTCCAAAAGGAATAAAAATCAAAGAATATGTGGATTCCCAAGTCATTGTTAAAAGACTTGCACACAAAAGAAGAATCAAAATTGACATTCAAGCTTCCAAAGGCTTCCATTCCATCTCCTTCCAAACATCCTTCATCTTCTTACATCCCAAAATCCACTACCTCAAAAAGATCCTTACCTCCATCATCTATTGTTCCTCCATCATTCCACCACTCTTCAAAGTGTGTGTCAAAGTTGATCTTGCCAACATTTCCATCTTCAACATACCTTCTTCTTATCCTCACATTCATTTTCCAATGCATACTTTCCGTACTTCCATCCCTCTTATCAATATCTTTGAGCATCCTAGTCATACCCATGGTTTATTATAGCATATCTTTCAGAGGAGCATTGTCCAAAGATTCTAATGTTGGAAAAATATTGAAAAATACAAAAAAAGAAAAAAACAAAGAAAAAAAGAAAAAAATGAAAAAAGAGAAAAAGTGCCTTGGTGAAAACCTAGCAATAGGCACCTTGGTAGCAAAAATAAAAAGAAATAAATCTAGGGTGAAAACCACTTCTTGTGGCGCCTTAGACAAGTACCATGATGAAAACCTGGTAAACAGGCGTCATGCGTAATTCTTCCTTCTTGCACTCTACACTTGGGGGTAAGTTTCATCCATGCCATCTTCCATCTTCCTATCATTTACCTCACTTTCATCCATATTTCCTCTATCACCTTCATCTTGACAAGGTTGAACACATCCATGAGCATTGAGTATCTTAACATCTGTTATCCTTTCCATCAGCTTATGTACTTGTTGCATCCATGTTACCCTATCATGATCTTGCTTATCCCAAATTCACCTTCATTATTCCTTGATAGCTTTTTCATAATCCCAAAACATCCTGTCATAGCCTCCATCACTCCCTTTATTCATGATTGTGTTATCTTATCCATATCTTACCCAAATTGACCCTTGGTCTTGATCAAGATGAAGAACTTAAAAAAAATAAAAAAAATTTGTTATCAAAAACTTCTTGACATGTCCACTCTTTTGGATCACTCATTTTTATGGCAACAAATCATTATCCTATACACTATCTAGCCCTGCACAATTGACTTTCATGGCTTATCCAAAAACATGCTTCACATTGCTATATCATTTTTTCCTTAGCTTGGGTACTCTTGAGGAGATAGTCCTATGGGTCACATTCACATACTTCTTCCATTATAGCCTTTCCATCTCTAATCCATCAGCTTGCAAATCCATCCTTCATGTCTTGTATCTTGCTAAGACATTGGGGGCAAACCAATGTGATCTTGTTTGAGAGTGGGTAAAAAGGACAGCATGAAGTGCTTTGAGCTGCATCTTGCACAAACCAAGCTTCGGTAAAATCTTGAAAGTTTGTCCAAGTCCAACATTTTTTCTATCCAACTGGGGCATTTGATCTTAATCAACGGATTTCAACAACATGCATGAATTCACATGAAGCAAGGCATTAAACCCAAAAAGGATTCAATAGTACAATATTTAGTCACATCAGAGAGGGAATTATCAGAGTTTCAGAAGAGAGAAGAAGATTTTCGTGAACCTTTGATGGATATCATTGTTCACTAACCAAGAATTCAATTACCACAACTTGATCCATGAGCCTTCATTGACTTTATTATTCAGGATTAAAAATTGACAAAACACTTTAAAAGGATCAGAATGCTTGGAAATACTTTTTGAAAATCATGAAACAATGCAAAACTCTTTAAGCTTTCTTTTGATGATCTTTTCTTACATTGATTTTTATCACATCTTTTTAGCTAATCGATGATGTTTCGACTAGATTGGCGATGATGGAGACATGATATTTTTCTTGCCTTTGAGTGACTGTCTTGAGGGATATCCAACAACTTATGTGAATTTGTCTAACGACATGGCCATCAAAGAACCATCGAGGACTTTCATATAGGGTGGAAGGTTGACCTTTGCTTGTTTATGCAACATTGAATTCGTTGAAACTGGTATTCATACTCTCATAGTTGGTTTATTCGACTAGTGTGGGTTGTACTAGTTCAAAAAGGAGGTTACCAAATGCGATAAAAAGTGGTATTCATATCATCATGTCAGTGGGTAGTGGTGATTGTACTTGCTTTCCGATCCCAAAGTGCTCAATGATGAAAATTTATCCTCAAGGCATTTATTTGCTAAAAGCTAGTGACACTTAGCTATATTGCATTGCATTATCATGGAAGGTTAATTGCATTATCATGTTAGATTAATTGCATGTGCATTTGTTTGCAGTATTTTTCCAAGGGAAAAGGGGGTTCATTCAATTGAAATCTTGATCAATCATAAAATGGGTCATTCAATCAAGAATCAAGGAAAGTCCATAAATCATAAGTGTCCATAATATCAAAGATCCATGAACTTTGTCTAATCAAAGATACAATGTCATCAAAGTGATACATCAAAGTCCTGATCAATAACTGAAATATCATGATACAATATCAACAAACTGAAAGAGCTCCATAATCAATCATCTCAATAACCTATACTCTAGCTGGGTCAAACCCATGACTTAAATCCAATATCCAAGAAGCTAAGGTCCATATATATATATATCATTTATGGAAATGTACCTATTTCACAAATCAAGGGAATCATATCAGTATTCTATATCAGTGAATCATCTTACGTCAATCAATCCTATCAAAGTATCAAGCAATCACACCCTATACCATTTGTTCATGTCTCTGTGTCCTGAGAACGAAGCAAGCACTATCAAATCATATCGGTTTTCACACTGATTGATTTATCCTATTAGAATTATCCTATCAGATTGACAAATCACATTCATTGGTACCATTATCCTGTTATCCTAATCACTTGTTTCGCTTAACTACAACAGACTTATCTATCTTGGATATGCAAATTTGTGAGTCATGGCATATCATTAATATTTTTTTCAGAAATGAAAACATATTGGACCAATCAATTAAAATCTTTCAAATCAAGGAATCAATATGTTTTATTTCTAAGGGGGCATTAGAGTATCAAATTGGCATCGCATTAAAAACATTTATTAGTGGGGCATATCATATCAAGTATCATATCATATCAGTATCATATCAGGAGGCAAATCAGTATCATATCAGTTTACCATATCATATCAAACCTATCAATATATCAGCAATCAATCAACCCAGGACCTTTATCAATTAATCCAGGACCTTTATCAGTGAACCCAAGACCTATCATCAAACCAGGACCCATATCATATCAGAGGCATCAGAATCATATCAGGAAGTACATCAATCAGAACTATCAGAGGAATCAAGGAATCACAGAACCAGAACAGAATCAGATCATCATACTAAGGGAATCTTTGAATCGGTGTTCTTCGCACATCGACTCAAAGAGGGGCATTTGTAGACATGGAAAATTGGCAAAGGCTTAAATCGATCAAAAGGTGCATCAAATCATCAAAATAATATGAAAAATCAATAAATGGAACAAAGGCAATTCAAATCAAAGGAAAATTCAATTAAATGATTAAATGATTAAATAAAGCTTGAAAAGGGGAAAAACACTACGAAATTGATTAAATTCAATTAATGACATAGTTGTTGAAAGCAAAAATCAAAATGAACATCTTACCCTTCATGGCTAAATTTAATTACTTTAATTAATTAATAAATACTAAATTCCCTCAACAAAGCAAAAAGGAGACAAAATGGACACAAATCACTCACTTTTGTTGAAATGGTCCAACCTTTTGAAACCATTTAAATGTTTGTCCCCCCATTTATGGACAAAGCAAAGCCAATTGACCTTACCCAAGCATAACCATGGTTATCTCACTCTACCCCCTACCCTTGGGAAAATCCTATATATTGAAGGCATTTAGAAGCATTATTCATCCACTCCATATCTTTGAATTGCAGCAAAGCTCTGTCAATTTGCATCCATATCACTCACTTATCATTTGTCATTGCTAATTAGCTTAAATTGCTTTGATCATAGTAGATTGTTCATCAAATAGAGCTAGAATTTGATAGAATAGATCTAAATTTGAATATCATATAGCTTAATTCTCATCTTTAGAGTGTCACTAGTGAGGATCATAGCTGAGAGCCTCATTTACCACTTTATTTTAGAGATCCATGAGATGTTGATAGATTAATTGTGCATTTGTTAGATTATTTTGCTCTAATTCTTGTTGTTCTTAGTTAATCTTGTAATTTCATGAAGGTGTAAATCACTCACACACACATATCATGATGCCAATGAAGAGCAACATTATGTTGCTACATAAGGGTGTCAATGTTTTCAGCAATGGTATCTAGGGTGGCAAGCATAGGAGCTAACATAGGTATATTCTGATATACCTAAGTTTACTCCTACCGTATCAACAGGAGTCCATGGCTATGCGTACCCCTCCTCAACACTCTCATGAGACATAGATGATCCATGAGGTGTTGTAGCCTCTACAGCTGCATCTCCTATATCCTCCTCACCAATAACATACTGATATGTATCGGCATCAGTAAGCGGTTCAAAGCACAAATTCTGGCATATAATACAAGTATGGGGCACACATACATGTGAACTGCTGTTAGATGTTGATGCACCAACATCATCCACACCAGGAGACAACAATGACCTAGTTTGCGTGATCAACTGATCACTCAACAAATGAATGGCCCTAATACTCTATGAGGCAGTCTCTGCAATGATATCGGGATGCTACACTAGAGGAGGGGGTACAACATTAGTGGGGGGGACAAAGGTAGTGGCCTTTTTGTGTAGGGAAAATGGCCTAGTATGAGGAGCTCCTCTGCCTACGCCCATGTTGGGCCTCATGCTCCAATAATTAACATTGTGACCAAGCACAAACTCAGCATACAATTTTTTTATGAAATAGAAAGGGAGCTCCAAATTTCTATGGGGTGGTTTATCAAAAACCATGCACCAACGATCCCAAAAGTGTGTGCACATTGCTTCATTTGTGCACCATTTTATTGATAATTTGGGCTTTTTGGGGTCAACTTTTAATCTAGTTTTAGGATTAACAAAAAGGGAGGCTATATCTTCCTTAGTTATATTAATGGCCACAACCCCATCATGGTCAAGCCTGTCATCAAATTGGGTGTGCATATCATCATGCCAATGAAGAGCAGCATTATGTTGCTGCGTAAGGGTGTCAATGTTTTCAACAATGGTAGTTAGGGTGGCAAGCATAGGAGCTAATGTAGGTATATTTTGATATGTGTTTCTGAAGCCCCGTATAGTGTTCAAGTTCTCCTATATCAAATCCTCTAAAGATTGAGGGTTTTGAAGTGGTTTTGGATTGTTTTGGGGATCGTTATTTGGTGGGGGAGGGTTATTATCTTCATTGTTGTCAGCCATGCCTAATTAAATAATAAAAAAATATAAATTTCAAATTGATTTCATATATTATTAAAAAAATCAATACAAAACCCTATTTTAACCAAAAAAACTACATTTAACATGAAAATGAAAGAAATTAATCAAGATATAGCAAGAATTTACTTACTAGATAAACTGCAGAGTCAAATTTGTTGTTGGAGCAATCAGGTACCCAAAAATATTATGTATAGGATATGTAGAGCCGTTTTCTAAACCCAAAACATGGAGAGAAATGAGGAAAATGGCTCGCGGGTTTTGATTTATGCCATAGGTTTCGGGTAGCCAATTTTTTTGGGTACCCGATTATGCTTGTGCTTTGGTGTCAAGTTTGCCCAGGTGTACTGACACCCAGGCCTACTAAAAAGTCAATATACATTTTCATGCGCTTTTGGACGACTGAAAAGTGGATTTTTTTACATCGCCACTTTTTCACCCTTCATGATCTTGCACATACCCAAAGATCCAAAATGAAAAGCATAACCCTCATTCTTGGTTAATATTATGTTGTTCAATAGTTGGTGTCCTAGTAATTTACACAAATCATAATCTTTTCCATCTTTTACCATTTGATGAGAAACATACACAATAATAGAAGATGTTGTGCCTTCCCTATTCCAAAAGAAAATCTTGTATGTAATACCAAAAGTAGCATAACTTGTAACTAGTAGATTGGTTATGGTATCAATTTTTAAGGCTATTTGATCTCTTGTTACACTTGTCAAAGTTTTAACCTCCTTGTTCCATAATGATTTCATTATCGGTACAAACCCCTTCAAGCATAGACCAATAACAACCTTGATAGATTCCTTCGTAATTTGATATGGTTTATCCACCCAAATATAATAATCATGAATCCACTTTAACATGATCTTGAACCATTCTTCATCTATTAGATCATAAAAACTTTTCTGCTCACATTCAAACCCTTGTGCCTTACATTATAAACTTTCTACAAATCGCCTCTCGAAAGAGAACCTTCAAAATTATTGAACTTTTCATTGTCATTGTAGTGGACTAAATCTAACCCTGAAAAGGAAACTATGATCTTTTGAGAATCAATTTCACAACACCCATTTAGATACTTCCAAACTAGATAAAGTAGTGAAGATATCTATTTATAGATAAAGAATATTTTGATAACAGAAATGGGAAGGCCAAACGAGTCTTTTGTCTAAATTTGAGCATGTCAGCCAAGGATGCTAGCACAATGCGTAGATGTTTGCGTGACAGATTATAGTCTCAAATAGGATGAAATAGAAAATGCTCAAAATTTGGCAAAAAATTAGATCTGTACTTCAAATTGTATGCACCCTAAAATGGTCGCTTAGACTTTGGGCCCCCATTCATCTATTTATCAATTTCTTGAATCAATGCCTTGCAATATTTTCATCAAATCGTAATTAATTCAATTATTTTTATATTTTTCTAAGGTTTGATCATTTTATCCTAAGCCTTATTTAATTAAAAGAAAACTTCCCTTTTAATTAAATAAAATCACCTTATTAAAATAAAATTCCTCTTTTAATAAAATCCCCACTTAAATATCTCTTTGTGTTGAAAAAGGAAATAAAATAAATAAAAAATAAATAAAAATCCCTTTTTCTCTCCACTTTGAATGCACATACTTTTAAGTGGTGGGCCTTTTTCATCTTTTTGCCTCTTAAAGAATCTTGAGCACATGGATCAACCAAGATTTAATCTCCACCATTGCTCATTTCCTTTTGCCTCTTAATCTTGACTGTCCGCTTTCCTTTAAAAGGAGCCATCTCCTTCTCATTTGGACATCTAGATTTTAAGTATTGTTATGCTGCAGGTTTGGAGATCGATTTTGGAGAAGATTCTTGAGCACTTGAGCTTGGATATTGAAACTTCTCTTTTCTTGTCTTCTTTTCTCATGCCCCCATGGCAATCCATTTAGATTAATATTGCACTTGCATATTAGATTAGATTCATATTTCCTTTGATAGAATAATCTTGCATAAGCATTTCCTTTCATAGATTAGTTTGCTTTCATGCATTGTTATCATATAGAATAGCTTTTATTTTCATTTGCATGCATACTTGATGATCATGGAGATTAGCATTCTTGCTTTTCCTCTTTGAATCTCTCATTTTATGGTGTACTTGCATGGGCACAAATTAGGTCTAAACTGAGGACCTCCATTATAAACCCTTGCACTCCATGAATAGAGAGCTATGAGTCACCATTTGAGACCTCATTCTTGAAAAATCTTGGATTTAATGACTCATAGAAGGGTGTTAACATTTTAGCACACATTTTTGGCACCCACCGTGGGGCAAAAAATTCTATTTCTTGCCTCATATCATTTTATTTTATTTTTCTGACGATTTTCATGCGTTGTTCGTACTTCCGTGCATCTTTGGTACGGATTCTCGCGCGAGGTTTCTCACTGCATCACATGAAGTTGTGTCGGTATTAGCATTTTTATGTGCAACAAAGGTGTTTTCTTGCACGGACCTGTGTACTTTCTCATGCAGAATTTTGACAGCAAAGACCTAAATTTCTAGATTTGATTTCTCACTTGCTATTTTCTAATATTTAATAGTTGTTGTGTTTATTTCCTTGATTCTGATTGCTGAGGCAGCATAGCATTGGATTGCAGATCTTTGGACCTAAGGTGAGTTGCTACAATCTCTATAACACTTTGATTTTTGGGCATAAAATGAATCTCTCATGTGTCTAGCTTGAGTGCTTATTGCTTTCATAGATCACAGTTCAATTTTGGGCTCTAAAAAGAACATAGATTCACTTTCTTGCATATGTTTTTCACATAGTAAATAGGCCCTATGAACACTATTTGTGGCATTCTTGAGAGAATAGGCTTCTTACGAAGCTCTTCTTGATGATAGAACCCCTTGTAGGTAGGGAGGATATTGTTACTATCTCACGGTCTTACTTGGTTTAGTCTTCAACATTGATCGGTACATTCTCTCTTGGTCCCACTTAGAGAGCTCGGTAGACATTGTTGTTGACATTATGAACCTTGGTGAGGTTGTTTCAATCTTAGCGTGTCAATGAACTTGCTTACTATGTTTGGGTGAAGTGAAGAGGCTAGAGGATTATGCTCTACTCCCTTTTTGGGTAGTACTAGAAACTCAAATCCTTGAATCTAAACCAAGTCCCCATGTGGTCCTTTTTGTGAGTCACCTTGCTAGAGAGGGTTAACTGTAGTGGACACTCCCTTTTTGGGTAAACCATGTGGATGAAACCTCAAGTGGTAATAGCCATTTTCACTGTGGTAGCAACAATCGCTATATAAATGTCCTTATGGAAGAAATCTCCACAGGTGTAGTTTCTTGTTGGGCTATCAGATCTTCTCAACATCTCTGATTGATTAAATTCTTGGAATGTGTCAAAATCCTAGTGCACCTAGATTGGAGTTCACCCTCTTGAGATTGCAAAAGCTGTAGAATCAAACCATTACTAAGAACCATAGTGCAACCAAAATTTTCTTTCTAGGACTATGTGCATGATTGCAAAACATTTTGAGAACATACACAAGTAGAATCTTTAAGGAGTAGCATACTAAGTCACTATTCTTGTTCATGTGCAAGGTTTCTTTTCCCCTTTCTCATTGTTTGAAGACAATTATTTGCTTGAACTCCTTGATTGATGTCTTATGTGCTTGACCAATGATAAAAATCTATTGATGTACTTACTTAATCTTTTAAAATGAACAAAAATTGAGTTCCTGAGTTTACAACTTGCTGTCGAGCGGCCTGATCCTATTTTGTCACCTGGCTCTGTGCACATTCTCACATGATCCCTAACATTTCTTCGCACGAGACTGCATTCCCTCACACGAAACTGTCCCCTAGTCTACCAAAATAGTGAGCTAATTCCTGTCATTTTCAATTTTCCTTGGTCGATCTGGAATATAGTAGGTCACTTACCCCGCTGTTAGAAGCCTATTTGTGCCTTGGGTTCATGTGTCTTGACCTCTTGAATTAGTAATCTTTGAATTCACAAGTGACCTTGCTTGGAATTGGTGGGTTAGAAATCATTCTTGTTGAGAAGATCAACCTTTAGATCCTTTGATAACACACTTGGAGAGTCTTAGTAATCTCTTGTCCAATTCACTTCCATCCAAATTCAAAATCAATCAAATATAACTTGGATAAATCATCCTCCTGATCCATATGTGTTAGGATACTTATCCATTTATTGGGCACCTCTGTGGCAGTGTTGGTTTATGCCTCTTGCAAAATTCTATATTATCATCTCTCTTTTGGACAATTGAATGCTTTTACTATCTTTGGTTTGGTACCAATGTTTCTTAGGGACATCTTATCACCTAGTACCTTTTCTTTCATGTCGGTTACAACAAGATATCAAGTAAATCAAGGAAAATGACCTCAAGTAGTCTTTGACCCATTACCCTTAGTTCAAACTCGCCAAAAACGTAAGGGAAAAGAGCCTATTTTTGATTAATCACCTAGGAACAACTCAGAAGTTTGGTTTGATCCCAAGAGAAATCTTAGTGAGTTGAGTACACCCTTAGCACCTTCTCATTCAAATATGGATATGAGTTACACAATGACTTAACGAGAGAGAGAAGAAAGGGATAAAAGTCTTGATGATATATTTGAAAGACATAAAGATAACATTTTGTTTGGCAGTTCCTCTCATGAAAATCAACCAGTCTCATCTTTTATTTCTACTAGATATCTGGATGCACATCAAAGGGATGAAAGAGATAAGAGGCAAGTATCTCAAGAAGAGCAATCACAACATGACAATCAAGATGATGAACCTTATGATACTCATGTGAATGCAACATATACCAATGACTTATTTAAACATTCAAGACCAAGTTCACTGCTCCAAACAACTTCAAGATACACAAGTGAGAGACTCAAGAGAATTGAGTGTGAAACGAAAGCCTTCCTAGATGAACAAGCTGCAAAGGAAGAGAAGTTTAGACTCCTAGAGTCGGAAAGACAAGCCTTATTGGAAATAGAAAGGAGAGCCGCACAAGAAGAGAAAGATAGACTCTTGGCTCAACAACTTAATGATCAATACAACAACATATGTGTTGGTGGAGGAAACAACTCTCCTCCATCCACTCCTTCCAAGACTCCATGAAGTGGAAGATATTCAAGAACACCTTCAAGATCTCCTAGCCCTAAAGGAAGAAGGGCTTCACAACAAGAGCATTATAGGAGACAAACACCTCCTAGAAACTCAAGACAACCTTCTCAACGTGCTCACCATGGCTCACAATATGGGGGAAGTAGCTCAAGTCTTGACCTCAACTCCCAAGATTTCATGAAGATACAACAAGAACCACTCTTCCAACAGTATGTGGAGAGATACTTGGAGCAAAACAAAGACAAGTTCCTAGAGAGTTTGATCAACAAGGGTGCTAGGGTCCCCTATAATTTTGATGTGGACAAGAAGATCAAGAAGCAAGGTCCATCCCAAGAAGAAGAGATCAAACAACTTAAGTGTATGATGGAAAAAGTGTTGGCACCCAAGAGTGCATTCTTGCTTGATTCAATTTTTCTTAATCCTTTTGATAAGAGTGTGAGCATGAAAGGCTTTCCTAGAAAGGTTGAGCTCCCTCCATACGACAAGTATGACGGTAATGGAGATCCACATGATCATGTGTGTCAGTTTTATATTATGAGTTTTGAGTTCCATCAAGATGACTCGTACCTCATGAGATTGTTCCCAAGGAATCTTAAGGCTTAAGCGATGGAATGGTTCACCAACATAATTCCCCCCATCAAGACTTTCAAAGAGCTTGTCCATAGATTTGTCCAACACTTTGCATACAACCTTTCAAGATCTGTCACCATGTTGGACTTATGAAACTTAAAGCAACATCAGGGGGAATCCTATGTCACTTTATTGCAAAGGTGGAGATGACAATGCTCTCGCTACTCTAGGACCATTCCTGAAGATGAGAAGATTGACATTCTTGTTAGCAACTTGGTTCCCAAAATGCGGTATGAAGTTAGGAAGATGGTTTTTGATTCCTTTGATACCATGGTTGAAACCGCATGTAGGATTGAGGATGCTTTGAAAGAACAAGGAATTTTGGCCAACAACAACAATGGTCAAAGTAACACCAACTCTAATAAGGATAAAGGAAAGAACTCACATTGGAATAGGAACAAACAAGTGGTCACTAATGGAGTTGTGGACTCTTCTCAACCCAAGGATCAAACTGTTCTTCACTTGTCTAGCTTTGTTCAAGCAATGAAGCTCAACACATCTCATCAACAAGAAAGAAAGCCAAGATACCAAGATAAGCCTAAGAAAGAGAGGTGTTAAGTTTTGAACTTGATGATTCATATGAGGATGTCTTCAAAACACTCATTGCCAACAACCTTGTACATCCTTAAGATCCCACAAAGCATTACATACTTGATGTTAAGCCACATTGGTGGGATGAGAAAGCCTTCTGCAAGTTTCATAATAGCATTGGACATGATATTGAGAACTGTTGGAAACTTAAGCATATCATCCAAGATCTCATTGAGAGTGGAAAACTTAAGGTAGATGGCTTGAACACTAATGCTGATCATAAATCATTCAAAGAGCCTTTTCCCAAATATGAGAAGGGGGAAACCTCTAAACCTAAGAATGGCAAGGTTGAGATCAATTACACTTACACAGCTACAGAGAATGTTGTCAGCATGCTTGAAGTTGTAGAGGAAAATGTCAACATGATGAGAAATAAATATCCCTATGTTTGTAATCTAGACATGGACTCTCCTCCTATCTTTGATGAAGAACCCATTGTGGTGCTAAGGGGTCCCAACTCTAGAATGTCATCCCAAGCTCTCAATGCTGTCATGCGAAGTCAAGGTCCCATTATCATTAAAGGACCCAGTTTGAGTCAACCTAGTAAACCAAAGCAAGTGGCATCTAAGAATGTCACCTCAAAACTAGTAGTTAATCCTAAGTTAAGCTATAACCTTGTAGATTAGTTGCAGAGAACCCTAGCTCAGATTTCAATCTTTGAGCTCTTAGAGTTGTCCCTGAGACACAAGAAAGTCCTTGAGGATGCTTTGCACGCATTGAATGTCCCTAACAACTTAGATGTTGATAAATTTCAAAACATGGTTAACCATATTGCCAGCCCTCATTACCTTACCTTTTCAGAGGATGATGACAAAGCTTTGAGCCACCCACACAATCTTGCCCTTCATATTGAAGTCATGATCACAAAACCCATGTTAGGCGTGTGTTGATAGATGGGGGTGCTAGGCTTAATATTTGTTCCTTGAATCTTTTAAAGACATTGGGTTATTCTAAACAAGTCATAGATACTAGAAAGAAGATCACAATTAAAGCCTATGATGAGGTGGAGAAGTTCCAAGGGGTTGGTCATCCTTCCTATTAGGATTGGCCCTATTGAGAAGGATATTTTATTCCAAATTGTTGATGTTGGTCCCCTTGCGTACACTATCTTATTGGATAGACCATGGATTCATGATATGCAAGCAGTTCCATCTACTTATCATCAGTGTGTTAAGTTCCCCTACAATGGAGTGGAGATTTGTATACCTGGGAATAGCACTTTATCTGTCAACTCAATTTTAGCAAGTGCTCATGTTCCCCTCAATAGAGAAGTAGAAGATTTCAATGCGACTTTAGCGGAATGTAAAGACAAGCTTAAGTCAGTAGACCTTGGAATGGGAGGGTATCAACTCAAATCCCTCACAAAGCTTCTAGTTTCACCTAGGTCTTATGGAAAACCTTCACAAGAAATGAGACCTTCCTCTTCAGCTATGACTTTATTTGGCACATTTGTAGAGTCCTCAGTACCTATTCAAGATGAGAAAGAAGAAGTGGCTATTAAAGACTGGGTTTCTAGAGAAGAGAAGTACATGTACAATGAGAACTTCTCTCCCTCTCATAAGGCTTATGGAAGAGGGTATACTTTTGTCAAGTAGATGGGCTATCCCAGACATGGCCCTCTTAGTCATAGATTGGATGCTAGAGCTGAACCTCTTAATCATGCTCTTTTTGGATGCAGGTCTAAGAAGATGGTTGGCCTAGGATTTGCGAATCATAACAAGAGCATTGCTCCTATCCTTGATGAGTCAAATAGTGAAGATGAACCAAAATACATGCCTAATTTGATAAATCAACAAGATATGTGTGATGATTGGGTCCCTTCCACTAATCTCCTTTGGGAAGATTTAGATAATCCAGTTGCTCATGCGACAGTTGCGACCTTAGAACAAGAAGAATTAGATGTAGAAGATCCTATCAGAGAACGTCAATGAAAGAACATTGTTTGTTTGATGGAGAGAGATGTTACCCTTGATGAAATTAGAGCTTCCACATCAAGAGGCCCTAAACCTTCATGGTGTAAACACCCTAGTCAAGATTTAGAAACAGATTCACATGAGTATGAATGGAACTCTCTCTCTGATTCTTCCATAGTTGACATGGATATTGATGTCATCCACACTTATAGTTCTCAACCTGAGGTAGTTGATGAGTCATGTGTAGGGTTAGAGGATTTGAACCCACATGTTTCCTTAGTGGACAATTCTTCTCTTGTTAGGACAAATCCTGATTTGGGTAGCTTAGAAGGATACTTGATGGACTCCGACTCTTTGGTCACCAGAGATGATATCATTCACATTCATAACCTTGAACCAGTCATTGATTTACCTCTTTCTTATCCTAACCTCATCGATTGGTCCCAACACTATCAAGAACCTGAGCTCTTAACATTCCAAAATGACTATGAGATAACCTGTTACTTGAATGCAGTTTGAATTCCACTGAATGCCATTCGAATTTGCACAGATTTTAGATATGTCAATAGAGCATGCCCAAAGGATGATTTTCCACTCCCCAATATAGACATGATAGTGGACATGATTGCGGGTTATGAGATTTATTCCTTGATGGATGGTTTTTCTGGATATAATCAGATTAAGATAGCTCCTCAAGATCAAGAAAAGACTGCATTCACTTGTGCATGGGGTACCTATTGTTGGAATATTATGCCTTTTGGATTAAAGAATGCAGGAGCCACCTATCAACGAGCTATGACAACCATTTTTCATGACATGATGCATCAAAACATGGAAGATTATGTGGATGACACCTTGGACAAGTCTAAGAAAAGAGACACACACTTAGATGATTTAGAAGTCATTCTAGATCGCATGGAACAATTTCAATTAAGGTTAAATCCTAAGAAGTGTGCATTTGGTGTCACCTCTAGAAAACTACTAGGATTCATCATTTCAGCAAAAGGAATAGAGGTAGACCCAAAAAAAGTCCAAGCAATCATAGATATTCTACCTCCTAGAAACATTAGTCAAATGAGGAGTCTTTAAGGACGTCTTCAATCCATAAGGAGGTTCATTTTCACAATTGGCAGATAGAGCTCAACCTTTCAACAAGAACTTACACAAAGGAGTCAAATGTGTTTGGAATGAAGATTGTCAAAAGAGCATAGATCAAATCAAGAAATACTTGGCAAATCCTCCTATTTTAATGCCTCCTATCCTAGGGAAACCACTTATTCTATATGTTTCAGTGACAAAATCTTTCTTGGGGGCATTGCTAGCTCAACTTGATGAACATGGGAAAGAAAGAGAAATATACTACATTAGTCGTACTCTTGTTTCATATGAGGTTAACTACACTAGCATTGAGAAAGCTTGCTTGCGGTTGTGTTTGCTTCCCAAAAGTTGCGACATTACATGCTTGCACACACAATACACTTCATAGCAAAAATTGATCCACTCAAGTATTTACTTGGTAAGGCTGCCCTCATAGGTAGACTTGCTAAATGGATGATGATCCTTTCAAAGTTGACATAGAGTACACTGAGCGTAAAGCAATCAAAGGACAAGCAATAGTAGATCAATTGGTTGATTTCCCAATTCAAGATAATGCACCTATTCAAGTTGACTTTCCCGATGAGCATCTCATGTATATGACTGCAAGAACATGGAAGATGTTCTTTGATGGATCTTTTATGCAAAATGGTTCAGGAGCTAGTGTGTTGTTTATTTCTCCTCATGGATACACGATTCCTAAGTCTTACAAGTTATTGTTCCCATGTACAAACAACATTGTTGAGTATGAAGCTTTAACAAATGGACTTAAAATGGCCATAGAATGGAGAATCATAGAGTTACACATCTATGGGATTCACAGCTGATAATCAACCAAGTTAATGAGGAATATCAAACAAAAGATGAGAAACTGGTACCTTACAAGAAAATGGTTGATTCCTTGAAATGATACTTCACATTTGTCACATTTCAGCAAATCCCTAGAGCAAAAAACAAAGCAATTGATGCTATAGCTACACTTGCTTCACTCCTTTAGTTAGAGCAACATGAATCAATATTTGAGTTCCTGGTGGAAGAGTTACATCACCCTATCTATGACTCCCAAGAAAGCCATGTTATTTGTACCCTTGTTGGTCATGAGTCATCCCGTTATGGTGCCATTTACTCATACCTTCGTGATGGCATTATTCCTAAAACCTTTAACCGATCTGAACGTAGAAACCTTATCCGAAACGCCTCTCGTCATACTCTTATCTCTGGTGATTTGTATAGGAGGGTTCTAGATGGTGTTGAAATTGATAGCATCGTTCAGATAATTCACATATAATTATATTTGTATATATATTATATATATATATATATATAATATTATATAAGATGTATGTGTATATATATATGTATGTATATATATGTATGTATATATATATATATATATGTATATATATATGTATATATGTATGTATGTATGTATATATATATATATGTATGTATGTATGTATGTATGTATGTATGTATGTATGTATGTATGTATATGTATGTATGTATGTATGTATGTATGTGTGTATGTATGTATGTATATATATATATATAGTATAGTTGATGCTATGGCTACACTTGCTTCACTCCTTCAGTTAGAGAAACATGAATCAATATTTGAGTTCTTGGTGGAAGAGTTACATCACCCTATCTATGACTCCCAAGAAAGCCATGTTATTTGTACCCTTGTTGGTCATGAGTCATCCCGTTATGGTGCCATTTACTCATACCTTCATGATGGCATTATTCCTAAAACCTTTAACCGATCTGAACGTAGAAACCTTATCCGAAACGCCTCTCGTCA